>CM038675.1:27353274-27698397 GCA_021605145.1 Aegilops bicornis
ATTCCGCATAAAACCCCTCAATTATTAGTGAGTTTCTAAAAAAATAGTATTTATGTTCTTAGTAGAATTTCCTGACTAAGTTTGTCTATCACTTGTTTCCCTTGGTCAAGTGGAGAATCTTGATTTGCTTCAAGGGAAAGTGGATGCATGCACCGACTATCGTGTGATGTGACTTGAGAAAGTTAGAGCGACCATGTGCTCCAGTATGATTAGAAATAGGCGTTTTTCGCAAGAATTTGCAAACAATTACACTTGATAATAATAGGGTGAATCATTACCGATTTGTTCGGATCCCTAGAAGTTCTTCAACAAAAGGTGTCAACTCCCAATCCTTTTTTTGGTTTCAATTCACTATACTAAGAGGAAACTGATGTTGAAAATTAAATGTCTAGTTTGTTTCTTGGCAAATTCTAACATGCTCCCTCTTACCCCTTCTTTTTACATGTGAGGTAAGAATGTAAGAGTTAATCTCTTCTGTCTTAATGTCTTAGTGTTGCTTTGACTAAACTACCTGCGGTGTATATTGACACATCATGATTTGAAGAAAGTTGGAATCCCTGGGATGCCTTTCTGAGCTAGGAGAGAGTTCACCGTGCCTCGAAAGTCAATTAGTAGTGCGAAGAAATTAACTTAAGTCAAAGTTTGGCACATTGCTGGTTTGACTTTGTTTTTTTCTTTAAAAAAGGAGGTTAAAACCCCTGACCTTTGCAATATGGTAATGCACACAACCGTTCTTATTAAATATAAAATAGAGTACAAAAACAAATAGAAAATAGTGGCCGAACCATTACAAGATATGAAACAAATAGCTATGACTAAGTCGACTTCTTTCGCAGCAACGCAAGTGATAAACGCCCTTGTGCCTTCTCATCTTAAGTCATGTTTTCTATATTTAAGCATATTTCCTGAGGATTTTGAAATCAAAAGGAGGCGTCTGGTGGAAAGATGGATAGCCGAGGGGTTTATTATTGCTAGGAGTGGGGTGAGTATTGAGAATGTTGGGAATAATTACTTTAATAAGCTAATCAACCGAAGCTTGATTCAGCCATCAAGAGTGAACATAGAAGGAATTGTCAAGAGTTGTCGAGTTCATGATATTGTTCGGGATGTTATGATCTCAATTTCTAGAGATGAAAAATTTGCATGGTCTACATCGGATAATGTAACCAGCATAGCAAGGGATAACTTCCGTCATATAGCATTGCAAGGCAGTTGGTGCCCAAATAAAGGCTTGGATTGGAACCATGTTCGATCATTGACTGTGTTTGGTGAGAGACCCATGAAGCCGGTACTTCATTATGTTCGCCCGACTTTAGGATGCTTAGAGTCTTGGATCTACATGATGCCCAGTTTGTAATCAGACAAAAAGAAATCAGCAGCATAGGGTCGTTACGTCATTTGAAATATGTCCATGTTCAGTCTTCATATAAAGGTGAAAGTTATATTTACAAGCTCCCAAAAACCATAGGGAAAATACAAGGCTTGGAGACTTTGGACATGAGAAATAGTGTTGTCGCATCACTACCAACTGAGATCACTAAACTACAAAGCCTTCGCAGCCTCCGTTGCAGTAAATATAGTTCAGATGCTAATTTATACTTAGCTTACCCTGTGACCTGGTTCATGTTCACATTCTGTATGCCTATTATGTTCACTCCCTTAGTTATTCCGGATGATCGTCCACGCATTATGATGCTTATTCACATGGCCTGGACTGGTCGTTTGACCAACTCTGGAGGTGTGAGGGTGCCCAAAGGGATCAGCAACCTTAAGGAGTTAGAGATACTAGAGATTGTGGATATTGAACGGACTAGTAGGAAAGCAGTTAAAGAGCTCGGGGAGCTTATAAAGCTAAGAAAGTTAAATGTCGGAGTAGGGGCAAGCAGGCAAAAGAACAAGATACTCTGTACATCCCTTGAGAATCTCACTTCCCTCCACTCTCTTTGTCTCTGTGTGGATAAAAGTACATCTGGGAGAAGCGGTTCATCACTCGAGTGTTTGTATTCTATTTCCATCCCACCCCCACATCTCGGGGAGTTGCCTGACTGGTTTGGGGAACTTGTACATTTGGTGAAGATTGACTTACAGTTTAGCAATCTGAAGGATGGAGAAAAAAGCATGAAACTACTAGGTGCACTGCACAAGCTCATGGTCCTTATTCTCTGTTGGGATTCTTATGTTGGGGAGAAACTGGTTTTCAGAGCAGAAACATTCCCAAGTCTCAGGAGACTTGCTATTCTGTGCCAGAAGCAACTAGCAGAGTTGGCACTTGAGGTGGGCACCTCTCCCCAGTTGGAAAGGATCGAAATTGTAGGGTGCAGGTTGGAATCTGGGATTAATGGCATCAAACACCTTCCAAGCCTCAAGGAGGTTTCACTTGGTTGGGATGGTAAAGTGGCAAGGCTTCGTGCGCTGCAAGTTGAGCTGGACGCACACCCCAACCATCCCGTTCTGCGACTGCAGAGGGACTGGAACCACCACGACCTGGGAGATATCACCGAAGGATCCACTACAACAGTACAAGCGGAAGAATCAAGGGCGGACATAGAAGAGTTGTGAAGAGTTGTCGAGTCCATGATATTGTGCGTGATGTCTTGCAGAGAAGAAAATTTCGTGTATGTGGAGGGAAATAATGTAACTGGTGTTATCGTGGAGACCTTCCGACATGTAGCCACGTCCGGTCAGTAATTGTGTTTGGTGAGAGATCATTGGGGCCATCACCTTCAGTTTGTACACCTGACATGAGAATGCTCCGGGCCTTGGATCTAGAGAATGCACAATTTCAAGTACACAAAAGGATATCAGCAACATAGGATTGTTTCGCCACTTGAAGTATCTGAAATTTTCTGATCCTCAAGGATATTCACATATTTATAAACTTCCTAGATCCATAGGGAAATTACAAGGCTTGCGCACTTTGAACATTAGAGACAGTTATATAACAGAACTGCCAATTGAGATTTGTAAACTCAAGAATCTGCACAGTCTCCACATATTTCATTCATTCATATATATACCTGCTATGACCACTTCATCCTCCACATGTGACATCCTATGTCTCTATGAATAAGTAGGTGTATTGACACTGCGGTTTCAATTTTCTGTTGGAGATACGATATGCAATTTTTTCTGTATTATGTAAGCACATGGTCTTATGTCAGTGTATTAAGATCCCTACTTTGCAAATTCACCATTATCTAGACAGGGAGCAATCAATTGGCACTGCCATCCACCCTGCCCTTTTTATGCCGACGAGTGGAACCCTAGTGATATGCGCTAAATCGATTGCTGCCCTCCCCAATGCTAAATTTATGATTTTGTTGACGACTCTGAAAATTGACAAGAACTAAAACAATATTCATTTATTTAAATAATATTCCATGATATTCAAAAATATTTCTAAATTTCCAACGGGGGAATCATCATCTCTCCATCCCTAGCCTGCCGCTGCGGGTGAGAGCTCACGGTCCGAGGCGGTGGTCATGGTAACGACGGACGTCAAGTAGCTAATTTCTTCTACTTCCTTCAACCAGTAGTTGGTAGGCGTAGCAGCTATGGAGTAAGATGTGGCACTTGATTTGTACTACCATATGCTCACAATTGCTGTCTTTTCCATTTACCTGTAATAGTGCAGATGATCCGCCTTACACCTACAACTTGTGCTGACTGAATCGGGCCAAGTCTACTGCCAGTTCCACCATGTAACACCCTGCAGGTACAACTCAAATATCCCTGGTCTATTTTCTTTTTAGTTTTTGCTCGATTTGGTTTCTCCCAGATTTCGTCAGATGTCTAGCAATGCTGTTCTTTTCAGTTTCTGTCAGACGCATTTCTAATCTTCTATCACAACCATGGATTTCAGGAGGTCCATTGTTGTAAACTGTTTACTGGATCAAACATAAAATGATAAAATGGTCAGTTAAGCACACCACATCTCGTTTTGTTTATGTAGTTATCCTGTTACATTGTCAAATTTCATGACAATCTGTTCATGCCTGTGAAGTGTGAACACATATATTCTCAACGTTTCACATCTCAGATTGATGAAATGGAGTAGAGCTGTGTGTGCACTACAAGTCGGTTGGGCATAAAAAGAGGAAAATCCAATGGGGCGCACAGGACCGGCAGCATTCCAGTGTGTATCTCTTTTTAACCTCGACGTTTGACCACTGAGAAAAATAGCATGCTATAGCATATTGAGAATTGCCTCGCTATATATATCAGTGTACAACGTCTCGCTAATAGCACGATATAGCACGCTAATGTAAAGCCATGCAGATGTGATGTGTCTTTCTTTCTCTCGTCATTTTGTTCATGTCGCAGCATCTTCTCACGCGGCGCGGCCCTTAAATAGTGTTAAGTAGTCCTGGTCGACAGCTTTAATTTACCATCCGCTGCTTGATGACATGCATCTTATGGAGATCCCCGAGACCTCAAGGTGTTGGCTATCCAGACAAAGGCAAAGGCAAATTAGCAGAAAAAGAAAAACACCAGAGACGGTAATTACCAATGTGTGAGAAAGGCAATTATGGCAATTAATTAAATTGATTGATTGATTAATCAATTGTGGCACGCGTATGCAGGCAAAGTCTCGTACATCTCTATATTGCCACACAGCACACACCCTCCTCTCAGAAAAAAAAAAGAAGACAACACACACCCACACATGCACCTTCGTGCTTGCAAATGTGACCAGATCCGCTATTGCCATGGTGCCTTTTCATTTTCTATACATGCTGAGAATGTAGTAACTACTCCCTCCGTCCAAAACATAAAAACGTTTTTTACACTAATATAATGATAAAAACGTTTTTATATTATGGGACGGAGGGAATAACTTATATGCACTTGAAAATGGTGCGGCCCGGAGTAATTCTAATCGGTGTTCGTTGGTATATATGTTTAGTCTGATTGGATGATGTTGACTTTATGATACTCCAATATTGTCTTTTGTCAGCTCTAGTCTATATTTCTTGCTAATTTTAGCCAACTCATCTGTCATAAAAATCAAAGTAATAAAGATTTGACTGGCTAATATTTTGATAGGACAAGCTTAAACATAAGCAGACACACCCTTTCATGCAGCTTTTTGGAAATGGAGGCACACCCCCGGGCTCTGCATCATGATGATGCATGCGGCCTCTACAATTCATGCAGCTAAACTACGATCAGCGAAAAACAGAAAAAGAAGTCGCTAAACTGCATATCCATGAGTGTCAAATAGACCCACCTTTGATGGGCTTGCAACCAGTCAATATGTCTGTCTACCCGTGTGGGATTCGTGTTCCAGAAGTGAGAACAAAAATATTGCCTGCTCAAGGGTTTCTGGCTGATTATGAGGCACGGGATCTTGAATCCAACACAACGTGGTCACACCAGTGCCATCATGCCCGCAGCCCCAACAACCGCGACTCGGGTGATGGTTGTTGGTGCTCATCGGTGGTTCGCCATTAGCTTTTGCGAACGCGCACGTCGAAAAGCTGCGTTCCTATGTTTTTCTAATCATCTAATTGCTCACAACTTTACAGCTACTTGCTTTTGCGACCTGCGAGGAAGCAGGCAGGCTTGCTAGCACCAGGTGGATTATGCCTGGTAGATCCAATAATTAGGCTCCAAATTAGCCCCCATGGCATGCACGTTCTCACCTAGTGAAGATAGCCGTTGGGAGAGAAGAACAATGGCCCTTGTCCGCGCCCTATAAAAGCGGCACTGCTGCTATAGCTGTCAAAAGTTTATTCAAGTGTACTAAGATTATTAGTGGGGAACCGGCCTAAAGCATGTGATCAGATCCGCTTTAGTTGCCTTGTCTTGAGGCGCTAGCTAATACTCCCTCCGTTTTAAAATAGATGACTCAACTTTATACTACACATTATTACTATTAGGACCAAACTTAGCGATCCCCTTTCCCTATAGCAGCCAGCTTGTGGTTTGCCTGTTTGGTAGCAAGAAAACAGCAGTGCAGCCTTGCATTTCTTGCCGCTCCCAGTCCTTCGTCCTTAACATTCACAGCGAGGCAATGGAGGAAGCTCGAGCCGAGGCGATAGATGAAGCTCAGACCAAGATTGCAACTGGGAGTTGTGGGCCTTGATGTCGAATGGCTTCACCAGGGAGTTGATCAATCCAACAGATACTGTTAAGAAACGCACTCATCCCACCATGACAAGATTTCTGCTGGATGTTTTTGTCTATTTTTTGATGTTATGTATCTGTACTCTGCTTTGTAATTAACGGAAGTGTGTATAGGCCAGCATAAGATGCAAGCCACTGTTCAAGTTTTGCAAACTGAATTTCATCCATTCATAGATACACCTTCTATGACGACCGCTCCATCTGCCACAGGCAACACTTCCGTTACATGTAGTAGATGATGTTGACACTGCGATTTCAAATTTCCGTTGGAGATACATGTATTCTGTATTCTGCAAACACATGGTGTTATGTCAGTTTATTAAAATCCCTACTCCCTCCGTTTCAAAATAGATGACTCGACTTTGTACTAAGTTGGGTCATCTATTTTGAAACGGAGGGAGTACTTTGCAAATTCACCATTATCTAGACAGGGAGCAATCAACTGGCACAGCCATCCACCCTGCCTTTTTTATGCCGCCGTGTGGAACCCTAGTGATAGGCGCTAAATCGGTTGCTGCCCTGCCCAATGCTAAATTTCAAATATGGTTGACGAATTTGAAAATTGACAAGAAATAAAACAGTATTCATTTATTTAAATAATATTCCCTGATTTCCGAAAGTATTCCTAAATTTCCAACGGGGGGGATCATTATCTCTCCATCCCGAGCCTGCCTCTGCGGGAGAGAGCTCACCGTCCCAGCCGGTGCTCCTTCAACAGGTAGTTGGTTGGCGTGGCAGCTATGGAGTGAGATGTGGTACTTAATTTGTAAGTACTACCATATGCTTACAGTTCTCTGTCCTTTCCCTATGCCTGTAACAGCCAAAATGAATCGGGCCAAGTCTCCTTCCAGTTCCACCATGTAATACTCTGTAAGTACAGCTCAAATATCGCCCGTCTATTTTCACTGTAGTTTTTGCTCGATTTGGTTTCTCCCAGATTTCCTCAGATGTCTAGCAATGCTGTTCTTTTCAGTTTGTGTCGACGCATTTTTATCACAGTTGGGCAGAGATCATCTCTCCATTGCATATGTTTGCGTCATTCCAGTTTCAGAACTGCATCGTCGGACCAGACCGAGAGTTCAAAGGTGGTGCCTGCTGGCCTGGAAGACAATCGGTCCTTCACCGGAGAAAATTGCAAAAAACCACCACAATTGGGGACAAAAATTCAGAAAACAACCACCTTTCGTTTTTTTTCAAAAAACCACCACCATTGTACTTACAGTTTTCAGAAAACACTGATAAGTCACTAAACACATGTTAACAGCGTTTCTGACAGATGGGGCCTGCTATAAGTGATGACATGGCACATAAATCTCACGCCGTTTGGCATATACTGTAAGCTGCACACTGGACCCACACCTCAGCCTCCACTTCTTCCCCTTCAGAGCTGACCGGCATACCACCGAATTCAGCCGCCGGCCGGCTCGCGAGCAGTGGCCACGGCCAGCCACGGGAGCGGGAGCAAGTGTGGCGGCCACGCACGGGCATGGGCAGCGACAGCGCCCGCGCACGGGGGCTAGAGCAGCAACAGCAGCGGCCGCGCACGGGCTCGTGAGCATCAGCAGCGGCCACACAAGGGCGCACGAGCTGCAGCGGCGGCCACGGCCAGGCAAGGGGGCGCGAGCGGCGGCCACGCACGGGGCATGAGCGGCAGCACCGTCTGTGCACGGATGCGCGAGCATCTGCAGCGGCCACACAAGGGCGCGCAAGCTGCCGTCTGGTCCAGAGCACGGGCGCGCCGCAGCAGGGGCAGGAGCGCGAGCAGCGGCAGTGTCACACGGCCACTAGAGCATCCTGGAGACCTCCTACCTCGCCGCCGAGATCCCACGTGAGGGCCACCTCCTCTCCCTTTCTTTCCCTGTAGCCTGCGACCTCCCGGGCGCCATGGCCGAGAGCACGGGCTCGAGCTCCGCCCCGTGCCCCGACTACCCCGTGTGCGCCCTGGTCCGGCGCCGCCTCTCTAGCGTCCTCCATTGGTCGGCCGCGCCACCTCACCCCCAGTCGCCTGCGGCCCATTCCTGCACCGATGCCGGCGGTGTTGCGCTCCTGCCACCGGCAAGCTGGGCGGCCGACGGCATGCCTGCTAGGTGTTTGCTAAAATTACTCAAAGAGGCAGAGGAGGGGTTGACCGGGTGGCCTAACGCCCGTCTGCTCACTCTGTTTGGGCCATGCCACATCGACCTGACAATGGGACCTACAAGTCAGATTCGGCGTCAAACGGCTATAACCAATTGATTAGTGTTTTCTGAAAACTGTTAGCACAATGTTGATGGTTTTTTGAAAAAAAAAACGAAACGTGGTTGTTTTCTGAATGAGGAGCCCCAGTTGTGGTGGTTTTTTGCAATTTACTCTCCTTCACCGTTGAGCTGATAAACTTGATGTCAAATCGAATTTTGTTCAACTCGGCCAGCTTCAAGTAGTCAAAGCTGGAACACCACTTGGTTGATATTGCACAGTTCATTTATTTTATTTTATTTTATTTTTTAGAAAAGGAGGATGACCCGCGGCCTATGCATGTGAGAGATGGGAGATGCATGCGGCCATTGATTATTTTCGAGGACCTTACAAAGTAGAACAACAATATGCCTGAATTCACCATCCTGACAACATCTGCCGCTACTCCTATCAATAAGATTAATGACGATCGACAGATGAGCTTCCATGACATTAGGGACAAAGCCTATCGAAAGAAGTAGTAGTACTAATTTGATGCCCACGACATGCCATCTAGCAACCACTTCATATTCTTTAATTTATAATCTCTCCGTTTCTAAATATTTGTCTTTTTATAGATTTCAAATGGACTATCACATATGGATGTATATAGATATATTTTAGAGCGTAGATTCATTTATTTTGCTTTGTATATAGTCACTTGTTCAAATTTCTAGAAAGACAAATAATTACGAACTAGGGAATAAGTTATAGTCCCTCCGTCCTAAAATTCTTGTCTTAGATTTATATAAATACGGATGTATCAAGTCACGTATTAGTATTAGATACATCCGTATCTAGTCAAATTTACATCCATATTTATACAAATTTAAGACAAGTTAGATACATCTGTATCTAGATAAATTTAATACAAGAATTTTGGGAAGGAGAGAGTAATACCAAGCTGATGGTCAGCTGAACCCACGTTCACATGTGGCAAAGAGCCAATGACCATAGAATGGCCTGCTGTCGTTTCTGCTGTCCATCATTGATCGTGGCTAGAGTGGATTACTCGGTTCGACATGTGATTAGATCCGATTTAATCACCTGCCTGTTAGGTGTAAGTCTAAAGTCCTATCCCTAATTTATACGTCATCGAAATTGCCTCCGAAGTTGCCATAACCATCACGTCACCTATAACTGAAGCAAAAAAACGTTTCATTCTTTTTTTCAAAATCGTCATCGCCGAGAAAGATTCTTATACAGTCGTATCCTCACATGTTCTTTTTTTCGGAAAAACTTTCAATCTATTAATCTTCAATCATGGCAGTATAACGAATACCAGAAATAAAAATTACATTCAGATTCGTAGACCACCTAGCTACGACTATAAGCACCGAAGCGAGCCCAAGGCGCGCCACCGTCATCGCCCCTCCATCGCCGGAGCCGGGCACAATTTGTTGTAGTATACAGTCGGGAAGTCGTCGTGCTAAGGCCCCATAGGACCAGCACCCCAGAACAGCAACTGCCGCTGATGAAAAATAACGTAGATCGAAAGGATCCAAACCGAAGACACATGAACGTAGACGAACAATGACGAGATTCGAGCAAATCCACCAAAGAACGATTCTTATACAGTCGTACCCTCACATGTTCTAACGCACTCAAGTACCGCAATAGCTAGAACCTCTGTCTTTCCGGTGGCTTCATGTGGTACCTCATGGAAATTGTTCCCAAAGTTGCAAAATATATATTACCCACCAATGCCATTTATAAGTGATAAAAACTATTTCACACAGGGAAATACCCCGCTTGGCAGGTCCATGCAGTAGAGACCTCCTATACTGCGCTCTGCGTTCAGGGAGAAGACATGGCGCGCCCGTTTGGGCCGCCTCATGTCCTGGTTGCCTATTTTTTAAATTTCGTTTTCTACTTCCCTTTTCTTTTCCATTTTTGTTTTTATCTCCTTATAAATAATATGGGACTACAAAAAAGTTCCATCAATTTAATAAAATGAGAATTTTGGAATAAAATGTTTGTGAATTCTAAAAATGTTTGTTAATTTGTAAAAAAATGTTTTCATATTTAAAAAATGTTCATTATTTTGAAAACAATGTTCAGGAAATCAATAAACATTCATTATTTTTGAAAAAACCGTGTATTAAAAAGTGTTAGTGAAATTGAACAAAATTTCGCCAATTCAAAAAATGTTCACGAATGAAATAATATCCTAGAAATTCAAAAACTGTATGTGACATGCAAATTAATTTAATTCATAAATGTTTGCTGATACAAAAAACGATCATGAATTGCAAAAAATGTTCATTAAATCAAAAAAATTGTTTGTTAAATCAAAACAATGTTCGTGAATTTAATAGATTGTTCAACATTTTCCAAAAAAAATGTTCGTCAATTCTACAAATGTTTGCCAATTGAAGAAAATTGTTTCAAAAAATATTTACAATTTAAGAAAATATTTTCAAAAAACATAAAATGTTCATTATTTCAAATATGTGCACAAGTTTTAAAAAATGTTCATGATTTCACAAAATTGAGAGTGATAGTCTATCTCGTGATGCAGCAAAATGTGGTCGTGGCAATTGACGATTATGAATTTTTTTCTCCCGTTAGAACGCACGGTCCCTTTTGCCAGTAAGTGTAAACTAACAGCAGCGGCAAAATCCCCCCGCGCGCGGTAAAATGCCATTTTAGCGCGTGCCAGACGTTTTCGCGCGCTCCAGCGGAGGCGGAAAACTAGGGCGCGGGGAAACGATTGCGCGCGTGCGGGGAAAAGTGGCCGTTCGTGCACTAGATTTCGTGCACCGCTTCCAGCGTGCCTATAAATTGCGGCGCCCGCCACGCAGCGTCCCATCGCTATCCATATTGCCACGCGCTCTCTCCCCACTTCCTCTGCTTCCTCTGCCGCTTCCTGCCACGCCACCGACGCGCCACCACCGCGTCACCATGCCGCCCCGGCGCTGGTGATCTTCGGGCCACCGCGGCATCCGCGAGCGCCCCTCCGGCGCCTTCTACGCTGAGATTCGGTCCGGCGACGTCTGCCTCAGCCTCGGCACGTTCGAGACCAAGCACGAGACCGCCCGCGCGTACGACGCAGTGGTGTGGCGCCTCTAGAGGCCTCGCGCGCAGATGAACTTCCAGGATGTCCGGATGTGAGCGCAGGCGCAGGCCGTCGCCCCTCCGCCTCGTCTTATAACAGTACAGGACCATGAGGAACACCGTCGGCGGCTGCGCCGCCTCCTCATCGCCGAGGAAAACGAACGAGCCATCGTGGAGTGGCGTCAGCGCTACCCGCAGGACGTCGCTGATGAGAATGCCTTATGTGCGGAGAGGACGGCAAGGCGCCACGCGGAGCGGGCGGACAGTCGTCGGCGAAAGGCACTGGCCATATCGCAGATCGATCTCATAAATGCAGGTGGGGAGTCGTTCTTTGACTCAGGCGATTCTCGTTGGGAAGACGTGTGGCTCGATACCTCGAACAACACCAGCGAGAACGATGACTCGGAGTCGGTTCTAGTTGCACCGTAGTTTCTTTATCGTGTTGGACTAGTTTTTTTATCTATCTATGTTGTGATGAACTGTGTATGCATTGTGAAATATCTATGTATCATTTTTTTATCTATTTTTAATCTATGCATATGTTTTTTTTATATTAGTTCGGAGAGCATATGTTTGTGCAAGAGCGCGCGTAGTTTTTTACAGCGGCTGCTGGAGCGGCTCGCTCACGCTAAAATTTACAGCGGCCGCTAGAGCAAACGCACCCCGCCGCGCACGCGCGTGTTGCAAATGAGTTTTTAGCGCGCCACGCGTAGCGCGGCTGTTGGAGATGCTCTTATATTTAGATTGGGGCATCAGAAAGACAGAAACAAACAAGACATATATGTATGGCATCGATCGCTGCCGCTAGAGTGGACTGCGCTTACGTTAAGAAATTGCAACAATAATTAATCGCCTCCATTAGAGGACAAGATTCGGTTTATTCGCCTAACTCAAAGGTGTCTGCAGCTTGCTAGACAGCTAAGCTAAACTATACATGCATGTTACCGTTTGATCTAAACTCCCGAGTACAATTATATGAGGACGATAGCTATCTCAATACTCACATGGGCTCGCTGCCACCAACTCACAAGCTGAAAAACACCAACTCAGGGGTTTCACTATAAGAGCACTGCAAACTTGCCCTGTTAGTGGCAGGACAAAGAGCACCGGGTCCTAGTCCACAACACACACACAGCTAGCGATTGTGAGGCTGTGAGCTCGATCAACAGGCCTCAGATAATGGCGGAGACGGTGCTGAGCATGGCGAGGACCATGCTGGGCGGCACCATTAGCAAGGCCGCCTCGGCCGCCGCCGATGAAATGAGTCTCCTCATGGGTGTGCGCAAGGATATATGGTATGTTCACATGCACATCTTCTGTTCAGGTCGTGCACTTCACACAGCCTCTTACATCCTTCTTATCTGTTGCTCTCGTTGGATGAACACGGGTTAGGTATATTAAATGTTGAAATATAACAAATGTTTTAAATCATATATAAAATGACACCAGGAATTCATGGTAGGCTTGAAATCTCTTCATGGAGTTGCATATTTTTCATTTATGCCATTGGCTGTGGGAATGACCCATGCTTGTTGTAATTAATTTTTTTCTAAACCATTGTCTATCAGGTTCATCAAAGACGAACTAGCCACAATGCAGGCTTTCTTGGCGGCCGCTGAATCAATAAAGGAGAAAGACATGTTACTCAAGGTGTGGGCAGAGCAAGTAAAGGATGTCTCATACAATATTGAAGATTGCCTTGGTGAATTCATGGTGCATGTGGCAAGTCAAAGCTTGTCGAGGAAGCTGATGAAACTCAAAGATCGCCATAGAATCGCGATCCAAATTCGTGATCTCAAATCAAGAGTTGAAGAAGTGAGCAGCAGGAACATACGATACAACCTGATTGAGAAGAGCCAATTCACCAGAGCCACTGATGAAAGGGATTCTTGCATGGAAGATATCCGCAACCAGTCAGCCAACAACATTAATGAAGCTGAATTAGTGGGGTTCACCAAGCCAAAACAAGAGGTGATAAATCTCATAGATGTCCATGCCATAAATAGCCCTGCTCAGGTAGTGTGTATTGTCGGCATGGGTGGTTTGGGTAAGGCTACTCTTACAAGGAAGGTTTATGAAAGTATAAAAAGCTTTTCATGTTGTGCTTGGATTATTGTCTCTCAGTCATTTGTCAGGATGGAGTTTCTCAAAGTTATGATCAAAGAACTTTTTGGCAGTGAAGAATTGAAGAACCAGCTCGGAGAGAATTTTGGGAGTGAAGTGAATCTCGCCAACTATCTTAGAGAAAAGCTACTTGAGAAGAGGTATTTTGTTGTTCTTGATGATTTGTGGAACATAGATGATTGGAATTGGATGAAAAGTGTTGTTTTTCCTAGTATTAACAACAAAGGTAGCCGGATAATGGTAACAACACGAGATCTTGGCTTAGCTGAGAACTGCACTTTGGAATCTTCTAGGCCACTTATCTACCGCCATGAACCCCTAGAAACAAATGATGCCATAAATCTGCTACTAAGGAAGACTAGGAAAAGTGAGGAGGAAATGAAAAAAGATGGGAACATGAGGAAAATAGTTACTAAGATAGTCAAAAAGTTTGGGCAGTTACCCCTAGCTATACTCACAATAGGAGGCATGCTTGCCACTAGAGGGGTTGATGAGTGGGAAAATATTTATAACCAGCTTCCCTCAGAGCTAGAGAGAAATGGAAGCCTTGAAACAATGAGGAGGATGGTCACTCTGAGTTACAACCACTTGCCTTCTCATCTTAAGTCATGCTTTCTATATTTAAGCATATTTCCTGAGGATTTTGAAATAAAAAGGACGCGGATAGTGGAAAGATGGATAGCGGAGGGGTTTATTATTGGCAGGAGTGGGGTGAGTGTAGAGGTTGTTGGGAATAGTTACTTTATTGACCTAATTAACCGAAGCTTGATTCAGCCATCAAGGGTGAACATAGAAGGAGTTGTCAAGGGTTGTCGAGTTCATGATATTGTTCGGGATGTTATGATCTCAATTTCTAGAGATGAAAATTTTGCATGGTCTACATCGGCTAATGTAACCGGCATAGGAGGGGATAACTTCCGTCATATAGCACTGCAAGGCAGTTGGTGCCCAAATAACGGCTTGGATTGGAACCATGTCCGATCATTGACTGTGTTTGGCGAGAGACCCATGAAGCCGGTTCCTCCACTTTGTTCACCAAACTTCAGAATGCTTAGAGTATTGGATCTACATGATGCCAATTTTTTAATTGCACAAAAAGACATCAGCACCATAGGGTCGTTATGTCATTTGAAATATGTCCATGTCAGTGGACCTAAAAATTATATTTACAAGCTCCCAAGATCCATAGGGAAACTACAAGGCTTGCAGACTCTGGACATGAGGAATAGTCATGTCACATCACTACCAACTGAGATCACTAAACTACAAAGCCTCCGTAGCCTCCGTTGCAGCAAAGGTAGTACAAATAATAATCTATACTTGGTTTACCCTATGACCTGGTTCATGTCCACATTCTGTATGCCTCTTGTGTTCACTCCTTTAGTTTCGCCAGATGAGCGTCCAGACATTATGAAGCACATTCACCTGGCTTGGACTGGTCGTTTGACCAACTCTGGTGGCGTGAGGGTGCCGAAAGGGATCAGCAGCCTAAAGGAGTTAGAGATACTAGAGGTTGTGGATATTGAACGGACTAGTAGGAAAGCAGTTAAAGAGCTCGGGGAGCTTATAAATCTCAGAAAGTTGAGTGTCGGTGTAGGGGCAAGCAAGCAAAAGATCAAGATACTCTGTCTGTACATCCCTTGAGAAGCTCACTTCCCTCCGCTCTCTTTGCCTCTGTGCGTATGATAGTACATCTGGGAGAAGCCGTGCATCACTCAAGTGGCTGTTGCAGTCTATTTCCTCACCTCCCCCTCTCCTGCGGAAGCTGACTTTGCGTGGAGATCTCGGGGAGTTCCCTGACTGGTTTGGGGATCTGGTAAATTTGGTGAAGATTAATTTAGACTGGAGCGATCTGAAGGATGGAGATAAAAGCATGAAACTACTAGGCGCACTGCCCCAGCTCATGGTCCTTCATCTTGGTCGCCGTTCTGTTGTTGTGGAGAAACTGGTTTTCAGAGCAGAAACATTCCCAAGTCTCAGGAGACTTGACATTTGGGCCATGAGGCAACTGAAAGAGTTGGTATTCGATGAGGGCAGCTCGCCCAAGTTGGAAAAGATAGAAATCAGCTACTGCAGTTTGGAATCAGGGATTACTGGTATCAAACACCTTCCAAACCTCAAGGAGATTTCACTTCGCTGAAACGCTAAAGTGGCGAGGCTTGGTATGCTGCAACGTGAAGTGGATGAACACCCCAACCATCCCGTGCTGCGACAGCGGGATGAACGGAGCGACCACGACCTGGGTGACGTCGCGGAAGGCTCTACTACAGCAGTGCAAGTGGAGGAAGCAATATGTCTCCGTCCCGACCCGGCAACAACGGGAGAGAGCTCCTCCTCGCAGTCGCAGGTGGTGGTCGTGCAGTCGGGGAGCCACAGGTCAGCTACCTACTTTATCTTTCCTTCAGTAGCAGTATCTAAGTAGTTGCTATAGCAGCCAAGGCCGTCCTAACTGTGTTGTTGCTGCCACTAATTTAGGAGGAGCAACCTCGCCGATGGGAGGAGCGACTGCGCGCACCCAACCTGTCCCCGCCGGTGATCGCCGGTGCGGTGGGCAGTTTTGGGCGCTTGTGGAGGCGGAGGAGGACGACGCAGATGGAGAGGCGGACGATCCGCCATCGCCGCCGTCGCCTACGCCGTCGGACCACGTTAATGATTGGTTCAATGCCGGCTATTCGGAGGAGGAAGTGGCGGCTGTGATCGATGGTGTTCTACCTATCCATGATCCGGCCAGGTTGGGGATCGACGTGGGTGAGAAGATCGAGATGGTTCGCCGGATAGTTCACCGGAGAACCTCGTCGGCGGCGGTCAAGCCATGGAAAGGTCCTCTTCCTAAGGTATGTCAGTCCAAATCTTACAGTTTTTGATCTCATTAAGCCGGATTCGTGGGTTGTTGTAAAACGGAAGAAATCGCTTCGCCGGACGTTGGCCGGATCGAGGCCGCCGGCGACGGAGTTGGAAACTCCTTTGATCCAGGATCTCAGGATCGCTGATTACCGACAGCGTCGTTTGAATGCACTGCTGGGCCGCGAAGGGCTGCCATCGGATATTGGTGGGCCGGCTCGTGCTGGGTCGGGGATAGATGGGTATGAGGCCCAGTCTATTCCGGGTCCGACCGGTTTTTTATGCAACGAGGGTTGCTCGGAGAGGGCCGCGATTTGTGGGCCGATTGTGCCTGGGTATGAGGCCCAGAGTAGGCCTGAATCGAACGCTATCGAGGGCGAGGTGGAGCCGCCTTATCGATCGTCGTTGCCTCACGTACCGCATGCTAGGGTTTCTCTTTGTCTGAGTCGAAGCTATCGGCCGGCTGGGACGAACCGTGCGAGACGTATTCCTCCGCTCTCATCGATGGTGGGTCGCGGCGGTCCCCTGCCACCGGGGAAGAGGACGGCGGCGAATCAGGAGGCCGGACGCATCGGGACCGTACCGCAGCCCCATCCCAATGGGGCGGGGCGGGCTATCGGAGTGCCGCCGACGGGGTCTGCTACTGGACGTGGCGCGGTTCCGCCCGGACCAGGCGCCGGCCGAGGCCTGCAGGTGCCCGCGGCAGGCTCTGTGCGCGGCGGTGCGCCTCCTCTCGCCGCTGCAATGCGGGTGGCGTCCGGGGGGCCTGTTGGGAGGCCACCAGCTCCGGCTGCTGTTCGGCCGCCTGCTGCCGGGGGTGCGGCGGTGGCGATGGGCAGGGGGACTATGCTGCCTCGTCCTCCTCCACCCTCGGGTCAGGGGCAAAGGCCGCCTCCGGCTGTGCAGACCGCGGCGGTTGTGGCTGCGGCGGGCCGGGGTGCGGCGCCGCCCAGGGCCCCGGCTCCTCCTCCGCATATCGCTGCTCGTCCGCCTGTTTCTACGGGTGTGCCCCGAGGACAATGGGGGATGACGGCTATGATGCTTACGGGGCGGGTCAGCACCGAGGTTCTTCTTCCACGGGTGGTGGTCGTGGCTATGCCTGGCAGAGTGATGGGTCTGCCGAGAGGCCATTTCTGGGCCCCTCAGGTGGCTTCGTCGAGGGACCCTCGGAGCCGGGACACCGGCAACGACAAGGATACCGTGGCTATCGAGGTGGCCGGGGAGGCAGAGGGGGCCGATACCGTCCATGTCATCCACCACCTCCTGCTGCTGCCGACCAGACGTCAGCCGACGGGTCGGCCGAGGAGCCTCTGTTGCCCGGCCACGCTATGGAGGTCGTTTCGGCTCTTGCTTCTGTGCAGATTCCTGAGAACGAGGTTATGACCGATGTGTCTGCGGAGCTGTCAGATAGGTCTGAGGCTGATAAGGCATCCAAGTGGGCGCGTAGGAAGGAAAAGATGCTTTGCTATCCGTGCGGTGACACGGGTCACTTCATAGCGGAGTGTGTGGCTTTGTTATGTGATACTTGTGGTAAGCTGGATCATGAGACTGGGGAGTGTCCGATGCTGCGTGATCAGGCACCGTCGCTCATGATGTATGGAGTCTACTGTGCTGAGTTAACGTTTTTTGAATCTCCTAATGAGCGAGAGGTTGCTGATGAGTCTATGAGTTTGACCACGGGGATTGTCAAGGTTACCAGAGGGGAGGTGACTGAGGCTCGAGATCGTCAGGAGGCTCCGTGAGTTAGCTCCGGGGGAGTTCCAATGGGACCTTGTTAGTATGGCTGATAAGATGTTCAGGGTTGAGTGTCCTTCTGTTGAGGATTTGCAGACATTGTTGAGCTTTGGGATGTGTAAGGTGCCGGGAACGGATGGTATCCTCGAGTTTCAGCAGTGGAAGCTTGTTGAGCCTCAGGGCAAGCCACTTACTCAGGCGTGGCTAAGATTTTCCGGGGCTCCCTCTAGACCGTTGCTGGATGCTCGGGTTGTGGCCAGTATGGGCATTTTAGTAGGGAAGCCTGAGCGTGTGGACATGGAGTTCACCAGAGCTAATGGGATTGCGCGGGTTTTGGTCAGTATTTTGAACATTGAGTATGTTCCGGTTGTGGTTAAGTGGGCTTATCGAGGCAGAGTTTATGATCTGGTTATTGAGTTTGAGGATGAGAGCCTTCTGGTTGCGCCCGCTCATGATTCTGATATGGATTTGCACGAGAGTGATGGCGGCACGGGGGTACGGGAGTCGCCGGTCGAGGACCCTGGACGTCAGTTGTCCAAAGGGTCGGGGCCCGAGCAGGCGTCGACCGGGGATGGTGCGGTCTCACCGTCCGTGGTTCCCTCGACGACTCTGAGATTTGGGTCTTTTTAGCCGTATTCTGGTCCCCCGAAGCTCTGGAGTGATCGGGTTGAGTCCGAGGAGGTGTTTGAGCTCGAGTTACCGACTTTGGAGTTGGAGGCCGCTGTGGGCACGAGGTCTGTGGGACGGCAGGTGGCTACTCCCTGTCGTGCGGAGCACGCGACACCTACTCAGGAGGTGCTGCAGCGTGTCGTACCTTCCTTGTTGGGGAGGGACCTGGGGCGGGCGTCCTCGGGTGTCTCTTCTCTCGCTGAGGAAAGAGACTTGGGGCAGGTAGCTTCCGAGTCTTTTCCTTCGCCGGGAGGGGGTCTGGAGCAGGTGGCTTCAGATAACTCTCCCCTCGTCGCGCCCGCTTGTCGGTTGATACCGGCTTTGCCTGCGGGAGGTGGCTCGGGGCAGGTGGCCTCGGAGCCTCCTTCTCTTCCGGAGCCTGTGCGGGTTGTTTCACCGGTGATGGGTGGGGAGCGAGGGCAGGTGGCCCTTGTTCGGTCTCCTCCACACACCTCGCCGGTTTCGCCTGGAGGGCCGCACCCCGAGGCCGCAGCTTGTGTTGTGCCTCTCTCGGGCGAGGCCGTGGGTGTGCCCGTGCAGGTGGATCGGCCTACTGGTTGGGGGGCGGCAGGAGGCCAGACACCGACTGCGATCTCTAGGGAGGAGGTCATTGTGTTTGGAGGGATCCAGGATCCGGTGTCTGAGGGGCGTCGGATGAGTGGACGCCTCCAGTCCCAGCCTGATGTGGACGACATTTAGCAGCGGTGCGCCATGAGGGCGGCCAAGCTTCGTGACGTGGAGGTCACTACTGGTATGTCGGTCAATACATCTAATTCCATTTTGCATTTTTCAAATGATGATATTATTCAGAATGCAAATCAATTAGGAGTTTCGCTGGGTAGTAATGACACTGAAATCTCTAATTCTGTTAATGATCTCTTAGACTTAGAGGCTGAGCGGGCCCTAGAGATGATCCGTAATATTGCGGCTGTTAAACCCATGAATGATTCTGAGGTTGATGCGCTCGGGGTTAGGGTGCTAGACAACTTCTGTGCGGATCTTTTACAACCTAATTATGAGGAGGATGTTCAGGCTGAGTCTACCGAGTTAGTTTTGGCTAGCCCGTCTGACACTGGTTGTGAGGACCAGTTGCAGAGTCAAACTTTCCCCAAGCGCAAGTGGAAACGGAAGGTTTACCCGGTTTCCGCGGTGCGTAGGAGTGCTAGGATCCGTACGGCAAAAAAAATCCATGATGATCTATGAAAGGAATTTTCTGGAATAGCAGAGGTCTAAAGGACTTGGCTAAACGAAGGTTTCTTGCTGAGGCGTCTGTTGAGCATTGTCTAGAATTTATTGCTCTATCGGATACAGGTAGAGATAACTTCGCGCCTCAATTTCTAAATTCTCTTTCGGGAGGCATAGACTTTGATTGGCATTGTTTGCCACCGAGAGGGAGGTCGGGTGGAATGCTTCTCGGAGTTAGGTGTGAGGCGCTTGAGGTTCGTAGTGCGGTCATGGGAGACTTTGTTGTTAAATTTCGGGTGCGTTCGAAGGCTGATGGGTTCGATTGGGCTCTTGTTGCAGTTTATGGTGCTGCACAGCCCGAGCTCAAGCCCGAGTTCTTGGCTGATCTAGTTCGGATTTGTGGGTCCGAGCAGTTGCCCATCCTGGTGGGGGGTGATTTCAATATTATTAGACGGCGGGAGGATAAAAACAATGATAATTTTGATGGACGATGGTCGTTCATGTTTAACACTATCATTGAAAGTCTGGACCTGAGAGAAATAGAGCTCTCGGGTAGAAAGTTTACTTGGGCGAACGCGATGCCAAATCCGACGTATGAGAAGTTGGATCGTGTGTTGGCTAGCGTCGACTGGGAACAGAAGTTTCCTCTGGTGACTGTTCAGGCCTTGTCCCGTGGTATTTCTGACCATACGCCGTTATTTGTTGACTCTGGTGAACCCACCCATTTGGGAAACAAAAATGTGTTCTCCTTTGAGATGGCTTGGTTTGAAAGAGAAGGCTTCCTGGATCTTGTGGCGGAGAGTGGCCTAAGGATTCAGGAGGGAGGACCGCGCTTGATCTTTGGCAGAATAAGATTAGGCATTTGAGAAGTTTTCTTCGGGGGTGGGCTAAGCATCTGAGCGGGATTTATAAGGTTGAAAAGGAAAAGCTCCTTTCCCTTATACGGTCGTTGGATGTGAAAGCGGAAACTACGATCTTGCCGGCTGCGGAGCTTCATGCCAAGCTCGAGGCGGAAGTGAGGTTGAAAGAACTCCTTAGAGAAGAAGAGTTGAAGTGGGTGCTGCGGGCCAAGACCCGACGAGTAGTCCAGGGGGACGCGAACACGCAATTCTTTCACATGATTGCTAACGGTAAGCACCGAAAGAAGAGGATCTTTCAGCTGGAGCAAGATGAGGGTACGATTGTTGGGCAGGAAAGCCTAAAATTGTACATTACCGAATACTATAAGCAGCTGTTTGGCCATCCAGAAGAGAACAGTGTGTCTCTGGACGAGTCAAGAGTTGAGGATATTCCTCAGCTTACAGCGGTGGAGAATGATATTCTTGCGGCTCCTTTCTCGGAGAAAGAGGTGCTCGAGGCCATCTCGCAAATGAAGAATAACAAGGAGCCGGGTCCTGATGGTTTCCCAATGAGTTTTATAAGAAGTGCTAGCATATCATTAAAGGGGATTTGTTGCCTATGTTTAATGATCTGTTTAATGGGCAGCTTCATCTTTTCCAGCTAAATTTTGGAACGATTACCCTTCTTCTTAAGAAAACAGAGGCTGTGAGAATTGAGCAATTCAGGCCAATATGTCTTCTTAATGTCAGTTTCAAAATTTTCACCAAGGTCGGGACCAATAGACTCACACAGATTGCGCATACTGTTGTGCAGCCTACCCAATCTGCTTTCATGCCGGACAGGAATATCCTTGAAGGGGTTGTAGTCTTGCATGAAACGCTCCATGAAATCCACACGAAAAAACTGGATGGGGTTATTTTTAAAGTGGATTTCGAAAAAGCGTACGACAAAGTCAAATGGTCATTCCTTCAACATGCCTTACGCATGAAGGGTTTTGATGAGGCTTGGCGACCCCAGGTAGAATCCTTACGCAAAAAGGGAGTGTTGGAATTAAAGTAAGTGATGATGTTGGACATTACTTTCAGACGCACAAGGGCCTCAGGCAAGGAGATCCAATGTCCCCCGTTTTGTTCAACATTGTGGTTGACATGTTGGCAATCCTTATAGGTCGGGCAAAGGAGGCTGGTCAGGTGGGAGGCTTGGTGCCCAACCTAGTTGATGGGGGTGTGTCCATTCTGCAGTACGCTGATGATACTATCATCTTCATGGAGCATGACTAGGCAAAAGCAAGAAATATGAAGCTGGTGCTTTGCTTGTTTGAACAATTGTCTGGGTTAAAGATTAACTTTCATAAAAGCGAATTGTTCTGCTTTGGTAGAGCCAAGGAGGAATAGGACGCTTACAGGCAATTGTTCGGTTGTGAATTAGGGGCTTTACCTTTCACCTACCTAGGTATACCCATTCACCATCGTAAGCTTACAAATCAAGAGTGTAAATGCATTGAGGATCGGTTTGAAAAGAAACTTAGTTGCTGGAAGGGCAAACTCATGTCTTATGGAGGCCGGTTAATTCTTATTAATTCGGTACTCACGAGTATGCTGATGTTCCTACTATCTTTCTTTGAGGTTCCAGTTGGGGTTAGAAAAAGACTGGACTTCTACCGATCCAGATTCTTTTGGCAGAGTGATGAACTCAAGCGAAAGTTTAGGCTCGCCAAGTGGGATGTCATTTGTCGTCCTAAGGACCAAGGGGGGTTGGGTATCGAAAATCTTGAGGTCAAGAACAGATGCCTGCTTAGTAAGTGGCTGTATAAGCTTTCGTGGCCGACAGATGCAACTTGGGCACAGATTCTTCGTAACAAGTATCTGCAGTCTAAGACTTTGTCACAGGTGGCAGTGAGGCCAACTGATTCGCCTTTTTGAAAGGGGCTTATGAGAGTCAAGGCAACCTTCTTTAATAGAATAAAGTTTATTGTCGGTGATGGAACTAGCACTCGTTTCTGGGAGGACATTTGGCTGGGGGATACACCATTAGCAATTCAGTACCCAACCTTGTATCGTATTGTCCAGCGACGTGATGCGCTAGTTGCATCGATTATGCAGATCATTCCCCTTAATATTCGGTTTCGGCGGGTGCTTGTTGGTGAGAGATGGGAAGCTTGGCTCCATCTGGTGCGTAGACTGATGGAGGTCCGGCTAGCGCAACAGTCTGATCAGCTTTGTTGGAAGCTTACTAGGAATGGACAATTTACTGTAAAGTCGATGTACAACGATGTCATTAACTCTACTGTCATTCCTAGTAAATTGTCGATGTACAATCATGTTTGGAAAGTCAAAGTGCCTTTGAAAATTAAAGTGTTTATGTGGTTTGTCCATAAACAGGTCATTTTAATAAAGGACAACTTGGTCAAGCGCAATTGGACTGGTTCTGCTAGATGTAGCTTCTGTGATCAGAATGAGACCATTAAGCATCTCTTGTTTGACTGTCCTTTGGCGAGAATTCTGTGGCGCTCTATGCAAATTGCCTTTAACATTACTCCTCCGAGTACGGCCGGGTCGTTATTTGGAACGTGGCTGGATGGGATAGAGTCCGATACAGCTAGACATATTCGTGTAGGAGTGTATGCGTTGTTATGGGCAATTTGGAACTGCAGAAATGATTTGGTTTTTAACAGAATTACTACTATTCATTTTTTGCAGGTTATTTTCCGTGCTACGGCGCTAATCCGTATGTGGTCCTTACTCACTCCGACGGAGGCCAGGGAGCGTTTGGTTACTGGATCTGTCCGGTGGGAGACGGTAGCGCGGGATATCTTCAACCGGTTTGGTTGGCGGTCATGTAATAGGATAGGCAATTAGTTTCCTATCTTTTATCTTACCAGCCGGTTGTGGCCTTTTGGTCTTTGTCCTTGCTTTAGATTTGAGGTTCTATGTGAACCCGTTTTGTTGTACTGAAGACTTTGCGACTTTGTGGAACTTATTTATTTAATAAGATGGCCGTATGCATCATTCTAATGCAGAGGCGGGGGAGTTTCCCCTTTTTGAAAAAAAAACTAGGTTGTTGACGACGATGACTTTTGCTCCTGCAATTCCGATGACGACGATGGCAATGTTCAATGATAAATTCAGCTCCAATGCTCCATTACTGCCACAGTGCCTCTCCTACTGCTCCTGGTGCTAATTTCAAGTCTCCCGCACAGGTCTAGTACGTACAGATGTTCTTTCTTTATCTCAATATATAATTACTCGCAGTACTAGCTAGTCCTTACTTTTCGTTGGCTTATCAATTATTTCAGGCATAGTCTATAATACTTGTTACATGCAGATGTAGCAGGAGTCTCCAAACCAGATACTTGCTGTCTGACTCTGCCCTGGTGGAATCTCGCCATTGCAACTGAAGCTCTATCATATGTTCCCCTCTTTCTCAGCATGTATCAAGCTGGGGCATGGTATGTTGCTTCTCCTTCTTTAATAAGTATTATTATGTCAGAAGTTGCAGACTTGTGAAGTGCAGTGATGATGATTATGATATATGTGCAATCTTTCAGGCACTGATGATGCTTGCTGTGGTGCTCGATACTTGCATTGCAACCTTGCCAGTTCTGCGGCTTTGATGTGGTACATGGATCACACACAGATACTCGTAAGCTCATGCCGAAGTGATGGAGCAAGCTCAGACAGTGTTTGCAAGCCGGAGTTGCTGTCCTGATTTCTTTTTACCATGGAGTTGATCCACTTGATGTCAAATCAAGCAGCAGGAGAGACCTCCTCCTCGCAGGTGGTGGACGTGACGACTGGAACCGACAGGTTAGCTAATTTCTCTTTCGTTCAGCTAATTCTCACTGAGCTGATGATGTCTTGTAGACGGTTAGCACAACTGAACATGCTCTTGCTCTCATGTTGTTGTTGTAGCATCCAAGATTCTGAAGATGATTTTTGCTCCTGCATTTCTGACGACGACGGCGATGCTTGATGATCGATCGATGCTGCTCGTTTCTTTCTGCAGCTCCATTGCAGCCGCTCCTACTGCTCCCTGTCCCGGTACAGATTCTCTGGTACGGATCGGACATCCCTCTTTGGTTCTTTCAATCCGCAATGCCGGTAAATAGTTTTTTTTTTGGCTTATCAATTATTTCTCACAGGAACTTGATGTACCACTGTGCTCTCATGGAATCTCGCCATCGCCACTTGGGCTCAGTTATATATGCCCCTCTTTCTCTGGTAGATGGCATTATTAATCAACTCATGAATCATGAAGAAATGCAACATGCATTCCCCGATCAGCCAACTGCCTACAAATGCTGGAAGATGGCTCCTTGAACTGGTCTGATGTGTACTCAGTTCACCATGCATATACCTGCATGTAGCTATCAACTGGTGATGTTTATTATGTATGCTCTTACAATGCATTTCTGCTCTCTTCTGCTTTCTTTCCTTCTATAACAGCAAAGATGATCTGTGCCGAAGACGAGCAGTTGTAGTTGATGATCGATCTCTTTTCTGTTTCCATTGTTCTGTTCTTCGCTCACATCAATTGAGCCCTGCTGCATGCATGCTGGTCTGTTCTGCCATACACTCAGGTCACCAGGCACCTTAACTGGAAGACCATGGTTGCATGCATTGGTTAGTTGATTCAGTTTGGGTCTCTGACCATGTTTGTCTCTCTATAACAGGAGATGTTGCTCGTTTGCACTTGTTGCTGGTGATGATACGGTCGTCGGACTCCACCTATCTGCTGGACATGTAAGTACTATCTTATACTGTAAACTTTGTCATGGTCTTCTGATTCGATTTTCCGTTAAGCATTTATTTCCTAAAATCCACTTTGTTGCAGGAAGCTCCTCGACCCGGAGTGAACAAACATCCTTACATCTTCTGCTGCCAAGGAATTATCTCGAGTGAATCTGAAGCTTGAATTCCATTTCTGACCCAGGAGAGAGCTAGTTCGCGGTGCCTTGACAGTCAAAGTGCCTCTGAAACGTGAACCGTGAAGTGTTCATTCTGATAATGGGTAATTTATTTATTTGTAGGTATCATGTAACATTGTTTCATATATGTTTGTAATTTGTCTTGTTCTTTTCAACTTGTGTACACATAATAAAATTCCCAATGAAATAAAACTAATGCATGCTCTGTAATTGCATTTCAGCTGGGGTGAACTCGATCGTGGAAAATGCAATGGACTAAACCCCACAAGAAGCTGCTACCAATGAATCTGCATACATATGTTGTTATGCTGCAATTGACCATCACGTTCAGCTCTCCAAGTTCTCTGCTGGCTGCTGGCCTCTGATATGGTGCAGGGTGAAGCTGTGAGCGATCACGGCATTTCTCCACTGTGAATGGAAAAGGAATGCATTGATCTCGGGGCTTCAGTGTAATGGAGATTGGAGGGTAGTAGCAAGCTGCACTGCTACTCAGAAGGATTTCACAAGTTGCAATTGTTTGAATTCAGGCTTCCTTTGTTTTCTAGTAGTACTATGTTTTTCCGGAGATGCTTAGTTGCTCTCTGTTTGTTGCTGCCACTATGCCTGTGCTTGTTTGTAATCAAAGAATGAGGATTGCATGTGTAGTTATCCAAGTTCCGCAAATTGAAGAATTGGTTTGAATTCTCTCCACTCCGGAACGGCAGCGCACGCTCCAACTCCATGGAGTCGGCAGTGTGGAGCAGAGCAGACCAGTCCCTAGTACAAAATCAACCTGATAGAATACATACCATCAAATTTGGGATTCTCATCGGTTTTGCTTTGCCAATTACAGTTCGTCAGCAAAAGGCCACGCTGCGGCATACAAAATCCATAGGTTTCTTCTGGGGGCAGTATTTTCCATCTGTAATTTGTGACCATGTTTCTCCGTCGTCGATAGCTTCACGAATCTGCAGGCTAAGTTGAGCAATCAGCAGGCCGGCTAAGACAAGGACTAGGAGCCTTCTGAAGAGCAGGAGAGCAGGAGACTGACTGCCGCTCGCCTCCCCAACCTCATCATCGGACGCCGTGCACGCGTCGCCAGCAGCCATGGTTGATGGAGGAGGGCGCATGCCTTGGTCCTTCACACGCTTCTTCACCCAACGCAGCCACCGCGCCGCCATGGATGGGGTCCCCGGACCCGGACCGGCGCACTTCCATGTCTAGGGAGGGGTTTTGTGGACCGGCTGCTTGTTTTGTTCCTCTGGGAGGTGTCTGGAGCCGTTCGATCGGATCCAGCGGCTGGAGCTGGAGCAGAGACACCGTCGGGCCTTTGGGAGCTGAACGGACCAAATCTGACCATGGGCCTACGTAGTCCTGGTCCAGAAAATAATGTTTTGTTTTCCAGTTTTCGTCTGGTGGGCTACGTGTCTAATGGGCTTCCATGGGCCATTTTTACGTTCCGCGTTTTTCTTCATTGTATTCCGTGTCTTTTAAACAAATTATGTTTATTCGATAAATTTTTCCCTCAAAAAATTTTATTCTATATTTTTTTCATGGAAGATGTTTGAGTGTGCAATGTCTGTGCCAATTTTCAGCGCGTTCGGAGATCTGAGTAGTTCTCAGAAAAAAATGAGGTCTGCAAAAAAGTTTACAGTTCATGCACTTTTTGGACTGATATTTTTTCTGAGAGCTACTCAGATGTCCGAATGCGTTGAAAATTGGCATAGACCTTACGCACTCAAACAACTTCCATGTATTTTTTTAAAAATATTCTAGTATTTTTTTACTGTTCATCGAGATCACATGAGCTTGAGTGGAGAATTGGATATTTGTGTTTTCCACGCCCTCCATCTTACCTCAAATGCAAGCTCCAAATATTCCCAACTAGCATGAAACAAGACTCTTAACTTCTTGGTAGGACATGACATGCTATTTTATTTTGGATTTGTTTGGCAAACAAGCCAAAGCTTTGCTATTCATTGTAGACTTGTAGTAGGGAAAAGTTCTACAACTTAAGAAGGATCAAAATTGGATAAGTCTTTGTAGAAAGAAAGCTAGCACTACGCTACTCTCTTGCAAGAATCAGGGAGGCCACCTCATTTGCAATCCTGAAGGCCGTTGCAAGGGGGCTGGAGGCGGGATCTTGGATATCCAACAATTTCACTCCTTCCACAAAATCCAGTTGGTGTGAGAGGTTATAGTGGCATCATGGCTCTGTTATTTTGTACAAGACAAGAATGCACCGTCTCCCACAAGAATTGATATTAAGTATTGAGTGTACATGCCAAGCTCGGCTGGGGACAATGGAGCAGAGCACACATGTCTAGCGAAACATATGTAAAGAAAGGGAAATAAAGGTTCCGGTACGACGCAGACTCCAAGATTTGGTCATAAAATTAATTGATGGATAGCTAATGTGCTCAACAATATTTCTCACTCTGAACATGACAAACACTTATAAAATGCAGAGTCGCTAGTTCTCGTAGCCTCTACCTATGTTATAAGGATTGTACAGAGTCGTGGCGCTAGAGAGGGGTCATAGTAGTGACAATTGTCATGGGTTGGATATGTAATTTGTTGAGAAATATGGATGGGAGGCCTATGGAAACAAATCTTCTCGAAAAATCATATACCCACTCCATCCAGCTTAAATGATTGCAGCAATTTAATTGGCTGCATACATGCTCTTAGCTAAAATAGCTTGCATGCCTGGTCGGTCGTAGTGACTGGAGTGATTTTACTGGATGCATGCTCCCAGTTGTAATCACCTCCGCAAACTGGAGTAGAATCGAGGCAAAACACTTTCGATGTAATTGTTTCGGCCATGTGAATTCAAACGGTTTACCGTGCCTGATGGGCCCTTTAATACTAGACGGAGGAAGTAAGATGTAAAAAGAGGTTTATGTCACGTATTTTTTTTAATAAAAGGCATAAGCCCGACTTTATAAATAAAGCCACAAGGCAGAGTAGCACAAGTGGCACCAAATCACACATAGTACCAGGACAAGCAGAACAAGCAGATAGAATAAGTTCGCATACAAGGCAACCCAGCCAGATAAGGCACGCATGCCAGCCCTAATAAGGTAAGATAGGTAAGACTCTAGGAATTAAGGCGCCTCGCGATGCCTGCGCGCCAAGGAGGAAGCCGTAGCCCGAATCTTGGACACTATAGCGTCGAATGCCTCGTGGTCCGCATCCTTAATCAATGATCTCCACTGCTGCAGGAATACACCAGTTTTAAAAAAGCAATCAACAGGATTAGCCGGGAAGATATGTTCAATGGTAAACTTGTTTCTAGTGGTCCATAACGACCAACAAGTCGCTGCAAACCCAACTCAGAAGACCCTTTTAGAAGCCCCAGAAAGGCCGCCGGCCAATCCCCGCAGATCCACAAAAGACGAGGGGTTCCAATCCACTTGCATCCAATAATAGATACAGCTCCACACAAACTTAGCCAAAGAGCACCGAAATAAGATATGATCAGTGTTTTCAATGTCTCCACACAAGGCGCATCTGTTCCTTTTCCGAATTTGGTCCATGTGAGGAAGCTTCCCACGAAAAGCTTGCCAAAGGAAGATTTTGATCTTAGGAGGGACACGGGCGCTCCAAACGCACTTGAACTTGGAAGTGGGGGGGCTAGAAATGAGTTTAGCATAAACAAACTTAACTGAAAAGCGACCAGACGAAGAATGGGGCCAGCCCACCGAATCCTTTTCCTCCGAGAGCAAGGGGAAGCAAGCAATAAGGCAATGCCAGTCTTCCAACTCTACATGAGAAAGCGACCTACGAAGGTCAAGATCCCAACTATTTAGAGAGAGCTAAAAGATAGAGATCTCCGGATTAGAACAGTAAGAAAATAAGATCGGGGAAGACACCGCAAGGGTGGCCTCCCCGCACCACCCATCTAACCAAAAGCGAGTAGATTTGCCATTCCTGACTGAAAATTTGACCAAGGATTGGAAAATCGGGCCAACTTTGACTAGTTGACGCCAAAATTGGGAGCCACCAGAAGAAGAAGCAAACATGGGACTCGACGTAGGGAAGTACTTAGCCTTGAGAATGGTGAGCCACAAGGGGGTCTCCACAGAAGACATAATTTTCCACCACCACTTTAAAATGAGGCATTTATTCATGAGTTGTGTTAATGATACCCAACCCACCAAAGTTTTTAGGTCTGCAAATGTATTTCCATTTCACCATCCTGTATTTGCGCCTGTTGTCCGCCGAATTCCAGTAAAAGGCACCCCTGTGCTTATCAAAACCAGCGTGGGTCCCTCCCGAAAGGATGTAGAAGCCCATCAGGAACATGGGGAGGGAGGATAGGCAGGCGTTGGTTAGGGCGACCTTGCCCGCTTGGGTGCTGTAGCGACCTCTCCACGGCAAGACCCGGTTGCCCACCTTAGAAACAGTCGGAGCAAAATCTTTAGCCAGCAGCTTATGGGAAGAGATCGGGAGGCCGAGATATTTGAATGGAAAAGAGCCTAGGGAGCAATTGAGAAGATGAGCAACTCTTTGGGCCTCAACATCCGAAACCCCAGTAACAATGACTTCACTCTTGGAAAATAGTTGAAGAGGAGGGGGGAAGCCGGGTCACCCTGCCTCAGGCCCCTGTCACGTATTTCTGAGGACGTCAGCCACATAGTTGAAGAGGAGGGGGGAAGCCGGGTTGAAGAGGGAGTTAGCCACATAGTTGAAGAGGAGGGGGGAAGCCGGGTCACCCTGTCTCAGGCCCCTGTCACGTATTTCTGAGGACGGCATGTAGCCGTAACGCTAAGGTAATGGCAGAAGACATCAACATTCTGGTACAAATCAAGGAAAAAGTACTACAATGTGGCTAAATTGAAGAGGGAAGAAGAGAATATCACTTCATAAAAAATGTCTCAATACTTTCCTCTCCAATTCAAAGTGCAATAATAGTTGATGGCTTCATGTTTATACAAACACTTTGAATTGTAAGTCATTGATACGTCTCAAAGGTAACTATATTTTTTTGTCACGTTCATGCCATATTTGTTGCACTTACTCACACTTCTATACAACGTTTTTCACTTTTTTGGACCAACAAATTATTGACAGTGTCAAATGTTGTTTTTTGCTTTAAAGAAAAAGGTATGTTACGAAGTGATAAAAAAACATAAAATATCCTGATTGAGATTTTCTTAATAAGGAGAACACTGTGGACCCAAGAACCTGCAAAGACGGGCTGTCAGGGCTAACAAGTCGCAAATGCCCCGCGCCCAGGTCATGGGAATGCTACTAGGTCGTGTGTGGCCTACTGGTACCCTTCGACCACATCTTTGGCCTTCCGTCTATATACCCCCAAAGTATCAAATCTATTGTCGAAGAATGTTTATGCCGATAGATCTACTGGAACGAGGCAATCCAATCTATAATCCTTTTCCGATACTCTGCGGTTGGGAAAAAATATATCCAGAGCCATCTTCATCAACCTTGCTGTGTCATTGACCGCATTCATGGGCTTCCTCTCTCTGCGAAAGAAAACCTGAATGGCCAGAGGCAACAAACAACCGGAAGGTTGTAGGCCACATTCTTTCCTGTAATCAAAGATGACATGTCAGTTGGTATCTTGAAGGCCATCTCACTAAGGGGCGGTGGGTAGCGTTGATGTAGATTCGAGCATGTCACTCCTTCCACAAATTTCGTATGGTATATGACGCTATAACATTGACCACTATTTTGGTTTTCAGTGTATGCTCGTCTCCCACAGGCTTGGCAACTCGGTGTTGAGTATAGATGCCATGGTGAGACAGAGAAGTGGTGGCAGAGCACATGTGTAGCCAGCCCCCTTTCGAGAAAGGGCAATTAAGGCTCAAGTATTCCGAAAAATAGTGAAATAGATAATGTGCTCACCAACCTTCACTAGTCTATAAAAGACACACTACTCTTGCGGTCTTTCTGTAGCCTTCACATTATCAGGATATTACTAGCAGCCGAACGAACACATATGGAGTCGAGGATCCCAATGAGAGAGCGGTGAAAAAAACAATAGGTTCGATCAATGCAATCAATGGAGAAATATGTATGGGGGCCATTTGGAAACACATCATCTTGAAAAATTATATGGGGCGTATGGATAGGTGTAGTTCACGTGTTTTGGAGGAGGAAAGGTAGCGGCAACATGGAGATAATCAGAGCTGCATGGGAGGGGGTGGTAAAATTTTGCGGACACTAGCTCTACTTCAAAGTGCCTATGTAGCTAGAGAAATTGGAAAGCGGAGAAGAGGAATTTGACATTCTAAAAACTTGATTAATTTTTTGCTTCTCTGTCTCCTCAACCCCGAGATCGCCACCAATTTTCACCTCACGGGCGGGGACTATTACCTCATTTCACGCTGCTGTATTGGTCGCCGGAATCAATGGGTCACCCACCGGGCCAAAGGGGTGAGTCAGGTTGAGAGAGGAAGCCGGGCGATGCATATAACCATCTTTATTGTAGTACTAGACAAGGTCTTATAAAGTAAACACATAGATCAATCCAAAGCTACCTTTGTGACGAAGACGGTCTCCCTAACTACAAGATTGATGATGTGCCGTCACCACGCGCCACACACAACAAAAAATACGATGGCCTCACCAAGCTGCCTACCGGCTAGCTAGGAGTACCAACCGGTCTAGCAGACCCTCAACGTGCACCACATGTGTGCACTGTAGAATTTGCCGTCGCCTTCTTCCGTAGTCTCATCTTCAGGGGCAATCTATGCATTGATCTTGCCGGACTCTTCTACCGTCGACGCCACCACGACACCAAATAGTGCATGCCTCCTACGCGCGTCCATCGAACGATATCCAACACCGACCCCTGTTGCACCTTGCCACCAAGACTCACCAATACTATAGATGGCACGCCGCTCTACCCTGGTCACCGCACGAGAAGCATACATAGATCTGCGCCCAGGCACCAAGCCAAATACTTATCCCTCCAGCCAGTGTACAACCCCAAAGATGATGCCCCCAAAGGGATGGCGACATAGGAACCTCGCCATCATCCGATCCAGAATACCCAAATCTAGGGTTTCCTCTGGGGCACATGGGAAACATGAATTACCCCACAACGCCTCCAACGAGGTAACGACACTCACGGGCGCCACTGTCGATGATTCTTGCTAAGTCCAAACCAAGCTTTCGCTGGGAAATTCGCGCCATCCCTAGCTTCACCACCAGATCGACCTCCTCCGTCATCCAGTACGCCCATGTGGTGACGTCTGCCGCCAGGAAACCGTACGACCGAAGCCGCACCACAGCCCGCAATTGCCAACCCGCATGGGTGAGCCATCGACGGTGGAGGGGCCCTCACCGCTGCGCCGGCGATGCCGGACGACGAATACTTCCAAGACACCCGCGCGGATCTCCAACGCAACCGCATCACAGAGTTGTGGCGTAGGAAGGCTCCACCGCCGCCATCATCCCCCTCCGGGGCTTTTCCTTTGGAGCTCCAGTAGCAGCGTCGAGAGGGGCAACGGCGGCTCGAAACTCTAGGTCGGATCTGGGGGAGGAGGTCAGGAGGGAAGGGATCGAGGAGAGGGGTCGCGGCGGCTCGAGGAGGGAGGATCGGATGCCTATGATCGATATGGTTGGCTTTCACCTTCTCTGTTTGTTGCTGCCCCTGTATTTGTACTCTGCTTTGTAAGGGGGGTATGTATGGGCCTGGATGAAAAGCTACTGAGCAAGTTTGGCAAATTGAATTTCACTCGTATATTCATGCTATGGCTGCTACATCTTCCAAGCAATGAATATATGATTGCGGTTTCCATATTCCGCTGGAGATATTATTTTTTCTGCATTTTGTAATCATGTAGTCTGATTTTAGTATACTAACATCCCTACTTTGGAGTAAAGTAAAGTATACTGACCACAGTTCCCAACGCGACAACCAGTGGCGGAGCTACAAAATAAAAGTTGAGTGGGCCAGGGAGCACAAAATAAGCCATGGCATTCGACCATGGTGGCGGGCGTCATGGCAGCCGACGACTGATGTGCGCTGCCGGACCCTGAGCTCCTCCACTGAGTGCTCTTATCAAGGAACAACCGAACGGATGCTTCACTCAAGCTGGTGCGTTCCTGCTCTGCATGTAGGTCAGTGTTGTGGGCTAGTCTTTATAACAAAAATTGCTCCAGCTATCGGCGGGCCACGACCCTTTGAGCCTTGCTGAAGCTCCGCCACTGGCCACAATCCGTTACGCACTAAAAGTAAACGCCCTGACCCACGTGTCGCTCTCACGAGCGACACGGGGGAGACCCAGTTGCCGGCCACCGCAAGCCCCACCCCTCCATTCCCACCTCACCGTTACTGGAGGAGGCGGCCGGGCTAAGCGCGTGCCGCGGACGGTGGCGGCGGGGCGAGCTCTCTCTCACGGCGCAGCATTTTCCCCTCAGATTCAAGGCTGAGGCACCGGTCGTCCATGGTGCTGGTACTTGTCCATGCATGGCCCAGGCGGTGCGTGGCCTGCTCCTCCATGGCGTGGCGGAGTGCCGTTGGCTACCGGCGAAGCACCCTTTCCTGGCGCCCGTGATGCTCCTGATCTGATCCAAATTGGCGCATCCCTGTGCCACCGAAGCACCCTCGCATCTGGCTCCGATCTGATCCAGGGTGCCGGCCGGCGGCTGGGGGCTGCGGGCTCGACCTGAATTAAGGGGGCGGTCCTAGGGTTCCTCAAGTGACAAGGTGAAGATGTTCCTGATGCCTGTCCTCCTTGATCTGGTCGGAGTGTCGGGTTCGGAAGGCTCTGCGGCGAACTCCCATGGGCGCGTTATTCCTCGAGATTGCTGGATCGGTTGGGATTCGGTCGTGCCCATGGGTTCTCCGGTAACGATGGAGCAATAAGAAGCTCTGCTATCTGTTGCCATCATGTGATATGTTTAGTTCCATGGTGAAGTCAGAGGCGGAGAATGTCATGGAAGCCGAGATCAGAGGACTAGTAATGGTCATTGGAGCCTTTTGTGGTGATGAGGAACTTGCTTGCACTTACGGATTTCATAGCAGCGGTATGTAAGTGGGGGCGAAAGCACATGTGCAGTTCAAAATCTTACCTCTCAGGGTGTAAATCCATGGTTTGGCCTAATTGGTTGTGTCTGGCAATGGCTTTGTTGAACATATTGTTTTGAGAGCGGGGACTAGCTTCAGGGTGAAAACCCAAGATCTACGATCGGGTGTGAAGGTGCTTGTGCACTGTTTTCTTCTTTGAGGCGTCACTTTTGGAGAACTTGGACTTCATGTGTTGTTTTGGTGGTGGGTGTACTGCTGCTGCAGGACTAGAACTCTGTAGCGGGACTTTTCAATTTTTGGCTGTGTGCATGTGTAATGCAATTAGGGTATTGTGTTGTTCCAGAGGCTAAGTGTAATTGGTATCTTCCCGATATTAATATATTCTCTTTATCGAAAAAACATCCCTACTTTGGAAATTCTCCATTTTTGTTGTCGGACATTTTGTAGACAGGGAGCAACCTATATTGGCGCTGCCTTTAACCTATGCAACGGCGTCGCCATAGCCGACCAGGTGACTGGTCGGAGTTGCAATTGTAATCTGCTACCACAAGCTTGGATTTCAGGAGGTGACTCCGACCCAAATGGTGTCAGCTGTTGACGAGGTTATAGTTCAAAATGGTCAATAGAGCAAGCCACATTCCGGTTCTAACAATCTATTCAAGCTTGTGAACACAGTATTTACACGCACCCCTGTTTATATCAGGGCTTCCATAATTTTTTCCTGCGTCCACCCTGTGCGACGGTTGTTGTTCTCGTGCTCTCGACCAGCACCACCACGGGGCATGTCACGACATCTTGTGGCGCTCATGCGATGCACATGACGACTACGACCATGGATGCCGGAGTCCTCCGAAGAGAGTGAGTGTCATGAAAGGGGCCGGAATTTACCGAGAATTGATGTTTTGAGAGCAAATTTAGGCTGCAGGATCAAATTTGACGCATAACTCCTCAAATACTGAAAGGATTATTATACATATAGGGAAAGGGCTAGCTGAGTTAATTCCCTAAATGATCTTTTGCCTAGAATTGAAGAATTATGGAGAAAGGGCTGAAGATTCTCTTAAGCTGGTGAGAATGAGAGTATCACAGATAGTATAATGCATGGCAACTAAACAGTTTTGTTGGGGTCACACATAATTAAATAAAGAGAGACAGAGGATTGAGTATCATGATATGATACATTATCATATTAAATTATATACTAGTATAATGCATGACAATAAATGATGCTAATATGATAATAAGCTATGATATTATTCATTATGGATGTAGTATCATATATTAGTACATATGCGTGATAATAGAATATGATATTTCCCATTGTGATCAACCTTAACCAACTAAAACATAGTAAGTCGATAAAATGGCAGTGACCGCCCAAATGATTGTAGCTATTCTTAGGGAAATTGGCTGTTCATAATTGAAAGGCAGCCGAAATAAATAAAAAAGTGAGGCCCATCGATTAGAGTCATTGACTGCTTAAAATCATAGAGTTTCGTACTGATTGATTCCATTTAAAAAAAAATTGATTCACAAGTTTATATGAACGGCCTGTTGTCATTCGGGTGGTCATATCATGCAAGGCATGATCGTGGTTAGAGTGGACCGCACGTCTGTTTAAGGGAAAACAGTGCGGTGATCACAGGCTGTTCGCTACAAAGTGCATCATACAAATTCCTTAGCTCTCAGCACAGACCCCATTGTGAGGAGCTTATTACTGTTATCATCACAACCGGTCGGAGATCATGGTGGAAACGGTGTTGAGCATGGCAAGGTCGATGCTGGGTGGCGCCATTAGCGTGGCCGCCTCTGCCACCGCCGCCGAGATGGGCCTCCTGGTCGGCGTCCGCAAGGATATCTGGTATATATGTTAATTCACATCCAGTTACTGGTTCGTTTGTTGCTGTCATTTTACCGATTAGAAGGCCTATCATGCTTGCCTAACAAAAGAAATCGAAGATGATAAAACAAAAGCGGTACTCTAAATTTTCATCCCGCATGTAACATGTTGGCACTGGTGCGTTTTGCTAAGGACAAAAGAATCAGCGAAGCTGAGCGAGCAAATCGGTGATGCCACTTGGCTGTAGTATACATGTGTGTTTCCGATCGATCAAAAGCTAGCTAGCCTTGCACGGAATTAATCAAGCAGCCTGACCCAACCTAGATCGTGTACTTATTTGTCAAATCGGAATAAAACCGCCGTGCAGACGCGCACGTTCAGTCCCGATTGGAGGTCGTCCAATCCAACTCCCGCATCGTGCAGCCTCGTTGGGAGAGACCGACGTGCAGTCCAACATGAGAGCCCGTCCCAGTCTAGGCTGCACGTCCGCCTCATGGCACTTTAGAAGTCTATAGGATGGCATGAAGAAGAACCAAACTGTTAGAAGGGATAGAAAGGGAGATTGGCGGAATATGATAGATGTATTATTCAGCCTCATGGGCAAGTATACTGAGTACAAGATTTGAAGGGCAAGACTACCAAATAAGTATAACCCAAATATATCTCTAACACCCCCCCCCCCCCCTAGTCGTGGCGATAGTGTTGTGAATAACATGAGCGTCGCGGATGGTCAGACTGGAGAGAATAGCAGGCGATAGGCTGACATCCCCCACAATCGTAGCGGGAGCGTCGTGGACGGTGTCGCGTAGCGGGCGCGTTGACTGTAGAGGAAGTCGACGAGTTGCTCAAGCGAGGTGATAGCCCTTTGTGCCGATGTCGATGTAGCCGAGAGCGTAGGGGGTGTAGCCGTGGTCGAGATTGCCGTGTGGAGAACGCCGTGGTCGATGTCGTCTCGGGGTGGCCGGTGTTGAGGAAGTCGCCGTGAAGCCGTGGGTGCAAGAAAGCACTGAGTTAGTTGTGGGCGCAATGGTTTCGAGGTAGTTTGCACCAGAAGGAGGATCGTGTTGGCGAGGCATCGCGCCGGGTTTGCCAAACCCGGGGACACGTCATAGACGAAGGCACACGTAGGTGTTTCCAGCACCGGGCATGTGTAGACGGACGAAGAAAAAGTTGACGAAGCGTCGCACCAGGCTTGCCAGGCCCGGGACATGGACGAAGGCACGCATCGGTGTTACCAGCATTGGGCATGCATGCATCGAGGGACCTGCACGAGCTGTACGCCATGTCGAGGAGTCGGAGGGGCCAGCAGAGAAGGAGACTCGACGACGGTTGTGGTGCCAATCGGTATGGGGCCGATGGCACCAAAGGTGGGAGTAGACGAAGTAGTCGGGGAAGCTGACGGCGACGCTGGCGATGAGCTGACATTGGACGAAGACGAAGGGGGTGGACTGGCGGCACGGCGCGGGTGAGCGACCAGTAGCGGCGCCGAGGAACGCGGCGGTGCTCGAAGTAGGCGAGGAACCCGACAGCGTGACGAAGACCGACACGGACGGTGGCGTTCCCGCGCCAAGGGAGGCGGCGCGGCGGATACCACGAGAAGTCGACACGCGGTGACGGCGGAATGGACTGCGGGCCGTGGCGCTACGGCCCGAACGGGTGACGAAGCGACAACAGGCGGGTCGGGCGACGACAGGAAGACCTCTGGGCGGCGGCATGGACCGCGTGTCAGGACGCTACGGCCCAAAGGGGCGGCAGCGCGCGCGAGACGTTGCAGCCAGGAGGACGGCCTCGGGCGATGGCGGGACCGTGTGCCGTGACGCAGCGGCGGCTCGCGAAGCGGTGCAGCCGCGAGAGAACCACGGATGGCGGTGCTATGGCCTGACGGGGCGACCGAGCGGCAGCCCATTGCTGGATCAGTGGAGGGGCGCGATGTATTCGGGAAAGTCCTTATGGGACCTGCGGAGGCGCGCGCAACCGACAGGCCAGATCCGTCGCACGACGTAGATGAGGCAGATCGCGGCGCCGGGCGCGTGATCAACCCGACCGCGCGAGAGGTCCGAGATGGTCGGCGGGGAAAGATGTGCGAACGAGCGGCTAGCGCCCGACGCCCAAGCCGCCAACGTAGCGTCGGCGCCCGGGCAGCGAGGCCCGAGTGACCAACGCAGCAGCGGCTCCCTAGCTCGAGGCAGTCGCCCCGACGCAGCCGGCGAGGCAGAGGGCAGGACAGTCGTACAGACGCGACGGAGGAGCATTGTGTTGGAGAGGTCCAGGTCGGAGCAGGGCGGCGACGGGTAGGCCGATGCACGGATGGCGGCTGGCCGTGACGGGCCGCCTCGGCGCGCGTAGCCGTTGTGTCGGAGGAGAGGCCAGTTGGTCGCGCTGGTGTCGGAGTAGAGGCGCGCGGGGGTCGACGACGGCGGCGGGTGGCGCAAACTGATCTTAGAGCGGAAACCAAAAACAAAAACGCTGATCAAGATGACCGGCGTGAGAAAGAAAACTCTGAGCAAGGGCTCGAGAAAAAAGACTCTTTTGGGTAGCCGGTCAACACGACCGGCAGACGAATCCTAGGTATGGGTGGCGCGGCCCCCGGTGGCGCTCATGGAGGCGGACCGCCCAGGGGGCGGTGCGCTTAATGAAGCGGCGGGCAGCGGCTAGGGTTGGTTCTGTTAGGCTGATATCATGTTATAAAGGATAGAAAGGGAGATTGGCGGAATATGATGAATGTATTATTGATCCTTGAGGACGAGTAGATATTGAGTACAAGACTTGAAGAGCAAGACGCCTCTTCTAAAGATAAGGTAGGATGCGGATTAAAAAATTTAAACTACCAAATACATGTAACCCAAATATATCTCTAACAGAAACTACTAGGGTTCTGGAGGATACTTCTGTGACGGAAGGATCGCCGATCCCCTATCTCTCCGGTCGTTGTTGCGGCAGCGGGAGAGTGGAGGGACCTTCGATATGTGCGGGAGGTGTGTAGATAGTACAGTTAGGTTTCCGACGGCTCCGTGGAATAATGGTGCTAGAACTTGTTCCCCATCTCGGCGATGCCACTTGTGGCGGTGTCTAAAAGCTTCCAGTGTTGTCTTCTCCCGTATCCGTCAATTCATCTGTCCTTTTCCTACCTTCGGGGTTGATAACGGTAGGGTATAACTGCCTATCATCGGAATCCTTGGCGATAGGACTTGACTGCACCATCACCTCCGTTTGACATGAAAAATACCCTACCGCTGAGGCTCTTGATGGTAGGTTGTGTAATCTACCATCAATGAGGATGGCGGTAGGCTGCTCCTATGTATGTGTGAATCGTTCTCTCATGCATGCACGGCGTCCATGCATGCAGCACACCCAGGGGCGAAGCCAGGATAAAAAGTCGCCGGGGTCAACACAAACAAGTAACACTAATGTGTCCCATTAAAAACAAGGTAGAAAATTTATATCCAAAAATGTGTAGCTCGTATAACATGTCTATAATGTTTTTTTAGTAACCTGACATAAATAAAAATAATAATAGTTGCGAATGTATCCTAAAACTGATTACAAAAGTAGTTACCTCTCTACTTTTCTTGACCTCTACGTTCTTTCATCTTCAAAAAGTAATCTATTACATCCTTACGTGAAGTTGAATATAGAAGTCTTTGCTCCAAGAAACAAATGATGCAGTAGTTCATGAAATCATCACCAATGCGATTACGTAGCACAGTCTTCACTATTTTCATTCCAGAGAAACATCTCTCCACTGATGCAGTTGCGACGGGCAACACTAATACTAGCTTCAGGAGCTGATAGACCAAAGGAAAAGCAAGATGCTTATTTGTACTAACCATCAGCTTACCAAGTTCAGAAATAGTTTTCAGGCCTGTAAATCTTTCGTCTGCTGCTCAAGACATTATCAATGTAGAAAGGAAGCTCATGAGCAAGTTCCTTCAACTGGATAGAATCAAAATCATCTGGATAGGACTTAGCCAAATCAACTAAGCTCTCAACATCGAAAGCTTCAAAGGAATCTTTTGGACAGAATGCAGCCATTCGGGTAAGAAGGCTCAATTTACTTCATTAAAACGATCATTGAACTCTGCAAGCTGCAAGTCAATAACAGGGTTGAGGCAATCATATCTGTAGTGCTGATAGTTAGTGCGGTTGGTTTTTTTCCTTGGTTTATGCCGGTCTATATACTCTTCTTCCATATCCAACTTAGGAATATCATACAGCTCACAAAATGAGTGAGTTCTCTCCAATAGAGACTCCCAACCGTCATCTCCGATTTTCTGAAATTTTTGCTTGGTTAACTTCACCTCTACCATAGCCTCCAAGATGTCCTTATCTTTCCTCTGTAAAGATAGAGATAAAGCATTTGCATGTCCCAAGATAAGAAACATCAAGTGTAGATGAAACACGAAGTCAAAATCAGTAACATAATCTAAAAGACCACGAGCTTGACGCTTCTTTGCATCACTTGGCCCATCTTTTTCAACATACTTGAGTACTTCAATAACATCTGGGAACAAGTTAAGTATGCTCCAAGAGTTTTATAGTGAGAACCCCAACGAGTGTCTCCAGCTCTTTGAAGTGATAGCTCTTGATTTAATCCCGTTCCAGTACTAAGTTGTCCACAACCAATACCTTTCTTCACTCTTTCTTGCTGACTCTCCCTAATCAAGTCTTTTCGTTTACAAGAAGCTCCGGCCACATTAAGCAGAAGGGCTATCATGTCAAAGAAGTCACTAACATCATCATTCTTTTTAGCTACTGCCACAATGACTAACTGGAGTTGGTGAGCGAAGCAGTGAACATAATATGCTGAGCTATTCTCCCTCATGATCAAAGCTCTCAAGCCATTGAACTCACCTCTCATGTTGCTAGCCCCGTCGCACTTTTGGCCTCGAACTTGTTTTACGTTAAATCCATACTTCTTGAACAACTGATCAATGCCGGATTTGAGACATGAAGCAGATGTCTCATTCACATGAACAACACCAATAAGTCTTTCTTGTACTGCTCGAACTCGTCGACATACCGCAAAACTACAGCCATTTGTTCCTTGCCTGAAACATCAGCGGACTCATCAACCAATAAACAGAAAACTCCACCACCAATTTCAGCAACAATAGATTTGACTATGATCTGCACAAATAAAAAAATTAGTTTGAACAGTACTATAGGTAATGTAATCATTTGTAAGATATAATAATAATAGTAATCAATCATTACCTCTGCATAGCATTCAGCAATGTCCTTCTGAATTTCTGGAGCTATCAGTTTATTATTTCCAGGCGCATCTCTTAACACAACTCTCTTTGTGTTCTCATTTTGCTCTGCCAAAAGAATTGATAACTCTCAAAAATTTCCTTTGTTCTTAGACTCTTCTGATTCATCATGACCACGGAATGCTAGACCTTGATGCAGCAAGTATCGAGCAGCACTTATGGAATTGTTCAATCGAATCATATACTCCTTTTCAGTGACTTTGCTTTGCTTGTCGAGAGCAATAACAACTGATTGGTTATGTTTCAGCAAATTATCACATCTTTTGACTGCCGTATATGAAAACTATTAGGAGATTTGCCCACATGGTCACGAAGTCTTTCCGGCTTGTTCCAACAATCAAAACCGTCAACTACAAATGCGTCATTCCCTCCTTGTCCTTCAATGGAATCTCTGAACAAGTAGCAATGTAAGCAAAAGGCAGCATGCTTCTCCTCACTGTACTCTAGCCAGTGATAGTCTCCAAACCATTTATGATTAAACCGGCGTAAAATATTGCCTATCCTCTTCTATGGATACTTGAAGCCAGGTTGTGGCCTATGCGGACCTCTAATCAAATATCTCCGCCTTACTTCATCTTGTAGCTTTGGTCCTATATATTCGGATATTCTCCTCCTATCGGCTGGATCGTGGGGTAGCTTATCCAAATCTACCTGGTCTGCTCTAACTTTACCTCCTATCCTGCTTGGAGTTGAAGTGGCCGGCAAAGGACATGGGCGTATAGTACGTCTAACGTTTGATGGACTTTCATCATGACTAGGATCATTGCTTGTGGGTGGTGGTGATTTTCTTTTCAAATTCAGAAAACGCCCATTATACTCTTACTACCTGCAATTTAAAACACACAAATAACAAAACAGAGTTAGTACTAACATAAAAATTTACAGTACAAAGAGATTGTAATCTTTCTTGTTAGCTTACCTGACATTATGATGGGATGTGACTTGAGGCCTAATCTAAATTGTAATCCAGGTGATTAGATTACCCACACAACCTTCAAGCAGTTATTAAACAAATCAATACGTCAAACAAACCCTAGTACAATAGGAATTAGATGAAGAAATTGGCTTTAGTACTACTTACAGATCAATTATGTGAAACGAATCTTAAATTTTGACCGAGTAGAGCTGTAGAGGACAGAGGAGTGGAGATTGGGAGCAGCGGCCGGCGGCGGCGGGCGGCGGCGCTTCAGGCGAACACAGGGACCGTCGGGCGAGACGTGAAGAAAGAAAGAAGGGCAACACGGGCCTGATCGACGGCACGCGTGACGTGAGAACGAGCGAAAGCGATCTGATCGATAGGAAGTTTTTTCAGGGGCGGATCGATCAGGTAGTGGAGATCGATGCGAACTCTGAAGTGGCAATGGGCCTGCGTGCAGCAGTTTTGGGCTGCTACGAGAGGGGTCCTTTCTGGACCGGGGTCAAAAAAGATTCACTGCACCATTCTTCTGTGTGGGCTGTATATATATATAACTGGGTTTGGGCCAGGGTCATCGGGGTCAATTGACCCCGGTCCAACACTGTACCTCCGCCCCTGAGCACACCCAGCCATCTCATGCATGTCCATCAATCCATCTCATGTATGTACACAGTGCCGATGCATTCACATCGCTCCATGCATGCATCATTTTCATCCATCCATTCCTCTCATGCTTGCACACAGCAGCCCATATGCACCGCTGTTTTTAGTATTTTTTAAGCAGCCCACTTTCTGTTTAGATGAGCAGCCCGGGACAGCGCAGGCTTTGCAGTGTAACATAGTTTTTTAGACTCTACCGTCAAGGACCTCGACGGTAAGGTATAATAGGCTACCGCCAAAGAGGGTATTTTCCATGTTAGACGGACTTCACGGCACAGTCAAACCCTACGGCCAGAGATCCTGACGGTAGGTAGTTAAATCTTACAAGAGCTCTTCATGGACTTTCGAGTTGTGTTGTCGCTGGCATGATGAATGATGCCTTTGCTTTATATACTCCCTCCTTCTCAAAATATAAGATGCGGTTGACTTTTTACTTTTTTGATGCATGACTTTGACCACTAATATATATCAAAGTATATTGATTGAACTTGTATAAATGGCATCGTCATATTTTTCTTGCAAAACAATTTTACTTTATATGTATGTATACTAATTTTAGGGACATACAATACATGAAAATCATAGTTAAAGTTGTGCAACGAATACGATAAAAGTCAAACCGCGCCTTATATTTTGGGGTGCTTTGTATCATTGCTCGTTTTCAATGTAATTTTGAGGTCCTTTCCATGACAGAGAGAAATGGTTTTTTCCAGAGAAAGTGCAAGATCGGTAGAAAGAAAAGTGCATGTGACACCGGACGAGGACTCCCTATTGTATTTCAGCCGATGGTCGTATATCTATACTTTTTTTACTAATAAAATATATAGCGTTTCTGCCTGTCCGTCATCATACATTTTACAGAAATCCCATGGTTTTCCTTTAAGTATTCCGCGGTCCAACATTAAGTGCCCTTTCTTTGTTGGGCTTCGGCCCAACTGTGGTAGCCGCTATCTTGCGCTTCTGGGCACTGCTCAGTATTCTGCATCCAGCTGCAGTAAACCCAGTTCACTATGTTTTAACCCGTTTAGGACCTTGGCTTTTATGATTTAAAGAGAATATGTTAAACATGACTGTACTATAAGTTTGCAACCTTAACTCAGATTAAAATAATTTATGTATATATAATTTAATCAGAAAAATGCTTAGTTTCCAGTCGTGCTATTATCTTTTCATGTTAACAAATATAAAATTCTTTGTTAAGGCATAATCTTAATTAACCTAATTAATTCTAATCGTGATATGTATGTATGTATGTATGTATGTATGTATGACTGATCGGTTTTAATGGGCATATAGGAGTAATAAAGAAAGGAGAGAAAGAAAAGAGAGAGTAAATGATGTGATCAGTGGGGATAAAAAAGGAACATGAGATTCAAAAAAATGAAGGAGAGAATAATGCAAAAGGAATTGGTATTACTACCAAGAGCATGGCACACATGCAATGCAATAATGAAAAAAAATACCGAGGGACGTGGGAGGGGCACGCATATATGCGTTGCTGCGCAGTGTGCGACTGTTATGTGCAATAGAAAAAAAGTGACATGAAGGTGAGAGGCGCTATGTGAGCATGGAGTTGCATGCAATGAACTAGGATCGTCTCTCAGACCGTCAGACGTAGACAATTTTTGTGTGTTAATCTTCAAGCGTATGCAGACATGGCCGAAAACATATTTAATAGAATCGTTTTACTGAAAAAAAATTCACCACTTAGTAAAAATTCCAAACTTTCCTTCAACTTACAAATAAAGCGTTGGTATGATTTTTTTCAAAAGATAGGCGCTTTAAGATCAGAATCGCCGTACAAAAACCGTACCAAAAGTATTGTATGGGTAGCATGTTTCTCAATGTACTACGGACATGAAATTCTGCTAGACCTTAGTGTGCGTCTCTCTGCCATGCCCGGGCACAATTTAGATGTTGTTGGGCTATGTTGACGGATATTTTAGTGGACATGTCAATTATCTCTCGGGTTGCAACGCACAGACATATGTGTTAGTAAATAATTAATAGGATGCTTGATTGGATGATTTTTCTTTAATTTTGAGGATTAATGTGTAGCCTCAAGTGTTAGACTATTTCTCGCTCAGGTGAAGAATAATTATTCTTTAGGGTGATTCTTCAGGGTGATTCTTCACCTCCCTCTTACTACAACACTATACCATATTTTTACGTCCCCTAAGTTTGCCTTACGTTAGAAGTGAAAGAGAAGGTAGAAAAAATGTATGTGAATTAAAAGAGATATTTCATGTGACTAAAAATTATAAATGTAAAAGTATAGTGTAATGTACATATAAATTTAAATTTATGGTTTTATGAATCATATTTACTTTTCCTGTACTGATGTTTGTGTACTGAATCAATATGATGGTACTATTTGTATACCAATTATAAATTCTAAGTGTAACGAGTAAGAAAAACTCGGCCATAAAATAATGTATTATGTACCCTGGGTGACGAATAGCACTATTATATGTATAGTATATCTTCACATTGATTTATTATATACATTGTTAATTTCACATTCTTACCATCTAGTCTTATGTTTGTGTCAACAATTACCTCATTATTAGTTACATTTGTACTCAGTTGAAATAAACTTGTGCCACTAACTGCCCATTTCTATATATCCCTCGTTCTGCCGTTTGGGCCCGTGCCTCATGTTGGTTTTTCAGCTGCTTAGTGTTTTCATTCGATTTGATTTTTCATTTCAGTCCAGCCGCACCATCCCCACCTGGTTCAGCTTTTTTCTCACCACACTAAAAAATATATATGGAGATTGTCTCCACGCCTCCTCCCCTACGTGAGATAGCGTCGTGCCGCCACCTATCCCCTGATTGCATCGTGGAGCATCCGCTCTTGCCCACTCTTTTTTTTTCTGCGCAACGCTCTTGCCCACTCTAGTGCTCCTTCCATAGGCTTGGCTCGATCGGTACTCTACTATATCAGCTCACAAAACCGAACATGATCCCCATCTAGTTCGGGTCAAAAAGAAAATCCCTATCTAGTTCCCTGTTCAGCGAACAACCAAGGCCGAGTGGAGCGGTTGCAGCGTCCGTATGAGGCATTGTGGATAGTTATCCTCACTACTCGCCTGCTCAAGTATGTTGGGCATCTAACAGAATAAGGAATTTCAAAAGTGTGAGTTGAGTTAGTCATTATAAGTGCATTAATTTTTTAATTAACCCATCTTGAAAAATGGTCCAACGCATGCAATCCTTCTCCTCCCAACCATTGTGTGTTGATAGGGCAATGCTATACCTACTCTTGAAAAATAGTCCAACGCATGGGATGGTCACCATGTGCTGACGGAAGTCATCAGGGCTCAGGTGCAACTCGTGCTAGAATCGCCTTCGAGAAGTGGGTTGGACATACATCCTCATGGATGGCCAACATTCGTCGTATGGGGAAGGCCATGGACATCGAGACGCCGGTGCCCAGCGGCGGGTTGTTGACTACTTGGTCGGCCCAGGCCATTGTCCTCTGCTTGCTGAACGAGATGCGGTCAGGTCAGGTGTGCTTGACATGTTGTTGTGTGGGCCTCCATGCCTAGAATCCAATAAGAGATTAGCCGAGCTGTGATGCAGGCATGTGAACCTGGCAGAAACGGGTCGAGCGCTGGACCAAAAGAAAAAACTTAACCAAACCGTACCTCATCGCATCGCGGATGGACAAGTGAAAAAACAGATGATCAAAAAAGTGAGGGAATTAAACCAGCAGACGTGGCAAGCCCAATCAACACTAAGTCATGGTCCCAAGCAGACACAACAGAAAAAATTAGAAGGGGTAATTAGTGGCAGAAGTTTTCCTAATTTGGATAAAAATGTGAAAAATCTAGCAATGGGGTAATTGTTGTCGCAAACGTGAAACTGGGAGTAAAACGTGGAATTAACTTTATAAGGTAGATATAAGATACTGGAATTGGCATTTGTGTGCCTATTTTCTGTTTGCACTTCAAATAGGAACACTACTTACTTGATCTTTGAATACACAAAACGAAACAAAAGTTTGACGTCACTATTCGAAACTTGCATATGTTTTTGATGGTTGCTAAACCCCGGCTGCATCATTTGTGACACACCGAACCATATTTATTAACTCACAAGTATGTTCATCTAGTACAATCCATACATACATATGTGGCATGCATATTACTTTTTACATATTAGGAGCTCAATCATATTGTTCTAACTTTCTATTGAACGTCTTTTGCTAGCTTTATTAAAGATGAGCTAGAGACAATGCAGGCATTCTTGGTGGTCGCTGAATCAACAAAGAAGAAGGACATGCTACTCAAGGTGTGGGCGAATCAAGTAAGGGACTTATCTTACAATATTGAAGATTGTCTTGGTGAATTCATGGTGCATGTGGGAAGCCAAAGCTTGTCACATCAGTTGATGAAGCTTAAAGATCGCCATCGGATCGCGATGCAGATCCGTGACCTCAAATCAAGAGTTGAAGAAGTAAGCATTAGAAACACACGTTATAACTTGATCAAGACAGATGCCCCCAACACAATTGATGAGGTGGATTCCTACATGGAAGATGTTCGGAACAACTCAGCTAGTAACATTGATGAAGTAGAGCTAGTAGGTTTTGTGAGGGCTAAGGAAGAGTTGATTAAGATGGTTGATGTCAACTCCAAAAATGGTACTGCAAAGGTGATATGTGTTGTTGGTATGGGTGGTTTAGGCAAGACTACTCTCGTAAGGAAAGTGTATGAAAGTAAGGAAGATGTTGCAAAGAAATTTTCTTGTCATGCCTGGATCACAGTCTCACAGACGGCTTTAAAGCTAGAGATTCTCAAGGATATGATCAAGCAACTATTGGGTGGTGAGTCACTGAAAAAATGCTTGAGTAAACTTGAAGGAAAGTCGACACAAGTAAAGGACCTTGCCCAGTACCTCACTGAAGGGCTAAAGGACAAGAGGTACTTTATTGTTATTGATGACCTGTGGACCATAGATGCATGGAGGTGGATAAAGGATATTGGATTTCCTTATAACAATTACAAAGGTAGTCGGATAATACTGACAACACGAGGTATTGGCTTAGCTAAGGAATGTACTCTTGAAGCACTAATCTATTACCTTAAGCCCTTAGAGCCACTTCATGCCACAAATCTTCTACTAAGGAAGAGTAGGAAATCACAGGAAGACATGCAAAAAGATGACAGATTGAAGGACATAGTTGGACAACTAGTTAAGAAATGTGGTTGCCTACCACTTGCTATTCTCACAATCGGAAGTGTACTTGCCACTAAAAAGATGGCAGACTGGGGACAAGTTTTTGAACAACTCCCTTCAGAGCTCGAGAGCAACCCTAGCCTTGATGCAATGAGGAGGATGGTAACTTTGAGTTACAACCACTTGCCATCCCATCTTAAGTCATGCTTTCTGTACTTAAGCATCTTCCCTGAGGATTATGAAATCCAAAGGAAGCGTCTGGTCGATAGATGGATAGCAGAGGGGTTTGTCAGAACCAGGGTCGGGATGACAATTGAGGCTGTTGGAAACATTTACTTTGATGAGCTAGTCAGCCGAAGCATGATTGAACCGTCAAAACTGGATACAGAAGGAAATGTGCAGAGCTGTCGAGTCCACGATATCATGCGTGATGCTATGGTATCAATTTCGAGTGAAGAAAATTTTGTTTTCCTGGTCAGGGATAATGTAACTGGTTTATCAGGAGAATTTCCGTCACATAGCATACCATGGTAGCAAGTGCCAAAAGTTAGGCATGGATTGGGGTCGTGTTCGTTTCACTAACCATGTTTGGTGAGAGACCCACTGGACCATCACCTTCACTTTGTTCACCTAGCTTGAGGATGCTTAGAGCTTTGGATCTCTTGGATGCACAGTTTAAAGTTACACAAGAAGATATCAACAACATCGGGTTGATGTGTCATTTGAAATATGTAAGTGTTCGTTGTGCTCCAGGTTATTCAAATATTTATAAACTGCCAAGATCCATAGGAAATTTACAAGGCTTGCAGACTTTGGACATAGAAAACACTTGTATTGCCACTTTGCCAATTGAAATCAGTAAACTCCAAAACCTTCGTAGCCTCCGGTGTAGCAGACAAGATTACTATATCTTCTTTAGTCCACATTTCCCAAAGAAATGTTTGATGCACACACTGCGCTTGCCCATGATATACACACCTTTAGTTAATCCCAATGTCCGTGCCAAGGTAATTGCTGAGCTACACATGGCTTACTCTAGTCGTTGGTCTAAATCAGTAGGTGTGGCAGTTCCAAGAGGGATCAGCAAATTAGAAGCATTACAAATACTAGAGGTTGTGGACATCAAGCAGACTAGCAGCAGAGCAATTGCAGAGATGGGAGAGCTTATACAATTAAGAGAACTTAGTGTGGTAACAAAAGAAGCCAGCAAGCGAAAATGCAAGATATTGTGTGCAACCATTGAGAAGCTCTCTTCCCTTTGCTCCCTTTATGTGGATGCTGAGTGGGATGGATCACTCGAGTGGCTGCATTGTGTTCGCTCTCCTCCACTCCTACTGAGGACCCTGAAGTTGGTTGGGCGTCTTGGAGAAGAGCTGCCTAACTGGGTTGGAAATCTGATGCATTTGGTGAACATTTACTTGGAAAATAATCAATTAAAGAAGGGAGTTAAATCGGTGGAAATGCTAGGGGTGCTGCCAAACCTCATGTTTCTTGGTCTTCATTGGCATTCTTATGCTGGAGAGAAGCTAGCTTTCAGAGAAGGAGCATTTCCTAATCTCAAGAAACTTGATATTATTGGTCTGGATAAACTGAGGGAGGTGCGATTTGAGGAGGGAACTTCGCCCGCCTGGAAATGATAGAAATCATTTGGTGCAGTTTGGTCACAGGCATTATTGGTGTCGAGCACCTCCCAAGTATCAAGGAGATATCACTTGGCTACAATGGTAAAGTGGCGAAGCTTGGCGTGCTGCAAAGGAAATTGAACGCACACCGCAACCACCCGGTGCTGCAACTAGACAAGAACTGGAGCGACCACATCCTTGGGGATGCGGTCCAAGGGTCCAGTGCTGTACAACTAGAAGGTGTAGAGGAGGATTCAGCCCTCCTTTCCAACCAAGTAGGGAATGCTCCTCGCAGGTGGTCATCTCGACGAACAAAAGGTCGGCTAATTACGTCTATTGTTAATCACTACTAGTAGCTATGAACCGAGAGGCTAGTATGTATAGTTATGTTAATTCAACTTTTTCGCTCTTCTCTCTGACAGCGGAGACTCCGAGTCCAGTGTAGAAGATGACGGAGATGATTTCTGCTCTTGCATTTCTGATGAAGAAGATTCTGGATGATATTGTTTGTTCCTTTTCAAGTAGCTGATCTTCCATGTCTTGAACTTTGTGATGATTGTCAGGAGAATTAGATATACTGCCCCTTAGCTTCTTGAACCCCTGCTGAATATACGCTATTCCACGTCCTGATCTTGCAGTTCGCAGCCAGTTTCACATTGACTAGGTGTGTCTGTTTCATTTGACTTAATTTGTTGCAATGTTTGTCTTGTTTGATTTGTTGGAGCATTTTGTTTGCTCTGCACACAAATAATAAAATAGTGTTTTTATCAGTAAGTCTATCAGAGGTTGTACGTGTGTATCATCAGTTTGTAGCTAGCTTGTCAAAATTGGGATCATTTTTAAAATTTCAGGTATCTTGATATCTTTGTGCCCGAGAGATGATATTTGAGCAGGGTAACTCTGCAGATGAAGCGAACAAACATCCTAGTGTTGGGAGCAAGACTGACCGAGTGATCAGAAGTGAAGTTGAAAGCGGTGGGATCCCATTCTGAGGACGGAGACATTTGTGACAACTTGAAAACCCATGTGCATCTGAAGTTTTGAACTGTGAAGTGATCATATATACTGATAACTGGTCAGTTCATCAACAGCTCTGAATATTGTTTCCCACACAGATAGATGGTTTCGAGGGTAAAGACTGGTTATCCCAATTACTCCATTCAGTCATATTTCTCAAAGTGATAGTCCATAGTTTTTGGGTCTGACAGACACTTGACGCACCACTCTGCTCTCGTCGAATCTCGCCATTACTACGCAGTCTCTGTTGTATATGCCCCTCTTTCTCAACCTTGGTTAAGCTGGAAGACGGTATGCATCGTGTGGTGACGCAACTTGCCGCGCAGGAAAAATATGCATATTTTTTTATCAACGCACTGTCACAAACGCAAGATGGCTCCTTGAATCGGCCTGATGTGTGTTCAGTGCTTTTCTACACATAAACCTTGCATCCGGTATGTTGGTTCTCTTTCTGTAAGCATTACAATGTCAGTAAGTTGCAGGCTTCTGTCTAGTGCAGTAATGATGATGATATATGTGTAATCCTTCAGGTACAAATGATGCCTACGTGGTTCTCAACACTGGCACTGCAAGCTCTGAAGGTTCAGCTGCCAGAATAGGAGCCGGTGTTGCCAATTCTCTGCAACGTTGATGATCAACTCACACATAGGCGATGGAGCGAGCTCAAACCGAGTTCGCAAAAGAGGTAGTTGCATCAGTTTTTCATCGTGGGGTTGATCAGCGTGATGTCAAATCATTCCTACTTTGATGAACTTCAACGGCTTCCAACCCCAGGAATCTGTTCATGTTGAGAGAAGCACATTGTGACCAAACTCTTGCTAAATATATTCTTTCTTTGTTTCTGCCCCTGTATTTCTACTCTGCATTGTAAGGGGAGTGTGTATGGGACTAGATGCAAAACTAGTGAGCAAGTTTGGCAAAATGAATATATGATAATATTAACTAACTTTGCAGTTTCGGTTTTCAGTTGGAAAAAATTAACATCTCTGTATTCTGTAAGCACGTGGTCTTATGCCGGTATATTTATACATTGCAAACTCACCATTTCGGTTGTCGACCATTTTCTAGACACGGTGCAACCAGTTGGTACTGCCATCCACCTAAGAGCATCTCCAACAGCCGCGCTAAGCGCCGAGCGCAAAAAACCTGTTTGCCGCGCGCGCTTCGACTGGTTTAGCGCGGCCGCCAGCGCTGGCTCCAGCAGCCGCGCTATAATGCAGCGCGCGCCGCTCCAGCAGGGCGCAAAAATACAGCGCGCGCCGCACAAACCACATATACATTTCAAAGAAGAGGAGCAAAAATGATCAAACAAACAAAACAAATCAACAATAAATAGTTCAATTTCGTTATCATTACAACTCAAAAAAATAGTTTATCGTTCAGTACAACAAATAATGCAATAAACACAACAAATAGTTCATGAACAATACAATGTCGAATGCAGAAATCATCATGCTCTGTGTCGTCCATGCCATGCCCACCACTCTTCAATCAGATCATTCTGAAGTTCATTGTGCGTTGCGGGACGCCGAATAGCATGATAGGAGGCAATAAAACGGGCTACTGTTTCAGCCCTCCGTCAAATCGCTTTTCATCGGGATGTCCCAAGAGCTCATACTGTGAATAGTCTAAATCTTGGCCACGCTCATTCTCGATGATCATGTTATGCATGATTACACAAGCGTGCATGATGTACCAAAGCATTTTCTGATCCCAAAATCTAGCCGGTCCTCTCACAATAGCAAATTGGGCTTGCAAAATCCCAAATGCTCTCTCCACATCTTTTCTAGCCGCCGCATGAGCATTGTGAAAATCAAGATTTTTCTTACCTTCCGGCTTTTTCAACGGCTTCACGAAGGTTTGCCACTTTGGATAGATGCCATCCGCTAGATAATAGCCATAGTTGTACGTACGACCATTTGCTACAAACTGCACCGGTGGCAACTCACCGTTTGCAATCTTATTCGTCAGTGGTGACCGGTTGACAACATTGATGTCATTCCAAGATCCAGGCATTCCAAAGAATGCATGCCAAATCCAAGTCTCCTGATCGGTCACCGCTTCAAGGATTATAGTGGAACCCTTTTTTTGGCCGTGGAATTGCCCATGCCATGCCTTTGGGCAATTCTTCCAACTCCAATGCATGCAATCTATTGAGCCAAGCATGACGGGAAAGCCGCGAGTTTTGTTCATCGCCAATAGCCTTGCGACGTCTTCAGCATTGGGAGATCTCAAATACTCCTCGCCAAACACTTGCACAATTCCCACTGCAAAGCGCTTGACACACATGATGGCTTGGCTCTCACCCATAGCCAAGTGATCATCAACAAGATCAGCCGGTATACCGTATGCCAACATACGCAAAGCGGCTGTCACCTTCTGAAAGGTGCTATGCCCGAGCTCTCCGGCGACATTCCTCCTTTGCTGAAAAAAGCGGTCATGGCTCGCTAGTTTCTCTGTAATGCGCCTGAACAACTCGGTGCTCATCCTAAACCGGCGACGAAAATACGACTCGAGGTATGTGGGATTCTCCGCAAAATAATGCCTAATCAATCTGTTGTGGGCATCGATCCTATCCCTCCAAATTTTCTGCCGACCTATAACCGAACCACCGTGCTTCGGTTTTTTTTATATGCATAGCTAGGATCATTGCAAGATCCTCCTCTTCCATATCAAATTCTTCTTCAGAAGAATCATACGACGAACTCATCTACAATGTTCAGTACTATACTATAAAACCTACAATACAAAACATGCACCAAATTCATGAAGTTTGAGCAATACATACCTTATAGGCGTTTTGTCGAACACCTTGCGGGCGCGGCGCGGTAGCGAGCGCTCGAGCGCTGTTCCTCGGACGGAGGCGCCGCGGCCATGGACTAGGAGGGGATGGGGCGGAAGCGCTGCGGCGCGGGGATAGGCCGGGGAAGCGCCGGAACGGTCGCCGGGGGGCGCGGCCGGATGGGGGTGGAAGTGGGAGAGGAAGTGCGAGAGCGAGCGCTCGAGTGTGCCGCGCGCGGTAGCTGGCGCCCGAAATACACCGCGCGCGAGAGTGTTTTCGACCGCGCGCCCAACTCGTTATAGCGCGCGCCGTTTTTGCGCGCCCGCTGGAGCGACCCGCTGTGTTGCGCGCGCGCTAAAACGGACCAATTTGCGGCGCGACGCTATTTTAGCGCGGCTGTTGGAGATGCTCTAAGCAACGCTGCCGTCGATGGATGCCTCCGGTGGCGGTGACAAGGTGATTGATGCCTCCCTGCCTTCGATGCGGCTGGCGCGGAACCCTAGAACAAGTCACTGTCATCGCTCCAATAACAAAGCCGGTATGTCCTTGTCGACGACATCTGCTTACCATGGCTGCTGGCACATAGTTAAGTGATGCTTATTCCTCAGATGGCGTCATTGTTTCTTCTCTAGGAAAAGAAGTTGACGGCCCATAGGCCTCCCATCTCCACGTGGCATTGCTCCGATATTTTACCTAAGGGGTAAAGTAAAGTCCCTTCCCCTTTGCAAGGATGTGGGCGGGTAGGGATTTGAATCGCGACACCGTGGTTCGTAGCCATGTGAAAGTGTGTGTGCCCCTAAGGACCAGCGTCCTAGAGCCACAATCATCGATGAAGAACCTGACACTTTTAACCTCGCCGCCAAGAGGGGCTAGCAGGAAATATGGCGAATGTCCGTCTAATCCGGCCCTGATGGACGGACTTGAGGAGGATTGGAGTCTGGAAGACTGACTCGAAGAACAATCATCGCTATCCGTCCGAGCGCCGCATCTGCGAGGATTACAACCCTACATAATCTACATGCCGAAGTCGAGGTCCACACCACCGGCCGTTGGAGCGGCATGAGGAGTGGAGGCGAATCGACAGGCTCATCGGCGGAGATCAAGGTCAGCAATTTTTTTCCTAGTGGGCTTGCAGGATGGGAAAGAAAAGCTACATCATGACTAATATTATAAATTTTGGAAGGAAGTGTCACTTTATTCTGAGTTTGAGTGAGATATGGTTTTTATTAAAAATTTGAAAGATTTTTGTGATTGTATTTGTATTCTATGAAACACATGAGTTCAGAAGCTTAGGTTGTTGGATTTTTAAAATTAAGTTAGACAAAATAATAAACGCCAGATATGCGGTAAAAAAAGATGAACCTTAGCTGGATATTGACGTTGTGCAATACCTGAGGTATATAAAAATATGGAAACCACTCCCACAAAGAAAGAAATTAATCTAATTCGAATATCCATTTCCGAGTCCAGACTCATTTAATTCCTACTAGTATGCACACAAATTAGTACGAGAACCTGGAGTATGCATGGGAGCCAAAAATAACTCCCTCACTCATATTTTCATATTCATAGTTCACAACGAATCAGGCAACACTGGTGGAAAAACAGGCTTCCGTCCAGCCCCATAAGTCGCGAAGCTGTAGGAACCGCGACTAATGGGACCTTTAGTCGCGGTTCTGGAGGTGAACCGCGACCAAAGGCCTGGGCCCAGGGCGCTCGGTGGCCAGCTGGTGCACGTGAGGGGCTTTAGTCGCGGTTGGCCAGGACAACCGCGACTAAAGGCTTTCGGGCACCTTTAGTCACGGTTTGCCAGGCCAACCGCAACTAAAGCCCCTCCCCTATATATACCCATCCAGCAGCCAACACTTAGCCATTTGGAGCCATTCTCTTCACAAGTGGGTGTAGGTTTGCTTTTGGTTCCTCTTATGCACATAAGGTGTTTGATGAAATGCCCCAAGAGCATGAAACAAACATGACATGAAGTGTTGGAGCCACACTCTTCGATCATGATTAGCAACTTGATGAACCTTTGATGTGTCAATATGCATGTGTGTAGTTCATTGTTTAATTTATATTGTTTGTAGCTAGTTAGTTTAACAAATGCATGATGGTTAATTATATATTTTATATTATAATAATGCAGATGAATCGGCAATGGATGTACGGTAAACGACTCTCCGGCGAGTTCACTACGGGTTTGAAAGATTTCCTCGTAGTGGCTAATGCGAACAAGCGGGGGGGTTTTGTTATCTGTCCATGTGTTATCTGTAAGAATGAGAAGGGTTACTCTTCATCAAGAGTTGTTCACATGCATCTGCTTGAAGGGTTTCATGCCAAGCTATAATTGTTGGACCAAGCATGGAGAAAGAGGGGTTATAATGGAAGAAGATGAAGAAGGGATGATTTCATCGATGAAAGCTATCTTGCTCATTTCGGTGATACTTTCATGGAGGATCTGCTGAAGGTGAAGGGAAGGTGAAGAAGAGGCACGTGATGATCCCGTTGATGATCTTGGTCGGACCATTGCTGATGCACGGAGACGCTGCGAAACTGAAAAGGAGAGGGAGAATTTGGATCGCATGTTTGAGGATCACAGAAAGGCGCTGTACCCGGATGCAATGATGGTCTGAAAAAGCTGGGCTGCACAATCGGATTTGCTGAAATGGAAGGCAGAGGCAGGTGTAGCTGACTCGGCATTTGAAAACTTGCTGAAAATGTTGAAGAATATGTTTCCAAAGGATAACGAGTTGCCCGCCAAAGACGCATTTAAGCAAAGAAGGTTGTCTGCCCTCTAGGTTTAGAGGTTCAAGATACATGCATGCATCAACGATCGCATCCTCTACCGCGGTGAATACGAGAATTTGAATGAATGCCCGATGCACCGCATTGCGTTATAAGATCGTGAGGCGATGACCCTGGTGACGATGTTGAGGGCCGTAAACCCAGGAAGAGGGTTCCCGCCAAGGTGATGTGGTATGCTCCTATAATACCACGGTTGAAACGTCTGCTCAGGAACAAAGAGCATGCCAAGTTGTTGCGATGGCACAAAGAGGACCGTAAGTCGGACGGGAGTTGAGACACACCGCAGATGGAACGCAATGGAGAAAGATCGACAGATGGTTCAAGATTTTGCAGCCGACGCAAGGAACATAAGATTTGCTCTAAGCACGGATGGCATGAATCCTTTTGGCGAGCAGAGCTCCAGCCATAGCACCTGCCCGTGACTCTATGCATCTACAACCTTCCTCCTTGGTTGTGCATGAAGTGGAAGTTCATTATGATGCCAGTGCTCATCCAAGGTCCGAAGCAACCCGGCAACGACATCGATGTGTACCTAAGGTCATTAGTTGATGAACTTTTACAGCTGTGGGGTGGTGTCCGTGTGTGGGATGAGCACAAACAAGAGGAATTTGACCTCTGACGTTGCTTTTCGTAACCATCAACGATTGGCCTGCTCTTAGTAACCTTTCGGGACTGTCAAATAAGGGATACAATGCATGCACACACTGCTTACATGAGACTGAAAGTGTACATTTGCCAAATTGTAAGAAGAACGTGTACCTTGGGCATCGTCGATTTCTTCCGAAAATTCATCCAGTAAGAAAGAAAGCCAAGCATTACAACGGCAAGGCAGATCACCGGCCGAAGCCTGCGGAACGCACTGGTGCTGAGGTATTTGATATGGTCAAGGATTTGAAAGTCATCTTTGGAAAGGGTCCTGGCGGACAATCAGTTCGAAGGGAGCTGGACGGGCACGCAGCCATGTGGAAGAAGAAATCTATATTCGGGAGCTAGAATATTGGAAAGTCCTAGATGTCCGCTCTGCAATCGACGTGATGCACGTTACGAAGAATATTTGCGTGAACCTCCTAAGCTTCTTGGGCGTGTATGGGAAGACAAATGATACAAAGGAAGCACGGCAGGACCAGCAACGTTTGAAAGACCACGATGACCGGCATCCGGAATGGTTTCAAGGTCGTGCCAGCTACGCTCTGACCAAAGAAGAGAAGGTCATCTTTTTTGAATGCCTGAGCAGTATGAAGGTCCCGTCTGGATTCTCGTCCAATATAAAGGGAATAATAAACATGGCGGAGAAAAAGTTCCAAAACCTGAAGTCCTACGACTGCCACGTGATTATGACGCAATTGCTTCCGATTGCTTTGAGGGGGCTCCTGCCGGAAAATGTTCGAGTAGCCATTGTGAAGCTATGTGCATTCCTCAATGCAATCTCTCATAAGGTAATCAATCCAGAAGTTCTACCACGGTTACAGAACGATGTGATCCAATGTCTTGTCAGTTTCGAGTTGGTGTTCCCGCCATCCTTCTTCAATATTATGACGCACCTCCTGGTTCACCTAGTCGAAGAGATTTTCGTTCTCGGTCCTGTATTTCTACACAATATGTTCCCTTCGAGAGGTTCATGGGAGTATTAAAGAAATATGTTCAGAACCGTGCTAGGCCAGAAGGAAGCATCGCCAAGGGCTATGGAAATGAGGAGGTAATTGAGTTTTGTGTTGACTTTGTTCCTGACCTTAAGCCGATTGGTCTTCCTCGATCGCGGCACGAGGGGAGACTAAGTGGAAAAGGCACGATCGGAATGAAATCAACGATATGTATGGACGGCCATTCTCTGACTGAAGCACACCACACTGTACTGACCAATTCCATCTTGGTGGCTCCGTACTTTGAGAAACACAAGAATATTTTACGTTCTGACAACCCGGGGAAGCCTGAATCCTGGATTAGGAAGGCCCACATGGAGACTTTCGGCAGTTGGTTGAGAAAACATTTAATGAATGACAATGATGTTGTAGATCAGCTGTACATGTTGGCCAAGACACCATCTTCGACTATAACGACTTTCCAAGGGTACGAGATAAATGGGAATACATTTTACACGATCGCCCAAGATAAAAAGAGCACCAACCAAAACAGTGGTGTCCGCTTTGATGCAGCAACCGAGAATGGGCAAGAGGTCACATATTATGGTTACATAGAGGAGATATGGGAACTTGACTATGGACCCTCCTTTAAGGTCCCTTTGTTCCGTGCAAATGGTTCAAGCTAACAGGAGGTGGGGTAAAGGTGGACCAGCAATACGGAATGACAATGGTGGATTTCAACAATCTTGGTTACCTTGACGAACCATTCGTCCTAGCGAAAGATGTCGCTCAGGTTTTCTATGTGAAGGACATGAGTAGCAAACCGAGGAAACGGAAAGATAAGAAAACGATCAGTACATCATGCGATGATCCAAAGCGCCACATTGTTTTTTCAGGAAAAGAAACATCGTGGGAGTGGAGGACAAGACAGACATGTCAAGATTATAATATGTTTGCTGAAATTCCGCCCTTCAAAGTGAACACCGACCCAAGCATTAAGTTAAATGATGAGGATGCTCCATGGATACGGCACAATCGTAAGCAAGCAGGGACACAAGGGAAGAAATGATGTGTAATAATTTATTGTACCAAACTTTGTTGAATGGATCATGTGAATTATATTACCCGTGATGTGTTTGGTGTCCATTTTCGAATGATTCGAGATACCACTGATGATACATGAAATTTGGAGTGATTTAGTCATACTCCTGCCTAGGCGTATAATATGCATACTATTAGTCTTCATAGCCGCTGGCCGTTGTAATCGGTAGTCAAGGGTAGTTCGAGGCGCAAAGCTCCTCCACCTGCTGGTAGGTTAGAGTGGGTGCGGTGGAAGCCATGAGAGAGTGATGAGAGATTGTAGAGATGTGATAATGCTGGCCAAGCCGGGCTACATATATGTAGTGAGAAATGGCGGAAAAATGGGAGCGGGAAGACAGGAGGCGGGAAGAAAGTGGCGGGAAGAAAGAGGCGGGAAGACAGGGAAGAAATGGCGGAAAACCCTAAACCTGCAGCGGCCTTTAGTCGCGGTTGGGCAGGCGACCCGCGACTAAAATAGCAACAATAAGTATTTTGTTGTAAGTAGAAACAAAATAAAATAAATAAAGCAACAAAGAAAACAAAAAAGTGTTTTCAAATTTGAAAACTAATGGCACTAACAGAAAGTTTATAATTTTTCTAAAACTAAAAGCAAAAAGAATTAAAAAATAAAGCAAAAAACAACAAAAATAAATAATAATGCAGAAAACAAAACAAAAACTGGAAAAAATAGTGCCGCCCTCTTGGACCCCCACGGCCTGAATACGACTAGAAACCCTACATGGGCCAGGATTCAGGCCCGCAGGAGGCCAAGTAGGCCCACAGCACATAGCTAGTGACAGATTAGGCCCGAAGCCTGCAGTTGAGAGGAGCTCGAGAGGGTGGCGCAGCAGCTTATAAACCACTCTCGAGCTCTCTCAACTAGCGAGGTGGGACTAAACTTTTGGGCGTGAGGCAGCACAAGGCCTTTAGTCGCGGTTGGGCAGGCGACCCATGACTAAAGGGTACCTTTAGTCATGGGTCTCGCCGCCAACCGCGACTAAAGGGGGGCGAACGCATAAAAAACCATAAAACCCCTTTAGTCGCGGTTGGGCAGGCGACCCGCGACTAAAGGGTACCTTTAGTCGCGGGTCTCGTCGCCAACCGCGACTAAAGGGGGGGGGCTATAAATACAGGGCGGGGATTCTCGTCTTCTCCGATTCCCGCCTGTTCGTCTCTGCCGCGCCCTCGACGCCGCCCGCCGTCGCCCTCGCCCTCGACGCCGCCCGCCGTCGCCCTCGCCCTCGACGCCGCCCGGTACTGCCGCCTCTCCGTCCCCTCCCGCACGGCGCCCGGCACCTCCTCGATCCGTGCTGGAACGAGGGCATGACCCCGCGGCGCTCCCGTCGCCGGCGCCCGTTCCCGGTGCCGCCCTGCCGCATGGGGCACATTCCGTGGAAAATAGGGTTCCCCCAGAACGATGACCCGTACGGTTACAGAAGCCGTAAGAGAAAGATGGATCGGGAATTAGATGTTGTGGCGCGGTTGGCATCGGAAATGGATGTGATGAAGAAAACCATGAGTGTACTAGTAGCCAAAAGAGATGCAGCTCGGGTGCAGCATGAAGATCATCCAGCGGATCTCGGAAGCCAGCAGCGGAGAAGCAGCGTGGCTTCCACGGAGGCCCACCGGCTGGTGCAGATGCACCGACGATCGAAATTACTGCACCGGAGCCTCCGGTGGTCGAAATTACTGCACCGGAGCCTCCGGTGGTCGAAATTACTGCACCGGAGCCTCCTCGCTACCCGTGGGCGATATAAAGGAGATGAAAGAATGTCATCTGTATTATCCTATCGGGAACATGTCCATGAAGGTAGCCATCGGCAGTGCTTTACCATGTTTACAGGAGCACTCCACCACAACAACCCCATTCAAGATGGCTATGCTCGTGTCACGGTGGAGGACATAGTCCAAGGGTTTGAGGACACTGAGATTGACATTGCTACACACGAAGGGAGAAAAGACTTGGAGATGTCAAGCGCCATTTCATTCTATGGCAAAAGAAGTTTATCAAGTTTCGAGCGAGGCGCCAAGGACAACAAGTCCACCCCCTACGGTGGTGGTGGTGGCGGTGGCGGTGGTGGTGGTGGTGGTGGTGGTGGCGGTTCACCTACACCTCCGTCACGCCACGTCGACGCCGCCCCCGATCCACAACGTCCGGCGGGTGATCAGCCGCCGCCCCAGTCCTTGTCCCGGGTGATCGACGCCGCCCCAATCCACCTCCGACAAAGAAGCGAAGCAGTCCTGGATTATTAACCGGACCCTTATGTACCTAAGACCACAAAGGTACCAGAGCCATCATCAAGCCTCTCCCCACAAGGCCTTGGGAACGTAGTGCCGAGGAAGTCGGCAGCTGCGGCTGCTCATTATGAGAAATGGAAGGCGGACTGCAAGAAGAAAAGAGAGCCCGAGCCCAAGCCAGAATATTCTGATGAGCAAAAGAAGTGGGCTAAGTCATTTTTGAGCACACCGTCCCAAGCCGCGAAGAATCTGCCTAACGACTATGCACGTGAACTTCGCAGGCAGGAACTCATGTTCAACGAGAACAAATAGCGGGAGAAGGCGAAAGTAAAATAAGCGGAAACAAGTTGCCCAGCTCGGGGAACAAAGTAAACAATCGATTGCCCGCTTATAGTGGAAGCCCGGATGCCCCGAGATCATACAAGCTGCGACAAGCACATGGATTGACTGTAACGAAAAGCGAGAACAAGCGGCCAACTTAGGTATTACTCTTCGTGAACTGTTAGGCCTTGATGAGGCGCCAGTGAAGGAGGTAGTAATTACATATGTCAAGAATGGGCCTGTCGTCGAGCCTGCGCAGGAAAATGATCTACCGACCAAATGAAAGGTCTGCTGAATTGGTACAAGGGTTACATAAAAAATAAAACGCCAAAGAATATATTTATGCGGAAGTTAGACATGAGCATCACTTCAAACATTACTATGTACAAATTGCACTGAGTGAATTGTTCCAGCTTTTCAATCTGCGCGAGCTCGACAATTCTATCATCAGGTGCTACGTTCTGTATGTGATTTATTAATTTCTACCCCATCTCGTTCATATTGCCTGCACTATATATATGTCCTAACTATATTGTTGTGTCCGCTATTATACATGCAGAATGAAGATTAAGGAATGCAGAGTAAGGAACATCCATGATGTTGGGTTCATTGACCCACACATCGTTAATGGACATGTGTTGGAGCGTCACCCGCCGACGTGGAGGCAGACCTGTGGCAGTTTCTTACAAAGCAGGAACTCAAAAGTGGTATTCTATTTCCTTACCATTTTGGGTGAGTGTTTCTGTCTTGAGCACATTAATTCTCTTTTGTTTACTCCATGCATGGTATGTGGCGGCTAATCGATGAGTTATGCATGACGTCTTGTGCATGTATCGTGTCCGCAGGTTCCACTGGATTCTGCTAGTAATTAAAGTTAACACCTCGTAATGTCTCGCCCACGACTCTCTGAATATGGATCCAAAGCTTTGGGCCGACATGAGAAGAATGCTGCAGAAGTAATTATTTTCATTCATTTGCGCTCTATATCGATCGGCCTATTTCGTTTCATTTCCTAATATCAAGTAACTAATAACTCTCTTGTTCACTTAATTTTCTTTGCCTCGTAGGGTTTGGAGACGGTTCGTAGATACAAAGGTCGGTGAATTCAAAAAGAGCTAGAATTCAAAATGTTAAAGCCTAAGAATGCTGGGGATATTCAGCCACCGGAGACCAATCTATGTGGATACTATGTTCAGGAGAGGATCCGAGATACACCTCTGAGCGGGTTCCGAGTGATACCAATGCTCAGAGGAATAACCTCCGGATGATGCTTAGTCTAGAAGCTCGCTTCCGACCACTTCAAGAGGAACTAGCTGGATGGTTCAGCAGGGAAGTCCTCCATCCTAAAGGAGAACACTATTACGAGGACGTAAAACTTTATATGGATTAAATCATGTATGGAAACTTGTTCAAAATTGTATATGGTCATCCGTTGATATTGAATATATATTGTATATTCCTCTTGAATTCTTTTTTGTTCTAATTTCAAATTTATTTGAGATTGTACATTCATATGCATGTATGTAGTACCGTAGAATATATGAAACTCCTTCAAAATTAAAATAAAGCACAAAAGAAATAAAACAATACAAATTAAACAGAAAACAGGTTTAGGGGTGGCTAAAACCCTAAACCTGTGGCGGCTTTAGTCGCGGTTGGCGAAGAACCGCGACTAAAGGTCCTCCGCCCGACGGTCATGGCGCCCACGTGGACGGGCCGTTAGTCGCGGTTCTTAAGCAGCCGCGACTAATGGTGGGGGGCTTTAGTCGCGCTTATTTGGTCGCGGTTGCGCAACCGCGACTAATGGCAGTTGCGAACCGCGACCAAAGGCCTTTTTTCCACCAGTGCAAGCTAGATCATCTCAACGCAACTATTAAAACCAATGTTGAGGATATCGCTTATCGTTAGCGTCTCGGTTAGCCGGGGATTAGAGATTAATAGAAAATCGGTCGATTAATCGATTTTATCGGTTGACTACTAATCGGCCATTTTTCGCAAATCCCAGATTCCCAATACTAAAATATGTTATATTCAACACCAAAATAATATTGGACAGAAGTGTTATCTTGATTCCTAGCCTTTGAGTCCTTGTATAATAACAAATAAAATAGGACAATAGTACATATTGCATAACAAAGTCCACAAAACACAAATAAATATAGTTTTGGCAAACATAATGTCAAGAATAGGCCTGGTTTATCCGTAGATTCCTGATAAATCGCTTGTCGAATGATAAATCGGTCCAAACGATAATAAGGTGAAGATAAGGCATAATTTTATCGGTCATCCCATGAATAGCGATAAATCGGATGATAAATAGTTGAATCGGAAGATTTTTAAAACAATGATTAAAACCACGACAAGTATTATGTAACGGATGGCGCTAAAGCAAAACGATCGAAGTGAACAAGCACCCCAATGACGCGTCTGGTATTCCCGTGCTGTGAATAGTGTCAGATCGTGTGAATCCAAAGACAGTGAATTAAAGTTGATCTGACGTAAAATTGGAAATTAGTTAGTCTGAGCTGGGCCAGAGAGGTTCAAATCATTATTGCTCCTCTGTGTATCGTCACGAGTAAAACAGTAAGATTCCCACCGTGCTCTAAACTTTTCTTTTGTTGGCCCTAAAATACTTAATTTGTTTTCCAAAGAACAACAGTATGTAAGTAATATTATTGTTATTTGAAGCAAATATTGTTCTTATTCTATATGGGGTTTGCAGGAGGAGACAAAACTTGTAAGAGGAACAGCTATCATTTGAAGTTGCAAACAGAAAAGGAGAAAGAGAAGGAAAAGAAAACAAGCGCCCCGTGGGACTCACTCACGGCGTGTTTGGTTGCCCGCATGCAGCCCAATCAGACCCGCGCGGGTTGTGCGTGGCATGTTTGGTTGGCTGGGCTGCATGCAGTTTGAGGCCCGCACGGACCTTAAAGCAGCCCGCAGCCTGGCCCGGCGGAAACTGACGAATCGGTAGTTTCTCGCGAGCCTGGACGGGCGCGGCCGCGCGTGCGGGGCAGTTGCACTCCTCGGGCAAAGTGGGAGACGGAGGCAACGTCTCATTACTCGCCCCCACTCTTCTGTCACCGCCCACCCCCATTGTTCCCACCGCTCCCTCTCTCTCCCTTACCGCCCCTCCCTCTCCTCTCCTCTTCTCTGATGGCTCCGCCACGCCCACCGCCGCGCCGCCCTCTGACCCCCGTCGACTAGCGCATCGCCAGCATCCAGGAGTGCTGGCTGGACAGGCTCCAGAACTTAGGCCGCGACCTGGCGTCGGCGCTGCGAGCGTCGTCCCCCATTTGCTGCCGGCCACCACGAGCGCCGGCCAATGCGGCGACGGCCGCTCCTGCTCCGCCGCCAATTCCGGACCTCGTGGTCCTGGGTTTGGCACCGGCGCCGTCGACGGAGCCGCCCCTTCTTGGGACCCCATTGGGCTCGGGGGTTTTCTTGACCCCCATCCAAGGGTTTTCTCCGGACGGCGGGCTGTCCTTCTCGAACTCTGGCATGGCGTTCAGCACCGGGCCGATGCCGCAGGCCGTCGCCGGGGCTGGCTCAAATCTGCTCTGCCACCTCTCTCCTTCCGTCGGGTTTTCACCGGGCCTCGGTTCACCGCGGCTGCGCGTGCTCGTGAGTCAAACCCCCTCTATGCTTGTTCCTAAATGTAGATTAGCGGTTAATTTCTTAGGCATGTGCTAGTAGTTATTGGATTCGATGGGATTAGATAGGATTCTAGCAGATCCGTTTGGATGCGATCCCAATCGAATCCAATCAGACTGATCTGTTCTTGTTTTGTACAGTGTGTGTGCTAGGATAATTTTCTTGTGCTACTGCTTGTGTGTCCTAAGATTTGTGCTACATGCATGCTAGTAGTTGTGTTCATACTAGAATCATGTTCATGTTAACTGATGAATGTTATACTGATGGCATGTTCATGTTGACTGATGAATGCTAGAATCATGTTGACTGATGGCATGTTCATGTTAGGATCATGTCCTTGTTTCATGTTGTATGTTGAAGCTAGGGTTTGTGCCATCAGTGGATGTTATACGTGCATGTAGTAGGACCATTTTTGGATGGTCCCAAATCTGCATGGCTGCACATGGGTGCTATTGTCACTTGTTGTTGCTATTTTTAGATGTTTCCTTGTTTAGGATAGTGCAGTGATCAGTGCCAGTTGCAGCAAAGAAGATGTCACTGATCATTGACTTGCCCAACAACAAGTGTTAGGCAAATGCCACTTATCAATGGCACTTACTGTTGAGCAAAATGCCACTTATCAATGACACTTGCTATTGGGCAAGTCACTGGCTCTTTTCCACACTATCAACCTTCCTTTTTCACCTCACCTCTCTCCTCCTAGCATTCCATGTTTTTTCCTATGATTTTAATGTTAGAACCGATTTTATATTTTGAACCCAAAATTTGATTTACAATTCATTTGCATATTTGTGTTCTTTCAGATTAGAACTTTAAAAGAAGAACACTCTTGAGTACATTTAAGAAAAATTAATAGCATATTCAATATTGGTCTTGTTTTGAATATCACAGTGGAATAAACACATTTGTCCAAATAGAGTGTAAATCAAACTTTTGTTTCACAAGATATCAGGCATCTAAATTTACATAGAAAGAAGTAAGAGAGGAGATATTTCTGGGATAGAGTTATAGAGAGAGAGGTGGAGCGTGCGTGGACCTGATACTAATGGTTCTGACACACAACCTGACCACGGCGCTGAACATGCATGGTAGATAATCCGCTCTCATGAGAGAGCCACAATCACGTACAGTAAATGCCACACACATGGACTGACATTCATCGATCTCACTCCCACAAAAATACGTATTGTGGACAGAATAGCTATTCCCGCCTAGCTTGTGTTTAATGGCGGGGCTGGTCCCGGCGTCGTGTGAAGGAAGGGTGTTGGTGGCATCAGCGACTCCCTACCCGGCCTTGACGGAGCTATCAGGAATTCGGTGGCAGCGACGCCCTCGGCCAAGACGTACAGCAGGAACGGTACAACAGGAACGATTGGGCCTCCGGTGACAGCGACACTTTTTGGTCAACCCTGGCCTCCAGTGATAGGGTTAATTTCCTACCGATATCAAAGCTTGTACTTGCGTACAAGGCATATAGCAGAAACATCAATGCAAATAGCTGGTATGGTTAACACAGAAATAAACAAGAGTGCGATAAATCCTCCAGTTGGCCAGTTGGCAATTGTAGTGGCGGATGCCTTCTTGTCAGCTACGAGTTTCTCAACATCTGCGGACATGATGATGACGAAGGCGACCCAGACGTAGACAAAATAGACAAACCGTGGCCCCCAAAAACCTATCACCCTTCTCTCGTACAAGATCTCAAAGGGAGGGGTTCCGGAGGACTGCTCTCCAGCCGTGCATGCGGTGGACAGGATGCGATCAGCAGCAGCAGTTGTGACGTGAGGAATGATGGTGGGCGGTGTGCGTGGCGGCAGAGAAGATGTGATCTGTTATTTAAGGCAATTAGGTTTGCCGAAGCCACCAATATATAGATACTGTTGGGTAGGGATACTTGGGCTGGACCTATGTCCGAGTCGGCAACAACCCACGATCCGACGTCTTAGATGCACGGAAACCATTCTTCTTCTCAAGTTTTTTGAAACGGAGGCAAAAGATTTGCCACTTCAATTAAATAAGAGAGAGAAGAGTTTAGAGTTTTACAACGCACGCACAAATAAGCGGCATGACAATTACTCGTACAATATGATGTTCCCTAGCTTTGTTGCGCCAGCAGTAACCCAAAGTTTAGCATCTTCTAAAATGCTGGTTAGTAGGACCGGCGGTGGTGCGCATTTTCGACGGAATACGCGGGCGTTTCTCTCATTCCAAATAGTCCAAGAAACGAGCATGGTGAGGGAAGCCATTGCGTGGCGGTGAGGGTTGCGGTCGTCGGTTCTTTTTGCCACCACTCAGTGACGGTTGCTTCTAACTGCCAATCGGAGGTGTCCATGTGCGTGAGCCCAAGCTTCTCGATGATTGATCTCCAGAGCCTAAGTGTGTAGCGACACTTGACAAAGAGGTGTATCCCTGTTTCTTGTTCTCTTTTGCAAAGCGGGCAAGGGCCACAGTTTGGCCAACCACGCTTCTCCAAACGATCGGCAGTCCAAATTCTATTTTGCAAGGCCAACCAAGCGAAGAATCTAACCTTAGGAGGTGCCCAAGCCTTCCACACCATGCGGTCCATGGGGGACAGAGTCAGGCCTAAAAATTGCGCTTTGTAGGCGGTGCTTGGCCGTGTAGATCCCATTGTTCGCATGCTTCCAAATGATGTTGTCTTGACTTGCTCATCAAGGTGGAAGTCATGCACAAGCATCCAAAGGTTAAAGAATTCCGAAATGTGGTTGACAGAGATGGCAGTGTCATGTTTGATCTTGAGGATCCAAGCGTTCCCTTTCAGAGCCTCACGCACCTTCCAATTCTTTCTCTTCGATGCCTCAAAGATTAGTGGTGCAATGTCCTTGGGCTTGCGCCCCAAGAGCCAGGGGGAGTCCCAGAAAGGTGTTTTGGCGCCGTCGCCGACAGTGATAGTCGTAGATGCATAGAAGAACTGGAGATCCTCTTCAGTGCAGGGGTTGCCAGAGCCAACCCATAATCTGCGGGGCTCCTTCCATTCGTACCATAGCCACCGAAGCCGCAACGCCCGTGCAAACTTGTCGGTATCGAGCACCCCAAGGCCACCATAATCTTTTGGTCTGCACACAGTTTTCCAGTTGACCTTGCATTTGGATCCCGTGGTCTTGTCCGCACCCGACCAGAGGAAGGCCCTCTCAATCTTGTTGAGTGTATCCAGAATGCCCTGCGGCACAATGAGAGGCGTGATAGAGAAAACCGCTTGGGAGGAGATGACGGACTTGACGAGAGTCGTGCGTCCGATAGCAGTGATGTTTTGCCCATCCCAAGTGGTTAATTTTCCGGCTGCCTTGTCCACCAGGTATTGGAAATCCACCGTCTTTAGTTGCCAAACCGAGAGAGGTAAGCCTAGGTATTTCACCGGGAAGGAAGCACGGATCACCGCATATTTCAAGAATGCGCTCAAGGTCAAGATGGTTGCAACGAATTGGCACGACTGAGCTTTTTTGGAAGTTGGTGCAGAGGCCCGTCACATCACCAAAGCCTCGTAAGATCGCAGCTAGGTTGTCAATGTCCCTCTTGATGGGTGTCACAAAGACCACGGCATCATCCGCATACAGGGAGGTTCTCATCACAGCTCCCCGGCCACGAAGCTTATGGAGGAGTCCTTTCCGCGTGGCCAGGTCCAAAATCTTATGCAAAGGGTCAATCGCAAGGACAAACAGGAGGGGGGAAAGGGGGTCTCCCTGCCTGAACCCGCTCCCGTGCTTGATCGGAGGGCCGGGCACCCCGTTTAGCATGATTCTCGATGAAGAAGAGGAAAGAAGTGCCGCAATCCATGCCCGAAATTTAGGCGGGAACCCCAGCCGTTGCAGGAGCTCAAGAAAATATCCCCACTTGACCGAATCAAAAGCCTTCTTTATGTCAAGCTTGAGAAGGAGGGCAGAGGTTCTCCTCTTGTGTAGGCGCCGAGCAAAATTCCGAACGTACATGAAATTGTCGTGGATGCTTCTCCCCTTGATGAAGGCGCTTTGAGCGTTGGAGACAAGTTCATCCATGTGGGGAGCAAGCCTGAGCGAGAGAACTTTGGCAATGATTTTGGCGATGGCATGAATAAGACTAATGGGTCTATAGTCAGGAATGCCTTCTGCACCATCTTTTTTCGGTAGGAGGATAACATTGGCGGAGTTGACCCACTGCAAATTGGAGGTGTGCAAAGAGTCAAAATGCTGCAGAACCCTCATGACTGTATGTTTGATGATTCCCCAACATTTCTTGAAAAACATCCCCGTGAAGCCATCCGGTCCAGGCGCCTTATCACTAGGCATCTCTTTAATGGCAGTCCAGACCTCGTCTTACGTGATGCTATCATCAAGGTCTTGCAAATCATGAAGCTCGGTGCCAAGCTCCTCCCAATTGAAATCTTTGTTGCTCATACCTCTCCTTCCCATAACCTCGGAGAAGTGGTCATGCACGATCTTCTCTTTTCTTCATGCTCGGTCGCCCAGCCATTAGCGTGCTTAATCCGGTGAATGTGATTTTTTCGTCTGCGGGCATTAATACGCCGATGAAAGAACTTGGTGTTGGCATCCCCATCCCTCAAGTTGGTAATCCTAGCACATTGACTTTTTCTTGCCCGCTCAAGCACAGCCAAGCTGATCACCCTGCGCTTGAGCCTAGAGCGCAGATCACGCTCCTCCGGGGATAGAGATCTTTGTTCTTGTGCAGTATCTAACCGGAGGATGACGAGAAGTGCTGCATGAAGTTGTATGCTGGCATTGGAGAATAGCTTCTTGCTCCAATCAGACAGTCGGAGCGCTGTTTTTTTGAGTTTACTGTGCAAAATGAGAAACGGTTCTGTGTGGCTCACGCGCTCGTCCCACGCCTTTTGGACCACTTCGTTGAAACCAGGCAGAGATACCCAGAAGTTCTCGAATTTGAAGGACCGTGGTCTCCTAGGCCCCTTGGCGTCGGCAAGCAAAAGAGGGCAGTGGTCGGAGAGGGAAGACGATAAGGCATGCAACACATGTGTGTTGAAGGTCGTGTCCCACTCGGCGTTACAGAAAAAGGAGTCTAGTTTGCATAGAGTTGGGTTGTCCCGCTCATTACTCCAAGTGTAGCGCCTGTTCTGAAGGTGGATTTCCTTGAGTTCACACGATTGCAAGATTGCGCGGAAACGGTTGATTCTACTCCGATTTACATTTCTCTTGTTTTTGTCACACGCCCGGTAGATTTGGTTGAAGTCCCCGATGGCGAGCCAAGCAAGGCCCGACATAGGCTTGTGGGAGGCAATCTCGGCGAAGAAGGAATCTTTGCTCGCAGAGTCAGTGGGGCCGTAGACGGTTGTTAACTTGAAGTACACATCGGTTGCGCGGATTCGGACCTTGCCAGAGAGGCAGAAGGCCGAAATTGTGATGTCAGTGATCTCGAGAATGCTGTCATCCCATAGCAGAAGAATCCCTCCCCTGGTTCCCGTTGCCGGGCGTTGCGCAAATTTTTTGAGTCTGTTACCACCCAGGGAGGAGGCGACAAACTTATCTACATTATCAAGCTTTGTCTCTTGTAAACACACAATTTGGCACGATGAGGTAGCAATTGTTGCACTCACTGTAGCCCTCCTATCCGGGCAATTTAAACCCCGCACATTCCAGCTGAGGGTGTTGACGGGTTGCATTGTCATGGAGCACAACGACCAACACGTTGCTTAATACAGAAGCCAAAAGAGAGCAACACAATACACCTCAAAGAGACGTGAAAGCACTGGAGGGAAACTACCCAAAATCATAAACACGTACTGAAGACATAACCCACACGCCCTACATGAACGGCACAAGCGCCATCCAACCACAGACAAGGTAGTTTGCTTAACATCTGAAACTGAATCAGCCCTTACGAACTAGCATGGCGTTCAAGTCGCTGACGGCTGCGATCCTTGGTTGTCCTGAGCCGCAGCACCATCCTGGGCCAACTCCAGAGCCCCCGCACCGCCATGATCAATTAGAGCATCTTCGACGTCGTTGACGGCCGAGTCGTCGAGGTGGAAGAACTCTCTCATTGCCAGAATCACTTCAGGGGCTAGCTGCTCCTTGAACTTGGCCGTGAACTCATCAAGGATGGCTTCAGTCACGTCCTCTCCGTTTTTGGTGATTCCCATCGTCCGGCAAATGAGCTTCTCTGCAGCCTTAGACGCCGTGGCCACAACAGGGGTGCCAGTCCGCTTGACCTTCTGCAGGGTGAGGCCACCTCTGGTCGAAATCTTGACACCGGCCAGGGTCTTTCGGCGAGCCGCTGGTAGCCTGGGAGGGGGCGACTCAGGTGTGGCAAGGACGCCCATCTTCCGCTCCATGAAGATTGACGCGAGGGCGTCAGTGGAGACGCCAGCCGCACCAGCACGCACAGGAGAAGGGGTACGGCGCAGGGGGCCGACGCATGCGGCGGTGTGGGCGACGATTGGAACCCCGGGGGCCTCGAGGGCGACACCAGAGGCCGAGCGAGCGTTGTGGGAGAGCAGAGCTCGCCCATGGCATGGCTTGCAGCGACCAGCGTCAGAGGGGAGGACCTGGCCTCGGCGCGCTTGGATATTGGGCTCGGCGGCAGCACTGTTGTTGGAGAAAGAGGGGGTGACGCCGGTGGAGTTCTCTCCTCCAGAGAGCGGCGCCTGGAGGCCCGTGGCGACGCCTGGCGCCTCGGACTGCGCCCACGAGCGTCAACGAGCACCGGCTCATGAGCGTCCAGGAGCTCGAGGGCGCGGACCGGTTCATCACTACCCGAGCCCGATCCCCGCAGAATGGCAGCACACGCGGGCGGTGGCCTGGCAGCAGCGTTGGTGTTGTCATGGCGGCGTCCACCGGACCTGTCTCTGGTGCGGTCTTGGCTCCCCTATTTGGCGCTTTCGCTGCGGAGTTCTTGAGAAGCGAGCGTCGGACCCTGGCGCCCCAGCCTTCCCGGGGGCGATCTCCATCACGCCCGCGCCTCCCGTCGCGGTCGCCGTCGTCTCCGCGTCTGACCGCACGGCGCTCAGAGCACCCCTGAGCTGGCCGGCGCTCCCGCGGAACATAGGTGCCATCGACCACCTTTCTGTACCAGGTGAACTCATACACGTCTGGTGGCGGTGGGTTGTCGTCGTCGTCGCCGGCCTTGGAGTGGTCCTCATGGAGGTCGAGGTGGATGAGGACGCGATGGCGGAGGCCCCGCCGTCCACGGCGGTGACCATGGGCGGGAGTGTGAGCCACTTAACCTTGGGGATGGCGTTGGGGTTCGCCGTCCAAGCCCAGAGCGCAAGGTCTCTGGTGTCCTCCTTGCGAAGCGATCGCTGCTCGATGTAGTCAAGCGAGCATCCGCGGCCGATGAGGAAGGTGGCGATGTAGTTGTTCCAGCCATGGAGAGGGACACCTTCCAAGCAGAGGCGAACGTGGTGGAGCTGGTCTTCGTTGTCTGCATGAGCCTCGAGCCTCCACTCGCGCACGTAGATGCGGTGACCAGCGCCCCGAAGGTGGCCGCGGGACACGGCGTCGGCGCAGTGGTGTTGGTACACGGCGGACAAGGAACTGCTCGGGTAGTGCTGGACCACCTCGGCGTCGGCCAGCCTTGCGCCCAGCTCCGTGGCGAGCTCAGCCGCCACCTGGCTGGCGAGGATGTCCTGCCGCGCCCCATCGAGCCAAGCGACGGCACAGTTGGTGGAGAGGATGGCTGCCTCGGCCTGCATCTCCGGCGTCGCCGGGACAACCACGAAGTCCTCCTCCGGTCTGAGCGCAGGGTCGCCAAGCCGTGGCATCTCGGGGGCGTCACGGCGTGGCATCGTGGCTGGGCCGGCGTGAAGTTGCAGCAGGGGAGGCGGGCAAGGGATCTCCCAGCCCCGTCCAGGACGAGGCGGCACCTCTTGGCAAGAAGTAGACGAAACGGGGCGGGGTAGCGGAGGAGGAGGCACAGCAGGGCCGTCGAGGGAGCTTAATGGCCTCCAGCTGTTGCTGCAAACTCTTCTCAAGTTTCAATAGCATGTAGAAGAGGATTCCTTATAAAGAGGTGCAACTCTTCATCCACTTGTGGAGTGGTAATAAACTTCCTACGACATAGTCATAACACCCACAGGGTCCCTTAGGGATTTTTCTGAAATTGTTGGATGGACCTAAAGCCCACCCCATGTCTCAACAATCCCCCACCAGATCTTAAAGGACCACTGTGTTGTTACCCAGAATCCCTTATATCGATCCAGGAGGAGTTAGAGTGCGGGGACATGTTGAAGGCTACACAGAACGCGAGTAACAGTAAGGATTAGACCGGTAACCAAGAGAAACTCTTTGGGGTCTTAATGGTTGTTATTAAACACCCAATGTATTGGTCTGGAGAAATCCTTAATAATCAAGATAACATCCGTGAGATGTTAAGGGCCTCGGTTGAACAATAAACTCATGATCTAGTTTGCTGATTTGATGGGTCGTGGCGTTATTTGGACACCCCCCCCCCCCTCCAGATCTACATGTTGAGAACAGATCATATAACGTTGTCTACCAGGACCATGTCGAAAATTAAGACAGATCCTAAGTGCCAGTATAATGTTGTAAATAAAGTTCTCATGCCCTAGCCTATTACCATCCATTAGTATTTCTTGAAGTAAACTGCGATATGTTCGGTCTTGTCTTGGGAACTAAAACTTCTACTCACAACAATAGATTTCTTGAATTCCCGTTTAATAATAGTACTTTTTGTTGGTTTGATTCAAAGGGTGACCCCTCGGGAAAAAGGAGAGGAGTATCTACATGTGAAATCGGATCAAAGCTAATCAATGATGGAGATGAGTTGCCCCTCAAGCAGAGTTCCGGTTCAAGGCTGGGAACGAAGACCACCTCAAAAAGCGGTGTGGCGGTAGCGGAAAAAGGCTCGATAATTTGAGTTGAAAATTCGGATGTTTATCAACCATCGTCCCTCGAGGGCAGCTAGGGGGGGCATGCCTTGTAGGTGCCCCTAGCCCAAGGTTGTGGGGACCTCCAAGTGTGGGGCTAGGCACGTATGCTTCTGATTCCTTGAAACATCACAAACATGTTTTGTTTATTTATCTCGGACTTTTTTTGGGCATTTTCTAAAAATACAATAGCAGAAGACAGAAACTAGCACTGGGCACTAGATTATGTCAATCCAATAAATTCAATAAAAAGTATGCCCTATGTGTTTATAATTTATAGCAATATAGTATGAATCATACAAAAAGTATCAATACATTTGAGATGTATCAAGCCCGATGGGGTTCATCCCTTGCGTGTTGGTTTTCGGGTCTCCAAGAGACCTCACCAGCATGTCTTGCATATCACATTGCCGTGAGGCTCTTCCGGCATCGTGTCCTGTGAAAACAATTTTAGGCGACTCTGTTGGCGAAGAAGCTTCAAACGGTCTTTCATTGTCGTTGTTTCTATGAAGAGATCGGCATCAAGAAACTGCAATCTACAATGGTAATATGATTACCCAATTAACTTGTGTAGATTCAAATAATCCATATGTTGGTGTTGCTAGATCCTTTAATGGGCATACTTTATCGGCTAGGACTAGTTTCTTCAATCATACATCTAATTGTGTGCAATAGCCAAAGCAGAATAATTTACATGGTTCAACTTCTTATAATATTAGCAACATGCAACATGTGTATTCGAACTCTGATGCATCGGTAACTCCACAAATCATTATGCCAAAGAAGAACATGATGAGTTTGGTTAATCAATATGAGACATCACATGTTCGAAATTTCAACAGATTGCAAGAAGGTGTTTCACCGTTTTATTGATCGACAATTAACTCAAAATACATGAGTCCACTTTAAACATGTTGATGGATAGGGGGATTGGCAATGCTGCTACTAACTATTCAGCCCATTACCCTCAATACGTTCGCCTCATGCTACTAATTTTTCCATGTCGTACACAATAGTTGATATCCATAATTCGACTCCGCATCTTCACAACAGTCATAGCAGAATAGGGAAAATCTACAGGAGTGTATATGTCTTCACTTAGTACTGTAACGTATGATGCATACCCTACACAATTTCAACATTTTGGCTACATAAATAGAGCATGGGGAGGAGGGGGGGGGGGTGGATCCTACCCGTAATGGGTTATTGAGAAAAATGTTACAACCTATTGGGATAGGTGCAGTGCTATTCAGCTGGTGCTGATAAAAAGAGGGGAAGCCTCATGATTTTGCTGCACTACAGGCTAGACCATGGAAAGAAAGGAAGTTCTACCGATTGATAGAATTGGCAAGAGCAAAGATGATTCAGATGACGTAGTTTGGTTGTTGAAAAAACTGAATCAAGGAGTGTATGTTCCGAGTCCATCAAATCTAAAGAGGCAAGTTTGCTAAAGAAGTTTGTGTAAGTAATCCACTCGGGCTAAGGGACGAGTCATAGCCTAATAAGCCCATGTATGTGCTGTCTATAGGATCCATGGTTTGAGTTCCTTTATATTTATGTTTGTGCGGCAAGGATGGACAATCGAATCCTCTTCCCTCGTGCACTAAATAGCTAGGTTGAATCGATTACTAGTTAAAAGTCACTAAGGCAGCCAGAGCTAGCTTAGAAGTACCTATTATTGATTATTAGTAAAGTAATACATATTTATAAGAGAGAAGTCCATATTACAACCTCGAACTATCACCGAAGTCTAAAACACAACCCTGAACTACGAAACCGTCTAAGTTACAACCCTTAACTTTGAAAACCAGACAAAAGACAATCTAGCTTGGTGTGGTTTTTGTTTGATATTGACCGGTTTTTGACCGTTGACCGTCAAGTCGGTGCCATGTCATACAACCTTGCCATGTTTGGTCAAATTTTGGCCAAAAAAAGTTTCCAAAAAAATTCAAATATTGTCAGAAATCCGAACAACCATTATATTCAATTTGGGAAAAGTTTCAACAAATTTTGTGAAGTAGAAAAAAATTAAAGCTAAAATTCAAATTCAGATCCATTTTTGGTCAAATTGTGGCAAAAAAATGTTGCTAAATTTTTTGGAAAGGATCTCCATGAGCGGCAGCCCTGCGTCGCGCATCCACCACCACCCGTCGCAGTGTCGTATCCCCGATGACCTTGGAGCCGCCGTGAAATTCCAATACTACTGCCGGCGTGAGGCCGACGGACACCGCCTCCAGCCGAAGAAAAGCATCACATTTCCGGCAGGCGCTCCTCCTCGCCTCTCCACCTCTATCATGACGCCGCTCACCCGCGAGCAGGGACTCCGAGGATCCCTCCTCCTCGTCGTCCTTGACCCCTGTTGCCGCGACAGTGGCGGGATCTGGTCGGGGATGAGCCTTGTCGCCGGCACGAGGTCAGTCTCTGTGTCCCAGACCGAGCGGTGAAGAAAGGTGGATAAGAAGAGCGGTGGGGTTGCATTCGGGGCGAGATCTACTTTTACCGAACGAGAGGAAAACATGACGTGGCTCAACTCCTTGCTGTAAGATTTGTCCATCGAAACCAACTGTAGAAAGCAGGTTTGGGGCCAGAGACGAAAACATGGCACGTTCGGCACTTATGTCACGTTAAACAAAGGCATGAACCGATGTCACGTTAGATTTGATTTTTTAGGAAAGTTCTGCCCTAATGCATGCTTGCATATAGGAAGGAGTCAGGCCACATAACGACAGCTCTTTTAGGACGCTAATCCATGCATGTATATATGGTGGAATCAGCCCACATGACGTTACCCTTTTTCTTGGAAATGAAACGTTTTTTCCTGGTAATGGCAATGGTGGGTAATTTTTTCACTTAAAACACATCTAATGGCTGTAAATGTTTAATCTATTAAGTAGATGGTTGGATGTTTCCAATTTATTGTGGAATTTTCTTGTCTATTTCTCTTTTTTCTGGGAGCCCGTCAATCACTTTTTATATATAATAGATTTCTTCTCAAGATGTAGCTTCTTCCCAGGCAACAAGGCTTCTCATCTTTTTTGGTTTGGCCCTTCCGCTCTTTGTGGTTAATCTATCTGCTTCCAAAAAGCATCCTGAAGTTCAAAAGGCATGTTTGAATGAAAGTATAGAGGTTATGAAAGAACCATCATTTCAGATATTTGTGAATAACATTATCTGCACCAACATTTTAGTAAATAATTGGGATGCTATGTCATTATTATTTTGAAAATGGAGATGTTATATTCTTAGCACGATTAGGCAGAATACTATTTGCTACACCCTTCTGCTTTAGATTTGTGCGTAATTCTTATTCTAACATCTATTTATTTTTATTTTTTCCTTCATATATTTAAATTCTATAATTCTATCGTCATAATGGACGGTGTGGCAACGCGCGCCATCGATGATCTAGTAGTTGATTGTTGGATGTACTATTAACGTTGCTCTAATATGATGGTAGACCTTTTATGGAGCGACTACAGCCAGTCGACTGAAATAATTTTGCGTCAATCAGCTAACCCAAAATCATTTCAGTCGAGCCTGCTTTCGGATGACGTCATCACGTGACGAGCTACCATCTCCATATTTGTACATAGTAATTTTTACGTAGTCCTAACCCTACGTGTATGCTACTTCTACACAGTTCTACCCCTAACTAGTAGTTCCTAGAAGCACATCTGCACATGAGGGAGCTTGGCAGGTTGGCTGAAAAGATACTTGCATGCCCGTGCATATGTGATTACAAATAAAATAAACAAGGATAGAAAATCGAAATTGCTGCACTTACGACACTTGATTATACGTATTGATCGGGTGTTAGGCAGCAGCTTGCTCTACACAAGAACGGTGTGATCTACAGTGCCATATGAATATCGTATGGAAATAGTCGTACACATAGCAATGCTCATAGAAAATTGCACACGGTTGGCACATAAATTGCACTATTTCATCATATGTAAAAATAAGCATATAGTAATGCAATTTTTCGACAACAGTATGAACCACAAACACATTACATTAAAATTGAGTGAGTGTTTATCCTTGTTACGAGGTCAATTATTTGATAGGCGCTTAGTTTTTTACAGCCTGGCTCGGACCCTAAAAACAAAAAATAAAATAAAAATATACTAGTGGAATGAGATCGGTATTACCTATAAACAAAGAAAATAAAATAAAATAAAAACAAAAACATAATCAAAACAATAAAGTTTTCTATGGAAGAATGAAACCCTTTAAGAAGAAATAAAATGAAGAAAAACTATAACAAAATGAAAATAAAAAAGTTTGCACTGAAATTGCACTTTCAGTAATATGCAAACAACGAACATATAATATTGCAATTTTGCACTCTACTATAATTTACACACATGTTGTATAGTACTTGTGTGCATACTTATTTAAACAAACAAAAATATAACATTTTCGAAAAAAGAATAAAGTAGTGGCATTGGTACCGCCCTTTAGAAACAAAGGAATGAAAAAAATAAATCATGGTAAATTTGCACATAATTTACACATAAATTGCACTTTTTATAGCTATACAAGAACTAACATATACTAGTAGAATTTACATAAAAAATAGGTTTCAAAGAAGGAATGAATTAGTGTTATTGATATTATCCTTAAATAAAGAGAAAGTGAAATAAAAACATAAAACTAAACTTTTTTCAAGCTTAGCATAAAAATTGCACTTTTTATAATATTTAAGAAGAAACATATAGTAGTGAAATTTCCATACTCTAATATAATGTGTACATGTAGTACTTGTGTGCATATATTTACACACACTCAACATCGAAAAAAATGCGTAAATAAAAAAAACTAAAACACACAAAAAATCACCAATAAAAGGAAGGAAAAAAGGAAAAGGAAAAAACACATACAAACAGAAATCTGGAATAAAAAATAAAGAAAAATGCCCACAAAAGAAAGAATGAATATGTGGCATTGGTATTACCATTTAAGAACAAAGAAAATGGAAAAAATAATCTAAAACAAACACTGACAAAATTTGTCTGAGATATACATAAAAATTGAGCTTTTAAAAATATGCAAGAATAAGCATATAAAAGTGAAACTTTTGCAAAAACAAAATCTAAGAACAAATGAATAGTGGCACATAATAGTACATTTTTCACAGAATTGCAATTTACACACAAATCATACATTACTTATGTGTGTATATTTTGTACTCGCCCAACATCCAAAATATACCCATGAAAACCGACAAAAAAACAAGAAGTAAAAACGCACGCAAACAGCCTAATAAGAATCACTTTAGCTACATTTTAGTCAGCTGAAATTTCATTTTTGGGTCAGTCAAATTTGTGGCCATTGGATTTTTCTCTGAGATTCGTGCTGAGTTTTTTTTCTGATATGTGTTGTTTGTTCTGTGGGCTTCTTCCTTTTTTTTGACTGAGCCCTTATTTGGGTCAGTCAATTTCCTTCTGGGCTGAAGCCCATTAACTATATGATTGAGCCCTCCTCTCTCTCCCTTCGTTTTTCTTAATATTTTTTATGTGCTTTTTCTTTTTCTTATTTCTCTTTGTTAGTTGGTTTTATTTATTTTGTCGATATCTTTTGGGATGTTGGGTGAGTGTAATGTACACACATAAATAATTTGCAATATGTGTGAAAATTACACTACTGTTTGATTATTGTTTGCGTACTAAAAAAAGTGTAATTTAAGAGCAAAGTTGTGCTTAAGTTTTGCAAACTTTTTTTGTTATTATCTAATGGGTAATAATAATGCTACTAATTCATTCTTCCTTATTTTAATTTACTTATTTATTTCTGTTTCTTCTTAAAGGGTAATACTAATGACACTAATTTATTGTTTCTTATAAAAACTAATTATTTTGATTTTGTTCTCGTTTCTATTTTGTTTTTTTCTTCTTAAAGGATAATATCTATCTTAATTATTCACTCTTCCTTAGAAAACCTCATTATTTTGATTCTGTTTGAGTTTTTATTTCATTTTATTTTTTCTTACAGAGTAATACGTAAGCCACTAATTCATTCTTTCTTGGAAACTTTGGTATTTCATTTTTTTAGTATTATTTTATTTCCTTTATTTTTTCAATGATAATACCAATGACGCATATTCTTATTCCTGCATATTATAAAAATGCGCAAATTAATTGCAAAATATTTCATTATTTGTTTTATTATTTTCAGTTCCTTTCTTCTTTAATGGGAAACCAATGACACTAATTCATTGTTTCTTAAGGTTAATAACAATACCACTAACTCATTCCTACTTAGTATTTTTTTTCTACTGAAATTTCACTATTTGTGCTTATTCTTCCATATTATAAAAAGCATAATTTCTATTCAAACTGTGTGCAAATTTTGTCAGTATTGTCTTTTTTTTACTTTTCTTTCTTCTTAAATGGTAATACCGTTACCACTAATTCATTATTTTGATCCAGAGAAGTACATACACTATGGATCAAATACCAATGCCACTAATTCATTCTTTCTTCATAAAATTTTCTTTTGAGAAAAACTTCACTATTATGTGTTTATTATTGCATACTATAACAAAGTTCAATTTATTTGCAGATTGTGTGCAATTTTTTCCATTATTTTTCTTTAGTTTATTATATCATTTTCTTTCCTATTTAAGGGTATTTTTTGCTTCACTTTTTTTATTTTTGTTTCTATGGGTTTTTGGTTGTCTTTCTGCTTAAAGGAAATACATTATTTCAGTTACACTCTCTGGAAATTATAGTAGAATGCAAAAAATGCACTCTTATATGCTTATTCTTTGTATATTTCAAAAAGTGTAATATCAGTGCAAATTATATGCAAGTTTTGAAAGTTTTTTTATTTTCTTTCTTCTTAAAGGTTTCATTCTTTCTTAGAAAACTTCATTATTTTGCTTTTGTTTTAGTTTTTTTTTCTAAATGTGTAATACCAATGCCATAGTTGTTTTACTGTGTTTGTTCATTCATTCTAATCTATACGTAATCCCTATTGAAATATTCAAATCGTCTTATATTTATGTACGCCTTATATTTATGTATGAATGCAACCGTTCACAAGTGTACGTGCATGCATGAATGGTCTATGCGCATGGACCTGCAATTTAAAAGTTCAATTTGAGTAAAGCATGAAAAAGATAAAGAATTATATGCTTATTGTTGCATATTATAAAAAAATGTGCAATTTTGTGTAAAAAGTGTGCAAATTTTGTCATTAATTACTTTTGGTTTATTTTTCATTTTATTTTTTGAAGGGTAGTACCAATGCCACTAATTCATTCATTCTTAGAAAGCTTTACTTTCTATTTTTATTTGTTTTTATTTTAGTATATAAGTATAGGGGGAATAAGAAGCCTAGCTAAAGTATTTGTTTTTATGTTTTCGTTATGTTACAACCAGTTGCATAATATTATTATCATTTTTAATTTGTGTTTGTTTAATTCAGGGTTGATCCACTCCCATGATTCATTGTTCTTTACAAAAGAACTTAATTAACATCATAATTCAAGTAACATCATTCCTTACCCGCAAAAAAAAAAGTAACATCATTCCTAGAGTTCTTTCTTGTTTTGATAGAAACTTGTTCTTTTTTTTGTTCAATTATTCTTTAATTGTATAACATGTTTATTCATGCATATTTATAAAAAGTGTAATTTATGTCTACATTATGTACATTTTTTTGTTTTAAGCTTTCGCCCCATCGGCACGATAGGAAAAATGTATGCACACGCACGCGTGCGTGTCTTTGCGCGTGGGCATGTGTGCATGTTTAACCTAGTCTTAGGTGGCAGAGTGCATGGTATGCATGCATGCATTGAGCTGATATGTAGTACTATACGTGGCGCTATAAGATGGTACAGAAAAAGTGACTGACCCTAAACTAAAATCAGTCGCCTGAGCTATAGCCAGTCCCAATAAGAATACTTGTAACAGGCTTTAGCCCAACAAGAAATCGACTGACCCAAATTAGGGGTCAATCAAAAAAGTCCAGCCCAATAAAGGACATGACACACAAGAGGAAAGAAAACAATTAGCACGCATCTTGGAGCAGCAATCAACGGTAAAAATATTGACAGACCCAAAACATAAAACTCAGTCAGCTGATATATGTAGCTAAAGTGACCTTTTATTGTGAGGGGGCGCTCAGCCCACGTTATTACATGCATAGGTAAGTAACCGCCAAGACCGACTCAACATACATAAACATACATATGCCTAGATGTGAACGTGCACATGTCAGGCTTACATGCAAATTATAAATGTCACGCTGCGAACGAATGTGACAGACTCAACATCCTTGAATCATTTTACTTGGGTGAGGTCCGACGATCCAAACAGGCGTATTAATTATGTATGCCTTCAATTGAGCTTCTCCTCCGTGGTCTGGAACTCGAAGTTGTAGCTGTTGATGCCGGTGTAGATGCCATCCTTCATGTCAATAACCCGAGCTTCTCCATCGGTGGACATGACGTCCTTCTGCTTGTAGTCGAAGGGGACATCGACGGCGCTCCTAGTCGCGATGAGGCTGACGGTGACCTTGGCCCTGGGAGGCACGGTGACCTGGTACTCAACCTCATGCCTCGCCTTCTTCTCCCTGGTCTCGCCCCAGTTGTAGGTGCCGAAGAAGTCGGCCGAGATGTTGACCTCCCCGCCGAGGCCGAGCTTGGGGAACCCAGCTCGGATCCTGGTCTTGACCCCTAGCTTGAGCTCCACGGTGGCGTCCCAGGTGCTCATCTCGGACTCCTCGTCGCGAGAATGAGCGTCTTGGTGTTCTCCCTGGAGGTGTAATTGACGGCGGCCGTGGTGGCCATGGTGAGAATGCTCGTGTCGTAGATCCTGGCTTCATTCAGCCTGTACTCCACGTTGTAGATCTCGCGGTCCAGGACGGCCTCCTCTACCTTGATCCGGGCCTCGGCGGTGATGCTCATGTTCGTGCGGCTGCCGTCGAGGCAGTTGGTGACGCCGTCCCTCGTGCTGCTCTTGAGGAAGATGAGGTTCCTCCCGGTGTCTCCTCCTTTGGCGTAGGGGCTGATGGCGAAGTAGTCCTTGACATCCAGGGCGGCGAACCATGAACTGGATGGGGCTACCGGGATTGGTTGGGATCGGGAGGCCAAGATCCAAGTTCCAGTTTCTCGGCTCCAAACCATCTGGAGCTGGATGTTCCGCACGACGAAGAATGCGCCATTGGAGTAGGTTACCTGGTGCACTGCCCTCGGGTCGCTGGGGTCGCGCGCTGAGAACTGGAGGTGGTTGCGGCCTTGGATCGTCACCCCGCGCAGGTACAGGCCGTTGTGGCCCTTGAACACCACGAACCTTGGTAACCTCCTGGGGCTGCTGCCCAAGTTGAGGACGGTGAAGGCGTCGCCGCCATCGTCAGGCTCGCCGGCAGCCATGCGCATGCAGGCGGCGGTGCCACAGTCCATGGAGAACGTCGTCATGCACGTGTCCTCCTTGCCATGGCCAGCGTGGACGAACCTACACACAACGCAACACAATGACCGATCGATATCACCACAAGACCAACAATCTTATATAGGAATTGGTGATGCTAGAAACAACCTAACCTAATCTATATATTCATAATTCATATCTAGAAAGAAACCTCACCTGACGGTCATAGTAGCGTCGGTGACACTAACGATGGGTTTGATCAGCGTGCAGTTGGGACTGTCGAGGTCTTCTTCCGGCTCATGGGCGTCCACGACGATCCACCACCCGCCGCCGCGCTGACGAGGCACCCAGTACTTGCGGTTGTAGCGGCATCGGATGTGAACCAGACCTTGGTGCAGCAGCGAAGGCTCGGAATCAAACCTGGTGAAGGGGTTCACGGCGTCCTCGCCGTTGAGCTGCAGCTGCCCGTTGCTCGTCTCGTCTCTGTCCTCGTGCACGTACCGAAGGTAGCTCTCATGGCGCGTCGACTTGAGAGCGAAGCAGCAAGGGAGGTGTACTACTGCTCCCGGCATGTTCTCAGTCCCTTGGTCTGATCGCTCTATAGGTCTATCTTTGCCTCTTCTCAAAGGCAGTGCTGCTTGCTTTGCTCAGGACTCCATTTTCCTTGTATATATAGATCAGACAGGTAGCATGCAGATGGATAAGATCGCCCTGCACCAAGTAAACCTCATTATTTCCCTGCAAAAAAAGTATTCCCTATGTAAAAGCATACAAGAGCGTTTAGACCACTAAAAGGTGAGCACTAGACATGTTTAAAATATGGAAGCTTAAGGTCCGTGTCTACTTGTGCATTCCCTTCATTATTAGAGATTTTCTTTTGCGGGGGTTCATTATTAGAGATTGGACAGTGCATGCAGAGAAAATGATGGCCGCCCATACTATTTATGTTTTTTGAAACCTCGAGGGCAGAGCATTACTGCACATTCATGTAGATAGGATTTTTTTTTACAAAATGACCAACATTCCCCCACCACCACCACACAGACACACAACATCCCAATAACAACCAAAGCAGACAGCCAACGCCTAACATGACCTCCACCCACGGTGACCTTGTGCAAGAACTTCTGCAAAGCTTTCAAAAATGGATACAAAGGCCCAAAGAACGTCGTCTTCATCGGCATCGACCCCCATCGACCACAAAATTTCTGTACAAACCCACATGATCACCAACCAAACCCCGGGAAACAAGTCCGACCCTATCAACAGGCACCATCACCACTCCCTAAACGTTTGAACACGACTTAGAGTTAAGGAAAGTACTCTTCGGCAATGACTGCAATTAAGGGAATGACACCCTCGAGCAAACTCATCGCAAGCATCGAGCCTCGTCTCTCCTGAAATGACCTTGCTAATGGGTGCACCATAAGGCCGAGCCTCCTCTCTCTCTAGGTAATTGTTGTTCAGACAAAGCAAGAGCTATTTGTTTGAACAACAATTATCTCAATGGAGATGTATAGGTTATTGCTCAAGAGTTTTTGTGGAGGGGGCCATATTTTCCGAGAATATTTCCATTTTGTAGATCCAATATTACATTTTGGACATGCCTTGAAACTTTGACTATGAATATCATTTTAGTTTTTCAAAATGTTGTGCAATCAAATATATTTCTTCTCATCGTTCAGACACATGGTATGGAATTGACCAAGAGAAAAATAAAATAGCTTAATGAAATCCTTGGTGCATTATACTTCATTAACATCTTATACTATGGGACCAAGGGGTGCATGGTGGGAGTATTTCTTTTCTCAAAGTTCTTTGTAGGCATCATGGCTGCCACATAGGGCTTTTTTTCTTCCCTTGTGCATGGTTCACGTGCAGCAAGGTTCACGAACTCGACCAGCTGTTAGAGTAGGACAACACACCGAACCTATTGATCTATATCCTGGTGGTTTGCGTGCATGCATGTAGGGAGGGCGCATGTATAAGATGGATGCACCTCTATACGCTATGGGCCTATGGATATTACAGACGTGTTGTGATCCGTGTGCATACATTTTGTTAAGAAATTTGTACCCTTCATTAAGCAATAATGTTCATGGTGTATACTTGGCACGTGCGGAGAATAAATATATTGTAGTATAAAATTATACTGGAGTAGTATAAAATTATACTGGAGTAGTACAAAATTATGCTTGGCACGAGCAGAGAATAAATATATTGTAGGTGGACCAATGACAATGGTGTGTGTGCTGGCCTATATAGAACTAGTATAAATATCAATAGTGTCAGCAATGAACCTATGGATGCATTCCAGTATGTTTCACGCGGTGGTGGCCAGATGAAAATACAAAGATGCAAATAGGTTGATTGATGTGACTGGCCTGGTGACACACAATGCAAATAGGTCTCTGGAATCTGCTCACATGCATGCATGGATTGCATGCTTAATAATGAGAACGAATCACAAAACATGCATGCATCTTGATTTGTCCTATCACCCACCAACCAATTAAACACAACACGTGATAAAGCAAAACTCACATGCACCAATAATGGATGGCTCCAAATAAGTAGTGCATAGCACATGTTGACAGTTGACATGCCTATGATATAGGGTCAATAGTGGATACACTAGCTATGCAGGCACATCTATCATGATAGCTAGGTCACGTGATGTCACAGCCAATATATTGCAGCTACTAATACTCCGTATCACATTTCCACAACCTAATCCCTTATTAATTTTAGCTGATGCTCCCTCCGTAAAGAAATATAATAGTGTTTAGATCACTTTGAGAAAGTACTAATCAAACTCTATATATAAGCCCAACGTAATAATAAGTTAATGGTTCTGGTCCATAAGCCATTTCATGTCAACAGTTAATAGCTTAGTGCAATTTTCTTCTCCGATGGCAGTGTTCGCCCGTAATATTATATATAAGCCAAACCTAATGATGGCTAGCTGCAGTTGGCCGAGCGGAGGTGTACGGTGGATGCGTGCCACTGTCCTATTGATTTTCGGCAGATAATAATTATGAGGCGGCACACATAGAGGATCAATTTAAGCTACGCGTGAAGGCCGGCCAACCAGCTATGTCACGTGGCGCAAGCTGGTTGGCCGAGGTGAGAAATCTTTTAGAATTGTTTTAGATAAAAGTGTGATTATTTTTTAAATGTATGTTTTAGATCAAGGCGAGGACCTCTGGTATTTTTTAAATAAAGGGTTATGCAAAGTGGCACTCGCTGGTAGGCCACGGTAGTAATTTTTTTCTTTTTTTTCTTTTTTTAGTTGAAGGTGAGGATTTTTCTGTGATGTTTTTTTAGACGGAGGCGAGAACTCTCTGTTATTTTTTATTGAAATGAAAACGTGCTCACATCTTCCTCTCATGCAGCGCCACAGGTGGCGCCCCAACCACTAGTACATGATCAAATTGGGTGTACACGAGAAAAAGAATTTACCGATGTTCAGGCCCTCAAGTTGACGTAATACCCTAGTCGTGCATGTATGATTGGTATTGATAGTTGTCTCGTATGAGAGATGCATGTTAAGCATGATGTTGAGGATATACCGACTCGGCAGACCCCTACCTCCCAGGCCGACTCCCAGCCTACTTGGCGGATTTTTGTTAGCCTGAGTGAGGGAGTCCTGGATTAGGGGGTGTCCGGATAATCGAACTATAACCTTCGGCCGGACTCCTGGACTATGAAGATACAAGATTGAAGACTTCGTCCCGTGTCCGGATGGGACTTTACTTGGCGTGGAAGGCAAGCTTGGTGATACGGATATGTAGATCTCCTTCCATTGTAACCGACTCTATGTAAACCTAACCCTCTCCGGTGTCTATATAAACCGGAGGGTTTTAGCCCGTAGGACGAACAACAATCATACCATAGGCTAGCTTCTAGGGTTTAGCCTCTCTGATCTCGTGGTAGATATACTCTTGTACTACCCATATCATCAATATTAATCAAGCAGGAGTAGGGTTTTACCTCCATCTAGAGGGCCCGAACCTGGGTAAAAATATCGTGTCCCTTGTCTCCTGTTACCATCCGCCTAGACGCACAATTCAGGACCCCCTACCCGAGATCCGCCGGTTTGACACCGACATTGGTGCTTTCATTGAGAGTTCCACTGTGATGTGACCATCAAGAAGGATGCCTCATCCCGTCTTTAAAGATGGCTCTGTTGCTAAAGGAGCTTTGGCTATCGGCCAAACTCTCCGGCTAGGCGGTTTTCTTATGACCGCCTGCTCGGCCGCCGCGCCGACGATGACTTCTCGGGTCATCAAAAGCAATCTTCACGTCAACTCGGAACTCACCGAGCAGTTAGATCCGATGGAGCTCTCTTCTTTAAACGAGCTCTTGGATCGCATCGCCGCCCTGGGAGTCGCTACAGACTACGATCAGCTTAGGCCTAAACCCGATCTGAGAGAGATTAACTCTCCCTAGGTCACCCATCACGTTGATGTGGTGGAGGAACAACGCGGCGACCCTTCATCTATCTTAAGGACTAACTATGTCCGGATTCCCAGTCCCTCCAAGCGGATACCCGCGGAGGGGAGGACGTCACTCAAGACCTGAACTTAGAGTCAGGCAACGGGCTAGATTCAGTGGACAACATCCAAGAATCCAAGCTTCCGAGTTCGGAAACTCCTTGGCCCTTGAGCCTCAGATTGGGTGGGGTTTCGGATCTAATTCCACCCACCCACCCGAACATTGGCGATCTATCCAATATTAGGCAAGAGCCTAAAGAAACACTACATCATTACTGGGCCAGATTCCTCCTAGTTATGAACAGGATAAAGGACTGCCGCGAGGAAGACGGAATTTCATTCTTCTGCAATAATTGCACAGACATGGGAATCCTCAACACCATAGGTCGCCGTGAAATTACACGCTTTGCTGACTTGGCGTCCATAGTACGAAAGTACTGTGCGGTGGAAAGCGTCTGGAAAACCGAAGTAAGATTTTGGGACAATCCGGCCCCGAATACAAACCCAGTCCGAAACAAAAGGGTGCATTATCGCCAATCGCCCGGGTTAAACACCAAAATACAAAAACCGCCCACGGGGCATGGAACCGTGCTGGAGGGATGGCTCAATGGACCCTGTAAAATTCATAGCACAGAGGGCGCCACACCAACTCATAGCCTTAGAGCATGTTGGATACTCCGGCAGGTGGCCAAAAGCGGCGAGGAGCTTCTAACCCCAGCATCCACAGAGCACCAGCCCAAGGATACCAGTACGGTATTAACAGTCTTCGAGACTTTCACATCAAACAATTTGCGAAAACGAACACTCCGCAGCCTTGCCGAAGTCTACTAAGTAGAAACAATAAATTCATAGAGTATCACGGCTATTACCTTTAATGCCAGTGATGAACCTAAATTCCGAACAGCCCGAGCGACAGCAGCATTGGTCCTCAGTCCAATAGTGGACGGCTTTCGCCTTACCAAGGTACTCATGGACGGTGACAGCGGATTGAACCTCATTTACGAGGAAACCTTTCGAAAAATGGAAATAGACTGGAGCCGCATTGAGCGAAGCAGCATAACCTTTAGAGGAATAATCCCCAGTCGGGAAGCGAGCTGCACAGGTAAAATCACACTGGATGTGGTGTTCGGCACGCCGGACAATTACAGGTCAGAGGAGGTCATGTTCCAAGTGGCCCCGTTCAGCAGCGGATACCACACTCTATTAGGGCGAGAGGCATTCACAATTTTTCAAGCTATACCCCATTACGGGTACATGAAGCTCAAAATGCCCGGGCCCAACGGAATCATCACTCTTGCTAGTGACCCGGACATAGCACTCCGCGCCGAAAATAAGACAGCCGCACTAGCCCTTGAGGCACTATCCGAAGCCTTAGCGGCCGAGGAACTGACTGCGCTACACTCCACGGTGAACAGGGATGATGTGATACTCGATAAAAGATCCAAGTCCACCTCCTTTAAACCAGCAGACGAAATAGTCAAATTACAAGTCCACCCAACGGACCCTACAAAAACGGCTTCCATTGGGGCACAATTAAACCCTGATGTAGATGCCGCACTACGAGAATTCCTACGCGAAAATTGGGACATTTTCGCCTGGCACCCTTCAGACATGTCAGGAATCCCACGCCGGCTGGCCGAGCACAGCCTAAACATCCTAAAAGGATTCAAGCCAGTCAAACAGGCTCTTCGGCGTTTCTCCGAACCTAAGAGACAAGCCATGGGAGAGGAGCTAGCCAAACTATTGGAGTCCGGATTCATCAGAGACATAAAACATCCGGACTGGCTAGCAAACCTGGTGATGGTACCAAAGAAGGACAAATCCTCGCGCCTATGTGTCGATTTCAAGGACCTCAACAAGGCTTGCCCAAAGGATCCCTTCCCCCTCCCCCGCATCGATCGAATTATCGACGCTACTGCACGACACGATTCGCTGTGTTTCCTCGACGCATACTCTGGCTACCATCAAATTAAGATGGCAGAACCTGATCAAGCCGCAACGGCATTTATCACCCCATACGGCCCATTCTGCTTCAACACAATGCCCTTTGGGATCAAAAACGCCGGCGCAACATATCAGCGCATGATTCAGACATGTCTGGCAAACCAGATCGGCAAAACAGTGGAGGCATACGTAGATGATGTGGTCGTCAAAACCAAGCATGTCGAAACTCTAGTAGACTACTTGAGGCTCATATTCGATAATCTCCGTACATATGACATCAAGCTCAACCCGGAAAAATGCGTTTTCAGCGTACCAGCCGAAAAGCTCTTGGGCTTCATTGTATCCGGTAGAGGAATTGAAGCAAACCCAGCCAAGATCTGAGCTCTGTCACAATTGGATATCCCAAAGGACCTCAAACAAATACAGAAATTGACTGGATGCGTATGCTCTAAGCCGCTTCATCTCCCTTCTAGGAGAAAAGGCATTACCCCTCTATCGCCTCCTCCGGCGCACCGAACACTTAGAGTGGACGGATGCCGCCACGGCCGGACTCGAAGAAATAAAAGCCATATTTGCAACAAACCCGGTCCTGGCCGCGCCCAACATGGGCGAACCAATGCTATTATACATCGCCGCAACCCATCAAGTTGTAAGCACGGTGCTCGTTGTCGAACGAGAAACGGACGGACACAAGTTTCCCCTTCAAAAACCAGTCTACTACGTGTCCACTGTCCTCACTCCATGCAAGTCACGGTATCCGCATTATCAAAAGATAGCGTATGCGGTGTTTATGGCATCCCGGAAGCTTCGACACTACTTTCAAGAGTGTTCGATAACAGTAACCTCCAAAGTACCTCTTAATGACATTATAAACAACCGCGACGCGACGGGCGGGATTGCCAAATGGGCCATTGAGCTCCTCCCGTTCGACATAACATATAAGCCACGGCGAGCAATTAAGTCGCAAATTTTGGCCGACTTCGTCGCCGAATGGACTGAAGACGAACTCCCTAAAGAGTACGGCACATATTCCAACTAGATCATGCACTTCGACGGCTCCAAAATGTTGGCTGGTCTGGGGGCTGGCGTCGTTCTGACGTCCCCAACAGGAGATACAGTTCAATAGGTACTCCAGATAATGTATACGGACTCCAACAACGCAGCCGAATATGAGGCCCTTCTGCATGGTCTCCGGATGGCAGTATCCATGGGCATTCTACGCCTAGAGGTGCACGGGGACTCGAACCTCACGATATCCCAAATAAATGGAGACTTTGATGCCAAGGAACCGAAAATGGCAGCTTATCGCAACGCCGTCCTAAAAAAATGAGCTCGGTTCGAAGGGCTCGAATTTCACCATATAGCCCGGGAAAACAATCAGGCAGCAGACGTCCTGGCACGCATTGGCGCAAAGCGCGATGCCGTCCCCTCCAATATCTTCTTAGAGAGGCTGTTCAAGCCATCCGTATCATGGGAAGGGGAGTCCGGAAATAACAGCCCGGACCCAACAGCACTGCCCGACACCGAACATTCTGACACAATTGGAGGCCCTCCCAACGAAGTAACATCTTCAACCCACGTAATAATGGCAGTCATTGCCCCGTGGACGGAACCATTCCTAGCCTAACTAACTAGGCAGGAACTTCCCGAGGACCAAAATGAGGCACGCTGCATAGTGCGACGATCTAAAGCCTAAAAAGTCCATGAGGGAGAGCTTTATAAGAAAAGCACCACCGGAGTTCTTCAAAGGTGTATCTTTGAAGAGGAAGGGCAGAATCTTCTGGCTGAAATTCATGCCGGACTCGGCGGGCACCACGCCGCAGCCCGGGCCCTTGTAAGCAAGGCCTTCCGTACAGGATTCTATTGGCCGACAACCCGGGCAGATGCTCAGGACTTAGTCCAACGATGCGTCGGTTGCCAACTCTTTGCTAATCAAAGACACATGCCACCCACCGCCCTCCAAACTATACCCATCACCTGGCCCTTCGCGGTCTGGGGGCTTGACATGGTTGGACCCCTTAAAGGAGGAACCCACAAGCAAAAATACCTACTGGTCATGGTGGATAAATTCACCAAATGGATAGAGGCCAAGCCTGTTAAGACGGCCGAATCCGGACCGGTGATAGACTTCATATCAGGGGTCGTACACCGTTACGGCATCCCCCACAGCATCATCACTGATAACGACACAAACTTCACGGCCGACGAGGTCAAACTCTGGTGCAAAAACATGGGCATCAAGCTCAACTATGCTTCAGTCTATCACCCCCAAACTAATGGTCAAGTCGAACGAGCAAATGGTCTAATCATGAGCGGCATCAAACCCAGGTTAGTGCGGTCCCTCAAGGAATCTAACACGCACTGGGTAGAGGAGCTCGACTCCGTACTCTGGGGGCTGCGGACCACGCCGAATCGCACCACCGGATTCACACCATTCTTTATGGTATACGGCACAGAGGCAGTTCTGCCCCGCGACATAATTCATGACTCACCTCGCGTGCGCATGTATGAAGAAAGAGAAGACGAGCTCGATCGGCAGGACAGTTTGGATGCCTTGGAGGAGGAGCGTGACGTGGACAAAGCCCGTTCCGCATTCTATCAACAGCAGGCTCGAAGATATCAAAGCAGAGAAGTACGAGCCAAAACTTACAATGTTGGCGAATTAGTTCTACGCCTGCCGGACAAGAAAAAGGACAAACTCAAACACAAATCGGAAGGTCCCTTTATTATCGACCAAGTCCTGACTGGTGGAGCGTACCATCTGCGAGATGCATCAGATAACCAACTCGAGCCAAACCCATGGAACGCAGGCCGTCTCCGAAGATTCTACGCCTACCGCTGGATTCTGAGTTCGCCTCCTTCCTCTGTCTATTTTCTACACATTAGCTGTCTTATATTTCTCTCTTTCTCCCTCTTTTTCTCTTACAGCCTTTAAAGGCTCATTCGCGCACTGTTCGCACACACTTGACGCGCTATCCGCGCTCATTATACCTGGGGGCTTCTTTAACAGAAGCTTATTTTACGGGCTCTATGCCTAACACATGTGTAATGCTTCCGCATGTACCTTTTATTCACCATTATATGCATCGATATGACTTAAGTTTTGGCCAAGCTGGGTTGCCTGGCTCCTGTGCTTACCCCTACGTTCTCGATTATTTGGCTAGGTGGTAAAGGGAACACCTCTACGATTGTTACCGCCGGGTCAGCCGGATGTGTACCTCAGACTGGGTGAAGCCGAAAGCTAGCGTTCTTAACGGAATATTCGGTCGGTGAACTAAAGATGATTCCTCACTTATTTATTTATCTGCCCCCAGATGCTTTTCTGCTTTTTTCCGCAGTCCGGACATGCACTTTAAGGCATGCCTCCCAGGGAAAGGAACCCCTAACTGAACTATTCTCCCTGGAAGATGTTTCTTACTAACCATGTAATATAACATAATTAGTTGGGCACTTGTCTGTTAAAGCACTAATGACCCCTACACCTGGTCTCCACGCATACCCCGGTTCTTACATAACTGTGATGGTATTCGGACACACTCCGGACTATAGGGTCCCGAGGTTGAAGTGAAAAGGTCCGCCATGACAAACGATCTACAATACGGGTGTATTCCTCCTCAATACCATCTAATAAGGTGTCTAGTTTAAGTCCTGTTGGGAATACTTTGCGGCCAATTCTACTTGGCCGTACACTAAGCTCACAGGGATCTCCTTCCCATCTGGCCCCACAGGTCCAACCTCGGCCATGTGGTTTGGGTCAGCCTTCGTGTACCGCGTCTTCACCATGGCCCAGGCCTCCCTGGCGCCTTGACGGCAGGCCGATATCTTCCATAATCGGAAGCGCCGCCGCGCTCCCTTCAGCCTCTCTGCAAGCTCTCCAAGGCCTTCGGGCAGGGAGACAGATGGCCACAAGGCCTGGGCGACGCCCTTCATCACCTGCCGAACTCGTTCGTGCAGTTGTAAGAGCTCGGGAAGAAGGTCACCCGTAGAACCGGGCATTTCCTCTGCAGGACGACCTGTGAGCATACCTACAGACATAACTCTGTTAGTCGACTTCTTCGCCGAACTCTTTTTCAAAGTTCGTTCAAGCACTTACTAAAAATGCCGCGTCGAAGCCGTCGATTCTCCTTCACGGAGTCCGCCAGCTGGGCACGAACATCTTTGAGTTCCTCTCCCAGCTGGGTGTCGGCATCTTGGAGATTATTCTTCTCCAGCCTCACCCTCGTAAGCACGCTCTCCCCGGCTTTTAACCGGCGCAAGAGTTGTTGCTTGTCCGGATCTACTCCGGCGCCATCTGCAATGATATTGTCAGATTTACACATACGCCGCACTTCGCAACATACTTATCTTTCGAAGCGTATATTACCAGAGGGGGTCTCCTTGGCCTCCCCTGCAGCGGCTAGTGCGGCCTCAAGTTGGGCTTTGCACTCTTCCAGCTCCCGGGACAGTTGGGTATTCTTTTTTGTAAGATCATGCATAATAAATGATCCTTAATCAGTTATTCTAACTATTTTATGTCTCGGGGGCTACTGGTATATATAACCATCAAATTCTCTCACCCGTATGTCTTTCACATACTGCTCCGTGGCTCTGGCTAGACCATTTTGAGCGGCACGAAGGTGCGCATCTCCCGAATTGAAGGCATCCAATGCCTCTTGGGAGAAACATGTGTCACGAAGAACAGTCCGGCGACGCCTGTGATTCATGGCACTCTCCACCTCGGAATTTGTGGCAGATAGTCCGTCGGAATCCTCTGTTGGAGGAGTGTCCGACGCACACCTCGTGTTCGCCTCCGCCTCTGGACCTGGCTTCGGAGCCTGGCTGGTGGAGGCTCGATTGGCAGCCTCTCCGGATATAGTCCGGCGAGCGCTCTTTTTCCTGAAGAGAGCACGAGTGTTAGTATACCTCCCGGGAATAAAACCTGGGAAAAAGGCGGCATGCCATACCGTGGCGCCGGCGTCTCAATCCGGAATGCACTTCTTTTCAGCCTGCTGGGCCTTGCTGCCCCTTGTTGATTAGCCACCGCAGGCTCGGCCTTCCGCCTCAAGGCCCCCCCCCCCCTGCAAAACACCATTGATATAGGGTGATCAAAGATAAGCACGGATGGATCATCTTGAAAGTATTGGGACTTCGGTCTCAGTTACCTGTGAGGCTAGAAATATTCCGGGGTAATCGGCCGTAGTGGCGACCAAGGCATTGTCGATGCTCAGTTGGTAAAATACCCCATTGATCAGCTCCACGGATATGTCCAGATCCTCTTGGGAGGCCGGATCGAGGGACCTTTCCGGATCCTCTTGTTGTGGAGGAGGGTTGTTTATATCCTTTACAGCTCGGCGCAATTCCTGCGTCGAAATCACAGAATAAGGTACCTAACTACGGGAATATGGAACGGATGGGCATAAAGAAGTGTCCGCTTACCCAGCTTGGAGGATCGTATATAGAAAATCCGCCCTGTGGATTGACGCAAAGGATTTTTTAGATGAAGGTGAGGATTTTTCTATGATGTTTTTTTAGACGAAGGCGAGAACTCTCTATTATTTTCTTTTTTTTTATAATGAAAACGTGCTCACATCTTCCTCTCAAGCAGCGCCACAGGTGGCGCCCCAACCACTAGTACAGATCAAATTGGGTGTACACGAGAAAAATAATTTACCGATGTTCGGGCCCTCAAGATGACGTAATACCCTAGTCGTGCATGTATGATTGGTATTGATAGTTGTCTCGTATGAGAGATGCATGTTAAGCATGATGTTGAGGATATACCAACTCGGCAGACCCCTACCTCCCAGGCCGACTCCCAGCCTACTTGGCGGATTTTTGTTAGCCTGAGTGAGGGAGTCCCTGATTAGGGGGGTGTCCGGATAGCCAAACTATAACCTTCGGCCGGACTCCTGGACTATGAAGATACAAGATTGAAGACTTCGTCTCGTGTTCGGATGGGACTTTCCTTGGCGTGGAAGGCAAGCTTGGCGTTACGGATATGTAGATCTCCTTCCATTGTAACCGACTCTGTGTAACCCTAACCCTCTCCGGTGTCTATATAAACCGGAGGGTTTCAGTCCGTAGGACGAACAACAATCATACCATAGGCTAGCTTCTAGGGTTTAGCCTCTCTGATCTCGTGGTAGATCTACTCTTGTACTACCCATATCATCAATATTAATCAAGCAGGAGTAGGGTTTTACCTCCATCGAGAGGGCCCGAACCTGGTTAAAAACATCGTGTCCCTTGTTTCATTTTACCATCCGCCTAGACGCACAGTTTGGGATGGCCTACTCGAGATCCGCCGATTTTGACACCGACACTGAGGTACCCCCGGTACATGGCACCGTCATACTTCTTGATCTAGTGGTCTAGCATGAGAGGGCCGACACATTGCGCACTAGCCGTGAATGTTTAACTCGTTGTCGTTGTGAGGTGACCATACCATCTGTCAATGCCCTGGTAGGCCTACAACACATCCTGCACCATTGCAGCGTCCGACACCTCCGTCTCGTTGAGTACTAGTTCAATCCATTCCTGCTGCATGATCTTGCGGATGTTATTTGGATTCTTTAGGCTGGTCATAGTGGGAGTAATATAAGTAGTAACATAGATGCCACATAAGCAAAAATGATGATGTGTCAAGTAGTTAATGAGGAGAGAGACAAATAGAGTAACATAATATGTTACCATCACCTAGCAGTTCCCAATGCTAAATGAGTCTATGAAATAATAAATGAAGTGATGCATGACACTACATATATGTTACTACCCACTATAGAGATAGTAACATAGCCTAGTAACATATACATGTTACTAGTCTAAGTTACTCTCCACTATGACCAGCCTTAGGCCTGGACGTTTTGAACAAACTCCAATAAAAACTTCGACCATGCGTTCATTATTAAGGATTTCCTTGGGCGGTCCATTAATTATTTGAGACTAGACAGCGCATGCAAAGACAATTATGCCCGGACGCTCATATTTTTTTGAAAAAGATCTGCAACTATATCATTAGAAACAATGGTTACATCATCCATAAGAAAAAGTACAATATTTTCCAAAGGCTCCTCGAATCAATCCCTAGCCATGGAACTTTTGGCTAATCTAGTAAGCTTATGAGCTATTTATTCGCTTCCCTATTATATTGTTCAAAACTGGTCGACGGAAAATCAAAAGCCATAAAATAGCAATCATCAAATAGCACCGCCACTACTCCTGCAAAATGTCCTCCGTTCGTATTTGTGTCAATGACTTCCATGCTATCAGAGTTAATTACAAGATGATTGCAGCTTGACTTTTGTGCCAGCGGTAATCCAAACCTTAGCGCGAACGTTTCCGCTGTCAGAACATCCACACACCAATCAATCTATCAATTTTCGCCAACAATGAAATTTCCTTAATCACCCCTGAGAACAGCACCCGATGTGCCCCTTAGCAGATCATGATCAAGTGAAGCATCTACATTCAGTTAACAAACCCCATAGGAGGTCTGCACCATCCTCCATTCTTCCTATTTGCATTAGGTGAGTGGGCATTTACATAGTTTGCCGTTATAGCATGAATTCCCATCGAGGTTTGGTACGCTTCTTGGGAATTCCCTCTTGAGCCAGTTTGTGTCTATTCCACCATAAATACCACACAGTTATATTGATAAGCTCTCGTGCATTTTGGTAGCCCAAAATAGATAGTTCTACATCTCACATGAGGAGTAGTAATTCAAGGACTGCCTCTCCTGCACGATCAATTTTTTTAAGCACTTCGTATATCCCCAACTTATTCCACACAACTTTTGCCATCTGATACAGAAACAACACGTGTTTCGTATCCTCTGGCCATTTGAACACGATGGACGGATGGGTGAAACTTTTATTTGTCTATTGGCCAGTGTAACACGGCACGGGAGAGTCCCATGTAACATACACCAGATAAAGATTTTTACCTTCGTCGAACAAGCTAATTTCAGAATCTTATCCCAAATAGGTTTGACCTTGCTTCTACCCTTACCATTTGTGTATTACAATTTCCTCCTGTGTCGTTTATTCCATTGCTTCAAATAAGAAAACAAATAGTGAATAATCCATTTTTTGTATCGCTCCAAACAATAAAATCTAGCATATTATGCATAGGGAGAGGGATCACCAGGACTCGTCGAGCATCAATGGGCCTTAGTGTTTTTTTTACCAAATCTTCATCCCAATCATTCATGACTGGATCAATAATATAAGAGACTTTCAATAGAAGGTTCCCTTCTCAAGGAGTAATAATTTTCCTATTCGCACAATTCAGAATCCAAGCATCTCTCCATATATCAATATTTAGTCCGTTTTCCCAACCGTGATATATGGCCATTTCTGAGAGAGTCAACCCCCGCCATGATATTTTGCCACATAAAGGAGGAGATCCTTTTTAAACTTGCATTCATCAAATTACCCTTTAGGAACTACTTGGCTCTTAACATTGTGGCACATGATGAATCGGGATTATTGAGGAGACACCAAGCTTGTTTGTCTAACAATCTCAGGTTAAAAAAATGTATATCTCTAAAAACTATTCCTCCTTGGTCTTTTGGAACATACATCTTCCACCACGCCGTCCAATGCATCCTTTTCCGTTTGCCCGCGTCACCCCCACCCCCTCCCCCCAAATAGCGACACCGCGTCAATGATTCTTTGCAACAAAAAAAGAAATTTTGAAGACGGACGTGGCATAAGTTGGAATAGCTTCAACAATATATTTGAGCAAAATTTCCTTTCCTCCAGCAGACAGCAGTTTTTCTTTCCATCCAGTAATTTTCATAATACCTCGATCAATCAGGAACTGAAAACAATCACTTTTGTCCACCCCCACATTGGCAGACAAACCCAAATATTTGTCATTGAGTGCTTCGGTCATAATATTCAGGATAGTACAAATATGCACCTTATCTTCGACCTTCGTATCGGGGCTATAGGAAATGCTAGATTTTTCGACACTCCCATTTTGCCCTGAGGCTGCATAATAAGAACTTAGAACTGATCTCAAAGCTTCTGCATTCATGGTATTGGCTCGCATAAGGCACAAAGAATTGTCGGCAAAGAGGAGATTGGAGACTGAAGGGGCTTTTACCGTCACCATATTATTTCAGGTTCCCCTGTTTTTATGGAACCTCAAGGGCAGAGAGTTACTGCACTTTCTTATAGATAGGAAAAAATAGCAAAAATATAGAATGACCAAGTATATAAAGGAAACTAGGCCAAAACCCCACAACGCACACCATCTCCATGACAACCAAAGCAGATCGTCAACACCTAACGTGACCTCCACCCACGGTGACTGTGAGCAAGGACTTCTGCAAATGCCTTCAAAAAGGTATGAAAAAAAGGCCAAAAGAACATCGTCTTCCCCGGCATCGACCCCCATCGACCACAAAACTTCCGCACAGACGCACATTATCACCAACGAAATCCCGGGAAACAAGTCCGGCTCTATCAACAGGTACGACCACTACTCCCTAACTGATTGAACACAACTTAGTGTCGAGAGGAGTACTCTTCCGCAATGACTGCAAGAAGGAAATGACGCCCTCCATCACACACTCATCCCAGCATCAAGCCTTCTATCTCTGGAATGACTGTGCTAATGGGTACACCATATGGCCGAGCGTCCTCCCTCTCTAGACGGTTGTTGTACAGCGAAGCAAGAGCTATTTGTTTGAACAACAGTGATCTCAAGGGACACGTTGGCCATTGCTCATGATTTTTTGCGGAGAGGTCCATATTTCTCGAGAATATTTCCATTTTGTAGATCCAAGATTATATATGAACCGAGGGTGAATACAGATGATTAGCCTAGAGCGAGCCTAGTGTACATATGCTTCCATTTTCAATAGAAAAATGTATCATCAGAAGTAAAGCCTATAGTTGCAACCAATAATGCACACTGCAATAAAGAGATATCGCCACATGATATCTAGGTGTGCAATGCAATCAATATAGATTTTTGTAGAGCAAATAGTTAGAATTTAAAAATGTGTCCATAGAAAATGCCCATGACTTAATATAAAAAGTAACGACTCATGGAGTCATTCATTAGAATTTAGGGCAAAATATGTGTTTAGATCAATAGATGTATGCCTAAACGGAAAAAAACATGAATAAGAAATTAGAAAATCTATATATGACATATATGCACCCAATGGGAGGAATCAGATCATAGACTGCTTATACTATAAAGTGATGCCTATAGCAAAAAAAGTTCATCTCCAAAGCGGACCTTCAAACCTTTACTATATGTCCGCATCACTTTTCACATCCAACGGGAAGGTATATATGTCTGTTTAACAATCCGGACGTGCAGATTCAGGTATCCAAAAGACGAATGGGGGCCTTCCAAACCGTAGGTGCATGGCACCCCTCTTCTCTCTCCTCCTAAACGGACATTAAATCACAAATATCTCAGCAGATACATGATCCCCAACTACTCTTTCTCCTCCTAACCGGATACTTTATAATTAGCATTGGATGGCTTTTTACCGCATCATGTCCGTGGACCACGTCTAGACATAAAAATGACACATACACGGGAAATATTTGGGGTCAACTTGGAAGATGCCCTAAATATACAAGTCGTTGCTTATACTCTACGTGGACCAATAGATAGACGTGTGTGCTGGTCTATACAGTGTGAAATATCAAAGTGTTTGCCATCAATGTATGCACGCGCATCCGAGTGTGTTTCACGTGGTGACTACAAAATTGAAGTTGATATGTTGCCATCTCGGACATGGCTGGAGTTATGATGAAAAGACAAAGACGCTTGTAGCTAGGTTGATTGCTGTGACCGGTGTGGTGGCACACATGCCATGCATGAACATCCTTACATGGGGAGCAGGTAAACTATTGTTCGTGTCCGTTTGTTATATTCGGCGGGAACATACTAGAAAAAGCCGATTATTATAATATAGCGTTTGGGTACGTGTTTTCGCAACCCGCTACTCTTATCAGGCCACACAATAAACTATACTTCATGAGCGATAGTAGAAAATGTTCACAAATCCCTAAAAAAACATCAGAGCGGCGATAGAGCGGACGAGCTCGTCTGCTCTCGCTAGGTGTACCAATGGGACAAGGACGCGTCGATTTGTATGTTAAATGCGATGTAGTTAAACTGCACCATACGGTGTCGTGGCTGACAGTGGATAACGTTTGGCGACCATGCGGCTCGTCACACAAACGGCGGTTTCGTAACTGGTAAGCATCCATGACTTCATGGGTCCACTTCCATCCCCCACCTCCCACCTCTCCGACACTTTAGTAAAAAAAATCTATCTCTTGAGCCGCCGCACGAGGCGAGGAAACTCAGAGCTATTGCTATGGCGGAGGTGGGAGGCGATGGGTCACTCTCTTGGGGAACGTAACAGAAATTCAAAATTTTCTACGCATCACCAAGATTAATCTATGGAGAGACTAGCAACGAGAGAGAGAGGGGAGTGCATCTACATACCCTTGTAGATCGCTAAGCGGAATCGTTACAAGAACGCGGATGAAGGAGTCGTACTCGTAGCGATTCAGACGGCGGTTGATTCCATCTAAGCGCCGAACAACGGCGCCTCCGCGTTCAACACACGTGCAGCCCGATGACGTCTCCCATGCCTTGATCCAGCAAGGAGAGAGGGAGAGGTTGGGGAAGACTCCGTCCAGCAGCAGCACGACGGCGTGGTGGTGGTGGAGGAGCGCGGTACTCCAGCAGGGCTTCGCCAAGCACTACGAGAGATGAGGAGGGAGAGAGGTAGGGCTGCGCCTTGGGAGAGAGAGACTCATGTGTTGGGCAGCCCCAAAACCTCCACTATATATAGGGGCCCCTAGGGTTTCCCTAGGGGGGGAGGCGCCCTAGGGTTTCTCCTAGGGGGGGCGGCGGCCAGGGCAGATGGGATCTCCCCTTTGGGTGACTTGGCCCCCAAGCCAGGAGGTGGGAACCCTAGATGGGGCGCCCCAAACCCCCTGGTCACGTGGGAATAGGTGAGGGGGGCGCACAGCCCCTTAGTGGGCTGGTTTGCCCCCTCCCCTTGGCCCATGAAGCCCCCCCAACACTTGTCGGGGCTCCCGAAACACCTTTCGGTCATGCTTGTCATCATCCGGTACCTCCGGAACACTTCTGGACTCCAAAACCCTTCGTCCAATATATCAATCTTCACCTCCGAACCATTCCGGGACTCCTCGTGACGTCCGGGATCTCATCCGGGACTCCGAACAACATTCGGTAACCGCGTACACACCTTCCCTATAACCCTAGCGGCATTGAACCTTAAGTGTGTAGACCCTACGGGTTCGGGAACCATGCAGACATGACCGAGACAACTCGCCGGCCAATAACCAACAACGGGATCTGGATACCCATGTTGGCTCCCACATGTTCCACGATGATCTCATCGGATGAACCACGATGTCAAGGATTTAATCAATCCCGTATACAATTCCCTTTGTCTACCGGTATAGTACTTTCCCGAGATTCGATCGTCGGTATGCCGATACCTTGTTCAATCTCGTTACCGGCAAGTCTCTTTCCTCATTCCGTAACACATCATCCCGTGATCAACTCCTTGATCACATTGTGCACATTATGATGATGTCCTATGAAGGCCCAGAGATACCTCTCCGTCACACGGAGTGACAAATCCCAGTCTTGATTCGTGCCAACCCAATAGGCACTTTCGGAGATACCCGTAGTGCACCTTTATAGCCACCCAGTTACGTTGTGACGTTTGGTACACCCAAAGCATTCCTACGGTATCCGTGAGTTGCACAATCTCATGGTCTAAGGAAAAGATACTTGACATTCAGAAAAGCTTTAGCATATGAACTACACGATCTTGTGCTAGGCTTAGGATTGGGTCTTCTCCTAATGATGTGATCCCGTTATCAATGACATCCAATGTCCATGGTCAGGGAACCATGACCATCTGTTGATCTACGAGCTAGTCAACTAGAGGCTCACTAGGGACATGTTGTGGTCTATGTATTCACACATGTATTGCGGTTTCCGGTCAATACAATTATAGCATGAATAATAGAAAATTATCATGAACAAGGAAATACAATAATAACCATTTTATTATTGCCTCTAGGGCAATATTTCCAACACACTCTGGATCCGCCACAGCCAAGCGGAGGTGAGGCCGCGTCGCCCGGATCCGCCGTCACCGAAGCAGGGCAGCCCCGCGCCGCGCCGCCGGGATCTGCCACCTCCAGACGACTAGCATGAAGTAGGCCGACGGCTCCTGAGCAGGAGGCCGCCGCCGCCGCCGCGGCTCCAGCAGGTAGCGACGGAGAGGTGCTGGCCGGGGAGGTGGGGGGGGGGGGGGAGGGGAGGTTGCTGGTGGCGGTGCTAGGTTACTCCCGGGTCGCTCGCTCGGGAGCGACACGGGACGGGAATCGGAGGCAAGCCCGTACAACTTAAACCTGCACATACAAGTCATGATATCACAGGGTACCAGATGGTATGAGCTGGTGTTGTTGTCTTCAGTACATAGTTTATTTTCTCATGATGAAAGACTGATACAAGGTTTATTTTTGCAGCTTTTTTTCCTGTCATTCTACATCATGGATGGGCTGCATACATGTGGGATATGCTGAAGGAGATTCATGTTCTGGACTCATTGTGCGCTCAAGTTGTTGGAGGAGTGCAGCGGCATATGATCCACCAGGAGGCTGTCTAAGAGCATCTCCAGCCGCGTCCCCAACAAGGCCCCTCAGGCGATTTTTCGGCCGCCGGCGCCAAAAAATCGGCCCAGTCGCGCCCCCCAGGGGCTCATTTTTCGCCGGCACGGGCCGAAATTGGTGCCGGCGGACCCAACCCGAACCCGGCGCGCTGGGGGTCGCTCGGGGGCGCCGGGCGATTCTTTTATGGCGCGAAAGCGCCGTGGGCCAGCCGCGTCAGCGACTCGGCTCCCCTCTCGCCGCTTCGTCGTCCTCATCGCCTCGTTTCCCGCGGCGAATCAATGCCAAAGCTGCGCGCGCTGCCGCGCCGGTCAGCCTCCATTAATGCCTCACGGGCGGCGCAGTGATGTCCAGGCGACGCGCGTCCCCTCGGCCGCCACGTCTCCCACCACGCGTAACACGCCGGCCAGCCTACCACGCGGCGCTTCCGCCTATATAAGCCGAGAACCAGCGCGCCGGAGATAGCACGCACACTACACCGCCGACGCGCCCACTTCTCCCTTTTCCTCCTCTCTGAAGGAAATATGCCCTAGAGGCAATAATAAAGTTATTATTTATTTCCTTACATCATGATAAATGTTTATTATTCATGCTAGAATTGTATTAACCGGAAACATAATACATGTGTGAATATATAGACAAACAGAGTGTCACTAGTATGCCTCTACTTGACTAGCTCGTTAATCAAGATGGTTATGTTCCTAACCATAGACATGAGTTGTCATTTGATTAACGGGATCACATCATTAGGAGAATGATCTGATTGACATGACCCATTCCGTTAGCCTAGCACTTGATCGTTTAGTATGTTGCTATTGCTTTCTTCATGACTTATACATGTTCCTGTAACTATGAGATTATGCAACTCCTGCCACCGGAGGAACACTTTGGTGCTACCAAACGTCACAACGTAATCGGGTGATTATAAAGGAGTACTACAGGTGTTTCCAAAGGTACATGTTGGGTTGGCGTATTTCGAGATTAGGTTTTGTCACTCCGATTGTCGGAGAGGTATCTCTGGGCCCTCTCGGTAATGCACATCATTATAAGCCTTGCAAGCAATGTGACCAATGAGTTGGTTACGGGATGATGCATTACAGAACGAGTAAAGAGACTTGTCGGTGAAGAGATTGAACTAGGTATTGGATACCGACGATCGAATCTCGGGCAAGTAACATACCGATGACAAAGGGAACAACGTATGTTGTTATGCGGTTTGACCGATAAAGATCTTCGTAGAATATGTAGGAGCCAATATGGGCATCCAGGTCCCGCTATTGGTTATTGACCGAGAATAGTTCTAGGTCATGTCTACATAGTTCTCGAACCCGTAGGGTCCGCACGCTTAAGGTTTCGATGGCGGTTATATTATGAGTTTATGAGTTTTGATGTACCGAAGGAGTTCGGAGTCCCGGATGAGATCGGGGACATGACGAGGAGTCTCGAAATGGTCGAGACGTAAAGATCGATATATTGGACGACTATATTCGAGTTCGGAAAGGTTCCAATGATTCGGGTATTTTTCGGAGTACCGGAGAGTTACGGAATTCGCCGGGAGAAGTATTGGGCCTTATTGGGCCCTGCGGGAAAGAGAGAGGGCTTCCTAGGGCAGGCCGCGCCCCCATGGCCTAGTCCGAATTGTACTAGGGGGAGGGGCCGCACCCCCTCCTTCCTTCCCTTCTCTCTTCCCCTTCCTTGTCTCCTACTCCTAATACATGGAAGGACTCCTAGTTGGACTAGGAAAGGGGGAATCCTACTCCAGGTGGGAGTAGGACTCCCCATGGCGCGCCCCTACTAGGGCCGGCCTCCTCCTCCCTCCCTCCTTTATATACGGGGGCAGGGGGCACCCCATAGACACACAAGTTGATCTACAGATCGTTCCTTAGCCGCAGCGGTGCCCCCTCCACCATATTCCACTTCGGTCATATCGTCATGAGCTTAGGCGAAGCCCTGCGCCGGAGAAGTCATATCGTCATGGAGCTTAGGCGAAGCCCCGCGCCGGTGGAGCATCATCATCGTCACCACGCCGTCGTCTTGTGGAACTCATCCCGACACTTTGCTGGATCGGAGTCCGGGATCGCCATCGAGCTGAACGTGTGCAGAACTCGGAGGTGCCGTGGTTCGGTACTTGGATCGGTCGGATCGTGAAGACGTGCGACTACATCAACCGCGTTGTTATAACGCTTCCGCCACGGTCTCACGAGGGTACGTGGACATACACTCTCCTCTCGTTGCTATGCATCACCATGATCTTGCGTATGCGTAGGAATTTTTTGAAATTACTACGTTCCCCAACAGTGGCATCCGAGCCTAGGTTTTTATGGTTTGATGTTTTGCACGAGTAGAACACAAGTGAGTTGTGGGCGATACAAGTCATACTGCCTACCAGCATGTCATACTTTGGTTCAGCGGTATTGTGAGATGAAGCGGCCGGACCGACATTACGCCAGACGCTTACGCGAGACTGGTTTCACCGTTCACGAGCACTCGTGCTTAAAGGTGGCTGGCGGGTGTCTGTCTCTCTCACTTTAGTTGAACCGAGTGTGACTACGCCCGGTCCTTGCGAAGGTTAAACGGAGTCTATTTGACAAACTATCGTTGTGGTTTTGATGCGTAGGTGAGAACGGTTCTTGCTAAGCCCGTAGCAGCCACGTAAAATTTGCAACAACAAAGTAGAGGGCGTCTAACTTGTTTTTGCAGGGCATGTTATGATGTGATATGGTCAAGACGTGATGAGATATAAGTTGTTGTATAAGATGATCATGTTTTGTTGAAGTTATCGGCAATCGGCGAAGCCCTATGGTTGTCTCTTTGTTGCATAAGATGCAAGTGCCAAATAATTGCTTTACTTTATCGCTATGCGATAGCAATAGTTGCAAGAGCAATAGTTGGCGAGACAACCATGTGATGACACATTGATATAGATCAATATGATGAAGATCATGGTGTCGTGCCGGTGACGATAGAGATCATGACAGTACTTTGGAGATGGAGATCAAAGGGCAAGATGATCATGGCCATATCATGTCACATATTTTGATTGCATGTGATGTTTATCTATTATACATCTTATTCTTGCTTTGATTGACGGTAGCATTTTAAGATGATCTCTCACTAATTATCAAGAAGTGTTCTCCCTGAGTATGCACCGTTGCCAAAGTTAAATCGTGCCCGGACACCACGTGATGATCGGGTGTGATAAGCTCTCGTCCATCTACAACGGGTGCAAGCCAGTTTTGCACACGCGAATACTCAGGTTAAACTTGACGAGCCTAGCATATGCAGATATGGCCTCGAGCACGGAGACCGAAAGGTCGAGCGTGAATCATATAGTAGATATGATCAACATAGTGATGTTCACCATTGAAAACTACTCCATCTCACGTGATGATCGGTTATGGTTTAGTTGATTTGGATCACGTGATCACTTAGATGACTAGAGAGATGTCTGTCTAAGTGGGAGTTCTTAAGTAATATGATTAATTGAACTTCAATTTATCATGAACTTAGTCCTGGTAGTATTTTGCAAATTATGTTGTAGATCAATAGCTCGCGTTGTTGCTTTCATATGTTTATTTTCATATGTTCCTAGAGAAAATTGTGTTGAAAAATGTTAGTAGCAATAATGCGGATTGGATCCGCGATCCGAGGTTTATCCTCAATGCTGCATGTAAGAATTATGTCCTTAATGCACCGCTAGGTGTCAGACCTTTTGCTGGAGCAGATGCAGTCGTTATGAACGTTTGGCTAGCTCAATATGATGACTACTTGATAGTTTAGTGCACCATACTTAACGGCTTAGAATCGGGACTTCAAAGACGTTTTGAACGTCATGGACCATATGAGATGTTCCAGGAATTGAAGTTAATATTTCAAGCAAATACCCGAGTTGAGAGATATGAAGTCTCCAACAAGTTCTATAGCTAAAAGATGGAGGAGAATCGCTCAACTAGTGAGCATGTGCTCAGATTGTCTGAATACTTCAATCGCTTGAATCAAGTGGGAGTTAATCTTCCAGATAAGATAGTGATTGACAGAATTCTCTAGTCACCATCACTAAGTTACTAGAACTTCGTGATGAACTATAGTATGCAGGGGATGACGAAACGATTCCCGAGCTCTTCGTGATGTTGAAATCAACGAAGGTAGAAATCAAGAAAGAGCATCAAGTGTTGATGATTGACAAGACCACTAGTCTCAAGGAAAAGGGCAAAGGGAAGAAGGGGAACTTCAAAAGGAACGGCAAGCAAGTTGCTGCTCGAGTGAAGAAGCCCAAGTCTGGACCTAAGCCTGAGACTAAGTACTTTTGCTGCAATGGAACTGGTCACTCGAAGCGGAACTACCCCTGAATATTTGGTGGATAAGAAGGATGGCAAAGTGAACAAAGGTATATTTGATATACAGATTATTGATGTGTATTTTACTAGTGTTCATAGCAACCCCTCGGTATTTGATACTGGTATAGTTGCTAAGAGTAGTAACTTGAAACGGGAGTTACAGAATGAACAGAAACTAGTTGAAGGGGAAGTGACGATGAGTGTTGGAAGTAGTTCCAAGATTGATATGATCATCATCGCACACTCCCTATACTTTCGGGATTAGTGTGGAACCTAAATAAGTGTTATTTGGTGTTGAGCATAAATATGATTTGATCATGTTTATTGTAATACGGTTATTCATTTAAGTAAGAGAATAAATTGTTGTTCTGTTTACATGAATAAAACCTTATATGGTTACACACCCAATGAAAATGGTTCATTGGATCTTGATCATAGTGATACACATATTCATAATATTGAAACCAAAAGATGCAAAGTTAATAATGATAGTGCAACTTATTTGTGGCACTGCCGTTTAGGTCATATTGGTGTAAAGCGCTTGAAGAAAACTCCATGCTGATGGACTTTTGGAATCACTTGACTATGAATCATTTGATGCTTGCGAACCGTGCCTTTTGGGCAAGATGACTAAAACTCCGTTCTCCGGAACAATGGAACAAGCTACTGACTTATTGGAAATAATACATACCGATGTATGCGATTCAATGAGTGTTGATGCTCGTGGCAAGTATCGTTATTTTCTGACCTTCACAAAATGATTTGAGCAGATATGGGTATATCTACTTGATGAAACATAAGTCTGAAATAATTGAAAAGTTCAAAGAATTTCAGAGTGAAGTGGAAAATCATCGTAACAAGAAAATAAAGTTTCTGCGATCTGATCGTGGAGATAAATATTTGAGTTACGAAGTTTGTTCTTCATTTGAAACAATGTGAAATAGTTTCAAACTCACGCCATATGGAACACCACACCATAATGGTGTGTCCGAAAGTCGTAACCGCACTTTATTGGATATGGTGCGATCTATGATGTCTCTTATCAATTTACCACTATCGGTTTGGGGTTATGCATTAGAGACAGCTGCATTCACGTTTAATAGGGCACCGTCTAAATCCGTTGAGGCGACACCGTATGAACTATGGTTTAACAGTAAACCTAAGCTGTCGTTTCTTAAAGTTTGGAAGTTGTGATGCTTATGTGAAAAAGTTTCATCCTGATAAGCTCAAACCCAAATCGGAGAAGTGCGTCTTCATAGAATACCCAAAGGAAATTGTTGGGTATACCTTCTATCACAGATCCGAAGGCAAAACATTCGTTGCTTATAAATGGATCCTTTCTAGAGAAGGAGTTTCTCTCGAAAGAAGTGAGTGGGAGGAAAGTGGAGCTTGATAAGGTAATTTGTACCTTCTCCCGAATTGGAAAGTATTTCATCACGGAAATCAGTTCCAGTGATTCCTACACCAATTAGTGAGGAAGCTAATGATGATGATCATGTAACTTCAGATCAAGTCACTACCGAATCCCGTAGGTAAACCAGAGTGAGATCCGCACCAAAGTGGTACGGCAATCCTGTTCCGGAAGTCATGCTACTAGATCATGACGAACCTACAAACTATGAAGAAGCGATGGTGAGCCCAGATTCCGCTAAATGGCTAGAAGCCATGAAATCTGAGATGGGATCCATGTATGAAAACAAAGTGTGGACTTTGGTTGACTTGCCCGAGGGTCGGCAAGCAATAGAAAATAAATGGATCTTCAAGAGGAAGACGGACGTTGATAGTAGTGTTACTATCTACAAAGCTCGACTTGTCGCAAAAAGGTTTTGACAAGTTCAAGGTGTTAACTACAATGAGATTTTCTCAACTGTAGCAATGCTTAAGTCTTTCCGAATCATGTTAGCAATTGCCACAATTTATGAAATTTGGCAAATGGATGTAAAAACTGCATTCCTGAATGGGTTTCTGGAGGAAGAGTTGTATACGATGCAACCAGAAGGTTTTATCGATCCAAAGGGAGCTAACAAAGTGTGCAAGCTCCAGCGATCCATCTATGGACTGGTGCAAGCATCTCGGAGTTGGAATATATGCTTTGATAAGTTGATCAAAGCATATAGTTTATACAGACTTACAGTGAAGCCTGTATTTACTAGAAAGTGAGTGGGAGCACTACAACATTTCTGATAAGTATATGTGAATGACATATTGTAGATCGGAAATAATGTAGAATTATTCTGCAAAGCATAAAGGAGTGTTTGAAAGGAGTTTTTCAAACAAAGACCTCGGTGAAGCTCCTTACATATTGAGCATCAAGATCTATAGAGATAGATCAAGACGCTTGATAAGTTTTTTCAATGAGTACATACCTTGACAAGATTTTGAAGTAGTTCAAAATGGAACAGTCAAAGAAAGAGTTCTTGCCTGTGTTACAAGGTGTCAAATTGAGTAAGACTCAAAACCCGACCACGGCAGAAGATAGAAAGAGAATGAAAGTCATTCCCTATGCCTTGGCCATAGGTTCTATAAAGTATGCCATGCTGTGTACCAGATCTATTGTATACCCTACACTGAGTTTGGCAAGGGAGTACAATAGTGATCTAGGAGTAGATCACTGGACAGCGGTCAAAATTATCCTTAGTGGAATAAGGATATGTTTCTCGATTATGGAAGTGACAAAAGGTTCGTCGTAAAGGGTTACGTCGATGCAAGTTTTGACACCGATCTGGATGACTCTAAGTCTCGATCTAGATACATATTGAAAGTGGGAGCAATTAGCTAGAATAGCTCCTTGCAGAGCATTGTTGACATAGAAATTCGCAAAATACTTACGGATCTGAATGTGACAGACCCGTTGACTAAAAATATCTCACAAGCAAAACATGATCACACCTTAGTACTCTTTGGGTGTTAATCACATAGCGATGTGAACTAGATTACTGACTCTAGTAAACCCTTTGGGTGTTGATCACATATCGATGTGAACTATGGGTGTTAATCACATGGTGATGTGAACTATTGCTGTTAAATCACATGGCGATGTGAACTAGATTATTGACTCTAGTGCAAGTGGGAGACTGAAGGAAATATGCCCTAGAGGCAATAATAAAGTTATTATTTATTTCCTTACATCATGATAAATGTTTATTATTCATGCTAGAATTGTATTAACCGGAAACATAATACATGTGTGAATATATAGACAAACAGAGTGTCACTAGTATGCCTCTACTTGACTAGCTCGTTAATCGAAGATGGTTATGTTCCTAACCATAGACATGAGTTGTCATTTGATTAACGGGATCACATCATTAGGAGAATGATCTGATTGACATGACCCATTCCGTTAGCCTAGCACTTGATCGTTTAGTATGTTGCTATTGCTTTCTTCATGACTTATACATGTTCCTGTAACTATGAGATTATGCAACTCCCGTTTACCGGAGGAACACTTTGGGTGCTACCAAACGTCCACAACGTAATCGGGTGATTATAAAGGAGTACTACAGGTGTTTCCAAAGGTACATGTTGGGTTGGCGTATTTCGAGATTAGGTTTTGTCACTCCGATTGTCGGAGAGGTATCTCTGGGCCCTCTCGGTAATGCACATCATTATAAGCCTTGCAAGCAATGTGACCAATGAGTTGGTTACGGGATGACGCATTACAGAACGAGTAAAGAGACTTGCCGGTGTGAGATTGAACTAGGTATTGGATACCGACGATCGAATCTCGGGCAAGTAACATACCGATGACAAAGGGAACAACGTATGTTGTTATGCGGTTTGACCGATAAAGATCTTCGTAGAATATGTAGGAGCCAATATGGGCATCCAGGTCCCGCTATTGGTTATTGACCGAGAATAGTTCTAGGTCATGTCTACATAGTTCTCGAACCCGTAGGGTCCGCACGCTTAAGGTTTCGATGGCGGTTATATTATGAGTTTATGAGTTTTGATGTACCGAAGGAGTTCGGAGTCCCGGATGAGATCGGGGACATGACGAGGAGTCTCGAAATGGTCGAGACGTAAAGATCGATATATTGGACGACTATATTCAGAGTTCGGAAAGGTTCCGAATGATTCGGGTATTTTTCGGAGTACCGGAGAGTTACGGGAATTCGCCGGGAGAAGTATTGGGCCTTATTGGGCCCTGCGGGAAAGAGAGAGGGCTGCCTAGGGCAGGCCATTTCCCCATGGCCTAGTCCGAATTGACTAAGGGAGGCCGCACCCCTCCTTCCTTCCTTCTCTCTTCCCCTTCCTTGTCTCCTACTCCTAATACATGGAAGGACTCCTAGTTGGACTAGGAAAGGGGGAATCCTACTCCAGGTGGGAGTAGGACTCCCCATGGCGCGCCCCTACTAGGGCCGGCCTCCTCCTCCCTCCCTCCTTTATATACGGGGGCAGGGGGCACCCCATAGACACACAAGTTGATCTACAGATCGTTCCTTAGCCGTGTGCGGTGCCCCCCTCCACCATATTCCACTTCGGTCATATCGTCATGAGCTTAAGGCGAAGCCCTCGCCGGAGAAGTCATATCGTCAGCGGAGCTTAGGCGAAGCCCTGCGTCGGTGGAGCATCATCATCGCCACCACGCCGTCAGGTGACGGAACTCATCCCCGACACTTTGCTGGATCGGAGTCCGGGGATCGTCATCGAGCTGAACGTGTGTAGAACTCGGAGGTGCCGTACGTTCGGTACTTGGATCGGTCGGATCGTGAAGACGTACGACTACATCAACCGCGTTGTTATAACGCTTCCGCTTACGGTCTACGAGGGTACGTGGACATACACTCTCCCCTCTCGTTGCTATGCATCACCATGATCTTGCGTATGCGTAGGAAATTTTTTGAAATTACTACGTTCCCCAACACTCTCGCCGTCTCCAGCTCAAAAGGATGGCCGAGCGCTTCCCAGGCGACGGCGCGGCGGCGAATGGTTTCGGCCGCCACCATCTGCACGAGGACGAGGCTCGCCTCCTCGTCGAGGACGAGTACCTGGCCCCGCCGGACATGCGGGTGCCCGGGTCGTGGAGGATCAGCACCGGCGGCGTGCCGGTGCCACCACCGCCTACCGGGGCGGCGCGGCGTGCGGAGATTGCACGCATCCGCGCGTCCCTGCCGCGGGCGGCGAGGGAAGGCCCGCGGTACAACCCCGACAGCCCGCTTTGGGAGCCCTATTTCCGCCGCCGACACGCCGAGCAGCTCGAGGCGACGAACAGCATCGTGCCCTCAGGCAGGCTCAACCCGCAGCTCCTCCGGCGTCCGCATCGGCGACTCCACCCCCTCATCCGGCCGCTTCGTCCTCGTCGAGCCAAGGCCGGAGCCCGGCCTCCCCCCGAGGTACGAGGAGATAGCCCGGCGCGGCTTCTCCGAAGAGGACGCCCTGCAGTGGGCGCGGGACGACTACCTCCGCGACGAGATGGTCCGGCAGCGCCGGGCCCTAGAGGATATTGAAGCCCGCAAGCGCGGGCGCGAGGACGAGCACGGCATGGTCATCCTCGACAGCGACGACGAGGAGGCCGTCCCCGGACCGTCCAACCCGCCGCGCCAACCGGGGGAGGGATGCAGCAGGGACGGCGGTGGCGGAGGAGGCGACGACGACGACGACGACGACGACGGCGGCGACTACACGCGGTTCTACAGCCTACTCGGCATGTAGAACTGTGAGGGCGGGCGGCGGGCGGCGGGGAGCAGCGACGCAGACACCGAGGAGCGGCGATGGAGACGGCGAGTGGCGGCCCCTAGTAGTTTTTTTTCTTTTTTTGTAAAATATGTTTAAGTTTAAACGAACTCGCCGAAGTTTGCAATGAATTTGCGCCGTTTTTGTGCCGTGTTTACATTTTTCAAAATAAAATGGGCGCCGCGACTGGGGGGCATCACGCCCCCAGCGCACGGGTTAGCGCCGGTGCGCCCCCAGGGGGCGATTTTTAGCCCCTCCTGGGGGGCCAACGGTTGGAGATGCTCTAACAGATTCACTCGGCATTATTCAGCTGCCTACAGATGGAAGGGTAGGTGGAAGGGTAGATTCCCCAGATAATGTTAAGCCGGAGCTAGATGATGGCCCAACTAAACTCAAATTCAGATAAACATCAAGAACAGAAAGGAAGTTGCGGAACTTTGCTTATGGTTTGTAGCACTCAAAGACGAACAGGTTGATCCGGACGGGTAACGGTGGCTGGGGTTTAACCCTATTACAATTCTAGATGCCTCTACTGATATCCAAATCTTGGCTTTATAGCCATTACAAAACAGAAAGTAATCTGAAAGGTAAAAAGAGAGCAGGTGAAGTTGCTAGACAATCAACAGCGACCCTTGACGTGACGGCTGCCGTCCGATGGAAGATCAATGTCTCTCAGCAGCTGTCTCTCGCGCGAAGCGGTAGTGGAGGCCAGCGTCATTGGATGTGAATCGGACAGTGGAGTTTGAATCAACAGCTGAAGCGATAACCTGCAATTAACTGAAGATGGGCTGTTGTCGATTTTCAGATAAGGGGCCTGACAGATAAAACGCGATGTTTTCACTAGGTAAATGGACATTTTTATCTCACACCTGTGTATCTCATAAGTTTTACTTCTAGAGACCTGACGAAGATTCAAATGTTGTCTTGCCCTTTTTTGCAGTGACGAGTCTGGGATGTGTATGCTTCATGCAATCAGGCAGTACGATGGTGATAAGATGATGTGGCCATTGACGAAAGGTTCATAGTCTGTTTGACTTTCTTACTTCTTTCATAAATTTGTCGGATGAGAACTTTCGCAGCCAGAGCTTGCATGTTGTTTTGGCTCTGAAATCTGCAGAAAAACTTGGCCACTTTTCGGCAAACAGTTGTTTTCGAGGTATTTCGTTTGCATGACGAGCACAGAAATTGTGTCTGGCAATTTGTTACGGGCTGCTCTAGAAGACCATGAGGAATGAGTGCTATCGCCAATGCTTATGTAGTGTGCAAATTGTTCATCACCTTGTGAGGGTTTGGATGATATGTTTAGTGATCTAAACGATCTTATATTCTTTTATGGAGGGAGTACTTTTGTTAGGATGGAACTAGTAATTCTAAATGACTTGTTAGCTATATTGTGTATGAAGAGCCTCTCTTTTTTTCTGATCATTTATTTATGAAACCTTTTGATCGGTACAAGGTGTTGATTCAGCCAGTTCCGTATATGTATGTGAATCTGTGATCTCAGAGATCTCATGCATATTTGACAAACTTGGCGCGGCTGTATTTTACTACTCTCTCTGTAAAGTAATATAGAATGAAGAAAAAAACAGATTTTTTGGATTTCGTCATCAACTTTTTGTTTTTACCCCAGGTGGTAGTAGCTCATTGAGACCAGTATGCTCGCCGAATTTTTCGGCAATCGTTTGGCAGAGACTGAGCGGCCATGAGAGAGCGATAGGTGGAGTAAAATGCAGTTGGTGGCCGTTACCAGCCCGTCTACAACCCACAACGGGCGTTACGTGCCGTTTACAACATCGGCACAACGTCGGCTCCTCCCGTCCACCGATAGGCATTAAATGAGGCAACGTAAATGCCAAGCAATACAGCGTACGTCTCATATCCTAGAACGAGTGGACGGCTCGTGATAACATGACCACGCGAGCTCGTCCACGCCAATGAGTTTTGGCATACTCTCTCTATATCACAAATAAGTAACACCTCGGACATGCCTTGGAACTTTGACTATGAATATCATTTTAATTATTCAAAAGGTTGCTCAATCAAACATATTTCTTCTTATAGTTCACACATGTAGTATGGAATTGACCAAGTGAAAAATAAAATAGCTTAATCAAATAACTTCCTCTGAACATTATACTTTATTTACATCTTATACTACGGGACCAAGGGGATTAGGCTCCACGCTGACCACATAGCACAATTTTTTTTTCTTGTGCATGGTTCACGTGCAGCAAGGTTCACGAACCGACCAGCTGTGAGAGTAGGACAACGCGCCTTCATCTTTCGGTTGCGTGCATGCAAAGATGGCACGTGCAAAATTCCAATAGGATGGATGAATCTCTGTACGTTAAGGGCCTATGTATATTACAGACGTGCTGTGATCCGTGTGCATGCATTTTTTAAGCAATTTGTACCCTTTATTAAACAATAATGTTCATGGGATACACAATATATCGAGCAGTGGCGTATGTGATAAATATTGTTGTGAGTAATGACCTTAGGAGTAGTTCACAAGAATTTTAGGCATCAATTTGTCAAGTCACTGGAAATGTACCGAAAAGGAAAAATATAAATAATAAACTGGAAAAATGTATAAGTGACATATATGTACCCAAAGGGATGGCTCAGATGAAATAGAATAATCGGAAATTGGTTTCGGAGGTCGATCTTCATGGAGTTCCCCAAATGCAAAAATTCAAAATTTGTGAAAATACATATTTTTACATTTCAAAAAGTTCTGATAAAAATACAGATATACATGAAGGCATGCACAAGTGTCTAAATTGTAAGGACGAAATACGTTGAAAAAAGGGCTGTGAAGAAAAATGTGGAATTTATAACATATAATATTATTCTTCCGACAAGACCATGAATTTGTTTTTCCAGCACATGTTCCATTTTAACGTATTTCATCCTGAAATTTTACACACATACACCTCACATCCTTGTTCACTTGTATACATTTTTTTTCAGATTTTTTTGAAACCAAAAAGTTTGAATTTGAATTTTTTCAGAAATTCGGCATCTATGGAGGCTGAGATCCCAAACACCGTACTCTAGATTTCTATAATACAAAGTTATGCTTATAGCTGGATAGAAAATGCACGTCGGCGCCAGAGCAGAATAAATATACAATATTAAGTGTCTTTGCTAATTGTAGGTGGACCAATGACAATGATGTGTGCGCTGGCCTATGCAGCTCTAATAAATATCAATAGTGTCAGCAATCAATCTATGCATGCATTCGAGTATGTTTCACGTGGTGACAAATTAAAAGCCATACAATATTGGAGGTGGCTGGTCCCGTGACACGCATGCAATACAATATTCGAGCATGATGAATATACAAAGGTGCATATAGGTTGATTGATGTGACTGGTCTGGTGACACGCATGAAATAAACAAACATGGACGTGTTTTGTTTCCTCTGCATGGCCCAACAAGACATGCGCGGGATGAATCCGTCCTATTTGGTAGCCCGCATACACTGTTCGGCACATGTCATACAAAGTTTAAAGCATCTCCTAGTTAGGTCAAACAGCTATGCCCTTGCGTCAAAAACAAAAACAGCTACGATCCAAATCGGCAATTTCTAGAGCGCTGGATTCGGTAGAAACAGGGGAAGGGAACACGGCGCTGAGCCGTGCGATTAGGAAGAAGTAGCGAGCTCGCGCATGTCTCCGAAAAATTGACGGGAGGATTTTGGCTCACCTCCCGTAAATTCGGTTGCCCCTATTTAGCCGCCTTCTCTAGCCGCCCACAGTTCCGCCACCCTTCTCCCCCCTTTCGAACATTCCCGCCAACGCGCGTCGGCACCGACGACCAGGTAAGCGACGCTCCTTCACCGGCGAGTGGTCCACGGCGGCGGCGACTCATGTCCTCAACTTAATTCTCCGCCATTCCCGCGTCCAGCTCGAGCTGCAGCCATGGCCTCTATGGGTCCAATCACCCTCTTCTCTATGTTCGTTCTGGGTAGAACTAATATCATATGGTCGTAGGGTTTGATGTGCAAGCATGTGGTAGGGTTGATTCATGCATTTCGTGTGCTATGCTTACTTTCAATGCGGTAGATTGTGATGTTGTGGTAGCTATTGGTGGTGGATTTGTTGCCATGGTAGAGTAGTGTGAGAGTGATGAACACAATGAATTCCTAGCTAGTTGTCATGTATGCTCCTTGTTCATAGTTCGTCTGGTACTGTGCGTGCTATGCTTGCGGTAAATGCGTGCGACTATTGTAGGACATGACCACACATACCCAAGATCTTACTTGGTCCCTTGCCATGTCCGACACCCAGTACGGTGCATCATATGTTGGAGGACTCCCAACCCCACTCGATGAGCAGATGCCTCCTGATTTAGATGCGTTCGAGGTATCAGCTGGTGGTTCCCCTTTTTTGCCAGTTGCGCTGGTTGAGCTTGATTAGTCTATAACGTATTTATAATTTTTGATTTCTCCATGCTATTATAGTATCAAATCTTGGATGTTTTAGATGAATTATATCAAATATTTTTTTATTTTTTTGATATGAACCTATTAACTTAGTGCCAAGTGCCAGTTTTTGTTTTTTGCCTGTTTTTGGTTTTCCAGGAATTCTGTTCCAAACGAAGTCCAAATGCCACAAAACTTTTTGACGGTTTTTTTGGGACATAAGAGACCATGTAAGCTTCGGGAGGAGGCCAGAAGGCTAAGGAGTAGGCCACAAGCCACATGGGCGCACCCGGGGGGTAGGGTACCCATGTGCCTTGTGGGCCCCTTGTTCCTCCGTTTGACCTAATTCCAGCTTTATAAATTATCTAAAATTGGGAAACCAATAGGGAGCCACCCAAAATGCTTTTTCCGCCGCCACAAGCTTCTGTTTTTGCGAGATCCCATTTGGAGGCCTTTTCCGGTACTCTGCCGGATGGGGAATCGACCATGAAGGGCTTCTACATCAACATTGCTGCCCTTCCGATGATGTGTGAGTAGTTTACCACAAACCTACAGGTCCATAGTTAATAGCTAAATGGCTTTTTCACTCTATCTTTGATCTTCAATACAATGTTCTCCTCGATGTTCTTAGAGATCCATTCGATGTAATTTTCTTTTGCGGTGTGTTTGTTGTGATCCGATGAATTGTGGGCTTATTATCACATTTTCTATGAATACTATTTGAGTCTACCCTAAACTCTTTTGTGCATGATTGTTATAGTTTTGTATTTCTCTCCGATCTAGCCATTTGGTTTGGCCAACTAAATTGATTTATCTTGCAATGGGAGGGGTGCTTTGTGATGGGTTCAATCTTGTGATGCTCTATAACTCAGTGACAGAAAGGGAAAAGATACATATTTGTATTGTTTTCATTAAGGATAAAATCATGAGGTTTATTTATATTGATTGAGTTTACTTTGTCTATATTATGGCATCTTGCTTAAGGTGTTACTTCGTTCTTTATGAACTTAACACTATAGATGCATGTTGGATAACGGTCGATGTGTGGAGTAATAGTAGTAGATGCAGGTGGTCTACTTGTCACAGACGTGATCCTATATACATGATCATTGCCTTGGATATCATCATAACTATGTGCTTTTCTATCAATTGTCCAACAGTAATTTGTTTACCCACCGTATGCTTTTTGTTTGAGAGAGAAGTATCTAGTGAAAACTATGGCGCGAGGGTCTACTTTTATCATATATAAAATTAAAAAATACCTTGCTGCAAAACAACATGCAGGCATTCATCTCTATATAAAAACTGTTAGTTTTTAGGCTATTTCTACTAAGCCAGTCCTCATTAGGTCCATTAAACCGGGCTGGGTGAAACGGCTACCAAACACGTCCCTTGTCTCCGGAATCAGCTCACATAATGAGGACGAATCACCCAATATGCAGGCAGGCATGTGGATTTGTTCAATCACCCACCACCCAATTAAACACAAGCACACAACACGTGATGGAGCAAAACTCACATGCAGGGATGCACCAATAATGGATGGCTCCAAATAAGTAGTGCATATCACATGTTGACATGCCTATGATAGAGTCAATAGTGGATAGATTAGCTATGCAGACACGTCTATCATGCTAGCTATGTCACGAGATCCCGCTGCCAATATACTGCAGCTACTAATAACATATATACCCCTATCACATTTTCACAACCTAATCCCTTGTTAATTTTAGCTACTACTTATAAAATTGTATATATAAGCCGGACGTAATAATAAGTTAATGGTTCTAAGCCATAAGCCATTTCTGTCAACAGTTCATAGCTTGGTGTAGTATTCTTCTCTAATGGCGATGTCTTAAATTTTTCTACATACAGATGTATTTAGTCATGTGATTCATCTGTATGTAGATAAATCTAAGACAAGAATTTTTGGACGTAGGGTGTATATATTAGCCGAACCTAACGGTGGCTGCAGTTGGCCTACTAGGGGTGTACTTGTATGCAGTAGAATAGATCCGATCGGATAGATTGCCTGTTGCGGTGATTGAAATTCCACACACACAAAAAATCATGGGACGACACACATAGAGGATCAAATTGTGCACACGAGACAAATAATTTACCCATGTTTGAGCCCATGAGATTAGGTAACACCCAACTCGTGCATGTATGATTGGTATTGATAGCTGTCTCGAGTGAGAGATGCACGTTGAGCATGATGTTGAGGATCTAACTACTCAGTAAACCCCTACCTGACCTTATATAGGTGGACAAAGGGTAGAGTTACATGGTAGAGTGCTATTGAATCTACTAATGTATATTTCTTTAGGCCTGGACATTTTGAACAAACTGCAAAATTAACTCCCTGTGCACAATATCGCTGATGTTATTTGGATTCTTTTGGCCTGGACATTTTGAACAAACTGCAAAATTAACTCCGACCATGCATGATTGATTGCTTCAATACAAAAAATAAAAATGAAAATGAAACCCAAATTATATGAAAAAAAATGTTGGCCACTATTATACCATCATCATTTTAGTGCTTGTAGGTTCACACAGAGACAACTACGGTTGGTTTCTTCGGGCAGTATATTTTAGTTACCAGTCACTACAGGAAAATTACCAATGACAGGCAGGGAGCCATGCCCGCCACTAGTAGCCTTTTTACGCCTGCCACTAGTAGCCTGTTTTTGCAGTAGAGATAGTGATGTTCAACTAGGGCTACACTCCTCAGAACCACCACCAGTCTTCAATGACAGGCCACCATGACCTACCCCAAGCCACCCCTTTAGTGATCACCACTGACCAGTCAGCCCATCTGTGATGTGTCTCACCATTGATGGGTCCGTCGACCGGTCAGTGATAACGATGGCATAATTGAGGAGAAGCTACTGACATGTTGGTGGCCAGTGAGTGATAAGGTTTTTTGCTCAGTCAATGTTGATCCGTATTGTAGTAGTATTCATCGTTGAACTCGCGAATAACTGTAAAAATATTTTTGTATACAAGGTTTGCATTATCGATAGATAACAAATATCGGAGGCGACCAATAAACAGGGATATCTGATGTATCAGACATCTATGCGCGACATAGAAGTGTTTTGGCCAAAGTTTAGGAAAACCCTTAATTCGCACAAAAAATCATGGAGATTCAATCGAAATCATTAACATAGAAAACTACACATAACAATGTATTCCCTCCGTCCCTTAATATAAGACATTGTTACTTATTACATCAAATATTTGAGCACATTTGATATAACGTCTGATATTATAGGACAGAGGGAGTAGAAATGAGAGAACATCACACTTTCATACCGGCTCAATCCCTCAATACACGGTGTCCTCATTTTTGGTGAATAATCTTCGACCATGGATTGCACCCGGAATATAATATGTATATTTCATTTCATGAAAACTGTACCGATGAAAACTACATTTCATTATGATGAATGGTATAGTTTATGTGAAATACAACCTACATTTTGTTGGTCAAACATAAAACCTCGAAATACATGGTAAATAGACATGGAGGGTGTTGTTTGCTGTTGCGTGTGGGACAGCTGTCCCTTGTGCCTGTGTTCCCAGCGGAAAGTAGGTACAGGATCCAAGTTGCAAGTTTTAAACGTGCCGGCCAAACGACGACGGATCTATCTATAAATAGGCCAAGAGAAATGAAGACTTGAGGAAAGCAAGCAGCACATATAGATCGATCCATCGATAGAAGAAGAACAAGAACAAGAAGAGCGATGGCTCTACTTCCCAGCTGCATCGCTCTGCGGTCGCAGAGCAATGGCTCCTACCTGCGGTATGTGCAGGAGCAGGGCGAGACCTACAGGCAGCTGCAGCTCAACGGCAAGGACACCAATAACCCCTACACCAGGTACGATGTCCAAGTGTCGCAGCGGCACCAGGGCCTCGTCCACATCCAATGCCGTTACAACCGTAAGTACTGGGTGGCTCGTCGGCGGGGCGACGGCTGGTGTATGGCCGCCGACGCAGACGAGCCGGAAGAAGACCTCACCAACCCCAACTGTACGCTGATTAAGCCAATTGTCACCACCGCCACTGATGACGGCGGTGAATCCGTGATGACCGTCAGGTTAGTTACTACTACTTCAACGCTCAGATATATTATTACCACTACCACTAGGCAGAGGCAGGAGTACGGTGAAAATTAAATTAAACGTGCATGCAGGTTTGTCGGCGCCGGCGATGACAAGCGCATGACGTTCTCCAAGGACGATGCTGCTCCGTGCATGCGCGTCGTCGAATCCGAAGCCACCGACCACGACCAGGACGCCTTCACCGTCGTCAACCTGGTGAACAGCTCCAGGCTTCTCCCCAAGTTGGTCATGTTCAAGGACAAGAACAACAGGTTCCTGGCCTCCCGCCGGACAAACGATGGGAGAGTGAGCATCCTCCAGTTCGGGGTGACCGACATCGGCGACGGCAGCGCCAGGTTCGAGCCCTTCCCCAGGGACGACGGCTCCTTGTGCATCGCCAACAACAGCCCGGGCCTAGGGACCGGGTCGTCCTACTGGAACCTCGCGGACAGGACCGGGGGCTGGATCTCCTCCAACATGTCGCAGACCAGCGCCGCCACCAACCGCAGCGCGTGGTTCCGGGTACACCAGGTGAACGACGTGTTCGCCATCAGCAGCGTGCAGACTGGGCGCTTCTGCAAGGGCTCACCATGAATGGGTACCGCGACTGCCTAAACGCGGCCGACACGACCGTCACGGCCGACGCACGCTTCGCCGTGGAGGAGCCCATCCTGCTCCGGGAGATCCACAGCATCGACTACAAGCTCCACGATGCCAGGGTGTACGACACCACCGTGCTCACCATGGCCACCACGGCGGCCGTCAACGACACATCCACGGAGAACACCAAGAGGCTGAGGCTGGTGTACGAGGAGGAGGAGATGAGCACCTGGGACTCCACCGCCGAGCTCAAGCTCGGGTACAATTCCAAGATTCGAGCCGGGTTCCCCAAGCTCGGCCTCGGCGCCACCGTCAGCGTCTCGGCCGAGTTCTTCGGGGCCTACAACTGGGGCGAGACCATGGAGAAGAAGGTGAAGCATGAGGTGGTCTACGTCGCCGCTGTGCCGCCCAGGACCAAGGTCACCATCATGGCCATCGCGTCGAGGAGCGCCGTCGATGTCCCCTTCACCTACTGGCAGAGGGACATTCACATAGACGGCAAGGTGGAGCAAGTCTTCAAGGAGGATGGTCTCTTCACCGGCATCAACAGTTACAACTTCAACTTCCAGACTGTCGAGGAGAAGCTGCCCGAGAGGCGGGAGACCATCATGGCCACTTGATCAATATTGGTTTATCTTATTATCGATTGCTTTGCAGGACTAAAACCATCCATCCATATATCGAGAGCCACATCCACATCCATATATCTAGGTATGTGTACGTGTACTAGTCAGTGCAGGAATAAAATGATTCTATGTACGTACATGTTTCATTTGCATGCACTTATGCTATGAACAATAAAACTAGTATGTCATGGCTATGTATATTTGGTTTTCCATCTTCCTCCAGTTACCACCATCCTCCATCTTCTGCGGCTATGTATAGGTGTGGTAGTCAGTCCAGGAATAAAAATATAAAATGATCTTGCATGCTCATGCAAGACCCAGGTCTATGTACCCGCACCTCGTCTGGTATACCTACCTACCTACCTTGTAGCCAAGCAACTACTTCTGTTCCTAAATATAAGTCTTTTTAAAGATTCCTGTAAGAGATGCACGGATCAGAATGAATGAATCTTTACTATAAAATATGTCTATATACATATGTATGTACTCCCTATGTTCCGAATTGCTTGTCGCATGTATGGATGTATCTAGATGTATTTTAGTTCTGGATACATCCATTTCAGCGACGAGTAATTTGGGACGGAGGGAGTAGTTTGTATTGAAATCTGAAGAAAGACTTATATTTAAGAACGGTGGAAGTATCTATGTGTGTATGTGTATGTATGTATGCAAGCATGCGTGCATGTGTGTATATATGTGTGTATGTATGTATGTATGTATGTATGTATGTATGTATGTATGTATGTATGTATGAATGCATGCATGCATGTGTGTATGTATGTATGTATGATCTTGCATGCTCATGCAAAACCCAGGTCTATGTACGCACGTGTGGTATACCTACCTACCTACCTTGTAGCCAAGCAACTACTTATGTTCCTAAATATAAATCTTTTTAGAGATTCCTATAAGAGACGTACGGACCAAAATGAATGAATCTTTACTCTAAAATATGTATATATACATATGTATGTAGTTTGTATTGAAATCTGTAAAAAGACTTATATTTAAGAACGGTGGAAGTATCTATGTGGGTATGTGTATGTATGTATGCATGCATGCATGTGTGTATGTATGTATGTATGTATGTATGTATGTATGTATGTATGTATGTATGTGGGCTTGTTTTTATAGTCGATACACATGTTTAATTTGCATGCACTTATGCTATGAACAATAAAACTAGGTAAAATATATACCAACTTTTAATTTTGTGATGTTTTTCCACTACTTTTTTTCCTATCCTAACAATCATATATCCTTCTGGAAAATAATTAAGCTTACAGAACTTAATCTCACATATTATTTCCAACAAAAAGTAGGAATAGTCTCATGTTGTGTATCAGAAAGTGGGAAGGGGTTCTAGGTAGGAATAGTCTCATGGATGTATATATGGTTTTCCATCTTTGGTGGCTGTTGGCGATCGATTTTGGCACAAAATCCGATGACACGCATTACAAGGTTTATATGTTACAGCAGCGAAGCCCGTATGTATCTCAAGTTCTTTAAACTCATTCTTACCGGTGGTGGGAGGTATCAGCTAACCATCTGTCATCCGACCACTTTACGATTCGTGTACTTTGCTGGCCCACATCTCACATATATTAGTATATTCCCAAAAAGCATGTCGTATTTCAACATTGTGTCACATAAGATGGCAGGTCCATGTGAGTGATAAAATAGTACTTGATGCAAGTCTAATCCATTCTCTCTTGTGGTTCACCTAAAGGTACATCCGCATGGGAGATTAAATCCTGCCTTTTATTTTCTCTTCAGCAATTTCATTCAGTCATTTCTTTAAAACTATAATCCCATTTTAGAAATATTTTATACATCTGAACTCCTGGCGCCAAGACTTTTAGAACAAGATCAATCTGGAATACATATAAACATGATAAAATTTCAACGTTGCAAATGAGTCAAATTGATTTTCTGAAATATTTTCTTTGAATTGAGTGAAACCAATTTTTTGAAATGGATTTTTTGTTTTTCATTTATATCAAACATATTTCAGTGCAAAATATGTGAAACTGGTTATTTAAACAATGTGAAACTAGTTATTTAAAATGAATGTGAAGCTGATTATTTCCAGTCAGTTTTAAAAATAAGTGAAATCTATCTTTGAAACAAGTGAAATCGTTATTTCAGTTTAGTGATTGTAATGTGTTTTTCTGAAACTAGTGAAATCTATCTCTTGCAATTAGTGTAATCAGTTTTTTGAAACAAATGGAATATTGTATTTTAATCGAGTGAGTGTAATGTGTTTTCAGAAATTAGTGAAATGTGAGAAATAAGATACTTGAAAAAAAACTGAAATATGTCCATTGTTCTGTGAACTGTCTATTTCAATGTTTGAAACTGATTTTTGTGATGAGTGAAATACATTTCAAGATATTTCATAAATACGAAGTCAAATTGGTATCAGAGATTTCTTTTGAAAAGAGTGAATTGGTTTTCCAAATCAGTGAAATGTGTTTTTTCAAACTAGTGAAATACTGATTTTGGAATGAGTGTGATTATATTATTTGAAATGACTCAAACCTATCTTTTGTGAATGGGTGTAATTTCTTTTCTGAAACTAGTGAAATGAGTTAAATCTATCTTTTGGAAAGAGTGAAATCTGTTTTTTGAAACGAGTGATACATAATATTACAATTGAGTGAGTGTAATGTGTTCTCTTAATTTAGTGATATATAATTATGTAACTGAGACTAATGTTTTTTTCTAAAATTAGTGAAATTAGTTTTGAGATCTATATTTTTTAGTGAGTGAAATCAATTTTTTTAAACGAGGGAAATGTAGTATAGTATTTCAATTGAGTGAGTGTAATGTGTTTTCAGAAATAAGTGTAATGTGTTTTTTGAAATTAGTCAAATTTATATTTGGAATGAGTGAATTTTTTTTTCTAACTGATATTTTTTTAAATGAGTGAAATCATTTTTTGGTGTGTGGAAATATGTTAAATGGGTTATTTCAAATACGTTCAAATGATTACTTAAAATATACTGTATGAAATTGGTATTTATGAAATACGTGAAACATATTTCAATGTGTTTGTCAAGTTGTTTATTCAATGTGTGAAATTGATGTTTGTGAAATACAACTAGAACTGAAATATGAAAACTAAAAGATTTAAATTGTTCAAAATATATCAAAGATCGGTCTTGTTTCAAACGTCTTGTAACCCTTTGAAACATATAGGGTAACGCTATTCTAAGTGTGAGTGTAGAATAGCTTATTCTACACCCCCTAGTAACGCTATATACAAAATATAATAAACGGTGTATAAAATGTAGTAATTCGGAATTGTTTTTTATCACCCAAGTTTATAATTTAATACATTTTTACGAAAATTACTATATTTTACATGATGTGTTACTATATTTTGTATGTACCGTTACTGGGGTGTAGAATAAGCTATTCTAAACGGTGTATAATATAATACTATATTTTATATTATGTGTTACTATATATATGTTTCATCCAAAATTTTCCCAAAGAAATTAAATAGAGGTCTTGCATGGGGAGAGTACAGGCATAATATATGTACGTTGCATGCAAGTGTCCTTTCCCCGAGAAAAGATGTTGCATGCAAATGCACCCAGACTTGTATTACCGTTGTATATAGTTGGGGCTGCAATTACTTGTTTATACGGACAGAGACCGCACTAAATACCCGTATATATAAATCCATCCACTGGACTTCCAACTGGAGTAGTAGCCAAAGTTAGATACAATCCCCGGCCCACTACGGGAACCGATGAGAAACACATAGGGCTCACCTCAGCGCATTCTTATATAGGCAATGTAGGGTGATCGGGCATGTGCCAAACTAGTGGCATTTGGTGCATGAATTCGGTTCGGATGGTTAAGACAACAAAGGGGGGGGGGGATTAATTTCCTAAATGGGTCATCCTTCTATTTCTCTATAATTTCCTTGTTGATGGAAAGTGGAAACTGTGGCTATAATGACCACTACAGCGAGACAAGAAACGGTACCGTGGAAGACGATGAAGGAATCACTAATTAAGGGTAACCCTGCAGAGGTCACTCCCATCTTATCTTGTGGTGAAAAGAGATGCATTGTATTTGTGTTACTTGTTACAAACTGCGTGTTTTGCCCTTTTTTGTAGATTCATCCTCTCAAAACATTATATATCTCAACATGTGCATCCAAATCACGAAGCACCATTAAGTTTCTCGCATCCAAATCTTCATTTGTAGATCCCTTGTTAATAGGTTTCAATGACCTTTTTCTTTCAGGGAAAAGACCAAAATTTGAAGAAAAAGAGGAATAAATGAAAGAAAAAGAAATCAAAAATCATTTTTTACAAAAAAACAAAAGTTATTTTATTCCTTTTTGGGAAACACAGTGGTGCTTCTCATGGAATCACATGCTGGGATTTTCCATTTTTGTGAAGCATAGGTTGTTTTTCTCTTTTCCAGTGCACTTCTATCGTGGAAGCATAAGTTGTGTTTTTGCTCTTTTCCTGAAAGCACAAGTTCTGTTTTTCCATTTTCGAGAAGCACGGTGGTGCTTCTCGCAAAGAAGAACGGCTTCCTGGAGAGAGAAAAAATCATACCTAGGGAAAACGAGCCTACAACCAAAAAAAAATTGAGATATAACCCGAAAACACATGCAGAAAGAAAAACAAGCATGCACTCGCAAGCGGGTGAGCCAGATGCATGACATGTGATGAAGCTGGGGCCTTGGGAGTGCTTCCGCACTAGAAGGTGACCATTGCGGAGAGTTATATTTAATCATCACTCCCATAAGAAGACGACCAGACCATTGCGGAATCATGTCCCGCTCGTAAGTCGCCTAGACAATGACCAAGCGCATACACCGCACCTCCCCCCTCCCCAGCGCCTCATGTTCTCTATATGTGGGCCCAAACCAGTTTTTCATTTCATTTCTTGTCATTACTTTCTGGTTTTTCTCTCCTTTTCACCCCTTTTTCCAGTTAATTTTCCTCTCTCTATTCTTTCTAAATTATTTTTTTAATCTTTTTTAACCTTTTTTTAACAAATTTCACAAAAGCAAATCCAAAATATCCGGGAAATTTTTTCATAATCGGCGTGAACATTTTTTGAACCTCAGAAAATGTTTATCTTATTTAAAAATCATCACGGAATTATAAATTTGTTTGCCAAATTAAAAAATATTCTTATATACGGGAACTTTTATAAATCGGTGGGTTTTTTGAATTGCGGTGAACAAGTTTTGAATTCAAATTTTGGTCGTCGAATTCAAAATTTGTTAATCAGTTTTGCAAATGTGTAAATAATATTTTTTAATAAAGTTCATAATAACTAAAAAATGTTTATAGAGTTCAAATTTTTTTCATCAAATCAATGAAATGTTCGTTGATTTTTATCTATTCTATTTTTGTTTTTCTTTTCCTTTCTGTTATTCTTTTCTCTTTCCTTTTTCCCTTTCAAGTTATTTTTCATTCTCCTTTTTCATAAATTCAACTTTTCATTATTTTTTCAGCACTTCATTTTTTAAATTTTTTTGTAAATTCTTCAGAATTGGAAAAGTTTGTTCTCATATTGAAATATGTATGAAACTTTAATTTGTTCTCCTTACAAAATTTGTTCAAAATCCAAAAAAACATAATTTAATATTTTCATATTTTCGAGAATAAAGTGCATTTTTCAGTACGTTTCAAGTCAAAAAATATTCAGGTTTTATTGAAATGTTCACAAATTCATAGTAATATATTTTTTTTAAACATTCTGAAAATTGTTTTCAATGTTCAACATATGTTTCTAAGACTGTTCACATATTAAGAAAGTGTTTGTTTTCTTATAAAAGGTTCATGTTTTCAAAATTAGTTTGTGAATTTCAAAAAATCTTCCCGTTTCAACAACGAACGAAATTTTCAAAAAAGAATTCTCGCATTTAAAAAAATCTGGATTTCAAAATTTGTTCATGTTTCAAAGATATTCGGCAATTCAAAATTATTATTTTATTTTTTAAAGCTCAAAAAATGTTATGAATGTTATGTTGTAGTATGTTCTTAAACATTCCTGTAGGTCGTTGGTTAGCACGAGCTATTTGTTCGAGTTGCTAGCAGCACGTGGCCGAGTTTTTAAGGTCGTGAGTTTGATCCTTCAACTCATCGTTTTTCTTTGGATTTTTATTCGTGCTTTACAAACACTGTTGTTTTGGTGCCTGCCATTGGCCTGGCTCAGACGTGAATTGTTGTGAATAGCACTTGCTATTTCACAATAAAAGAAAATATGTTGGTTGGCTATAATTAAAAGAAATTGTGGGCACATGCCAATAAGAGAGGATATGATGGTTTTGCTCTGATTAAAAAAATGTGGGCAAGTGATCACTAAAATAATTAAAGAGAATAAACCCTGGTAAAGCAGGGACTACCTGGTTATGCACTGATTATGCCAATGAAATGGGAATCTCCCCGCTTTATATATAAAGCAACGATCGTCATACATGATGCAAACCACCCGACACCACACACACACCCAAGGCACAGGCCTTCATCTGGCCAGAGCTGCACATGCGGTAGTACCGCAACCTGCAGCGGTAGTACCGCAGCCAACCGCGGTAGTACCGCAGCTCCCTGCGGTAGTACCGCGTCGTGCGGGCTGAGTGAGGGGATAACGGTTGGATTTTTCCCCACCTATAAAAGGGGGTCTTCTTCCCCATTGAACCTTATCCTTTGAGCTCGTGTTCTTCCCCCATTGTTGACCTTCTTCGAGCTTGCTAACTCTCAATCCTTCCATGGATTCTTGCTAGATTTGAGGGAAAAGAGAGAGGAGATCTAGATCCACATTTCCACCAATCACTTTCTCCTCTATGTGAGGGGAACCCCTTGGATCTAGATCTTGGAGTTCTTGGTGTTCTCCTTCTTGTTCTTCCTCTCATTTTTTCCCTAGCATTAGTTGCTTCGGTGGAATTTGAGAGAGAAGGACTTGGGCACTCCGTGTGCCCTTGCCATTGCATTTGGTGCATCGGTTTGAGTTCTCCACGGTGATACGTGGAAGTTACAAGTTGAGAAGCTTATTACTCTTGGGTGCTAGGTGCCCTTGAGCTTGTTCCTCTTGGGTGCTTGGGCGCCCTAGACGGTTGGTGGTGTTCGGAGCTCAATCATTGTGGTGTAAAGCTTCGGGCAAGCATCGGGGTCTCCAATTAGGTTGTGGAGATCGCCCCGAGCAATTTCACGGGTACCGGTGACCGCCCCCAAGGGTTGCCAAAGTGTACAGGTTCTACAGGAGAAATTACATCAGCCAGTACTATTGCACCCCCTTCATCATGTCGTCCGCCGCTCTCAGCCGGCACTACAGGAGCTGGTAATTGCGTAGGCGGGGTGGTGGTCTCCGCACATGCTTGTTGTGTGGTTATTGGTGTGCTCTCGGCCGGCTCCAGACGAATAAGATTCTTCGGCCATAGCAGCACCCAACCCTTGCAGCTTCCAATCCGCGGAGGGGTCTCGTCGTCCGCTCCCACATGTTGTACTGGAGGAGGCAAATCCTCGTGCCCCGATTTCACACTGGTCAAGCTAACCCTGAAGTGCCCATCGGGGATCGGCTGGTTGTGGAACGTGGTTTGCGAGGGGTCCATTATCATCCCCTTTCCCACGTCCACCTTCTGGCCTTTGATCAAGTAGAGTATGGTGCATGGGGTTTCTTTCGCCTGCAAACACATATGTCTGTGGCATAAAACAACCGAAAGGCAACAAAAATGGAATATTATATATATATATATATATATATATATTATATATATATATGTTGGTGCGACATGTAATTACCGTGACGGCGTCGAGCTCAGCCAAAGACGAAGGCCCACCTAGCGCGCCAGAGACTGAGGACGGGCTGCTATGAGCGGGAGCGGCTGCAAGAGGAGGCCCGGTTGCGTGAGCAAGTGATGGTGCGATGGTTTTGTTGTTCATGGAGTTGCTCCCGACGAAACTGGGCAACGGGAAATCATGTACTATCTGGTCTGGATTTTCCTTCGTCCAGTTGATGATAACTGGAACCAAGTTAGTAGCGAAATCATTTCTGCAGGCAGTTACAGCTGCATTGACTGCCTGCTGTAGCAACTCATATTTGTCCTCAGCTGCTTTTTTCGCGTCCTCGGCTGCTTTTTTCTCGACCGCAAGCTTCACCTTCGCGTCGATGTCCGCCTGACTAAACTTCTTTTTCTGCTTCTTGGCCTCCGGGCCCTCGTTGTAAAACACTTTCCACGTGGTGCCATCTCCAGCACCGTGCACACGACCATATTGCGGCCGCTGGCCCAAAGGGAGTCCCTTAAGTTCGTTCAAGGCCCGGTTCAGAGGGGTGTCCCACTTGGGCCTCATCGGAGAAGTAGGGCTTTCGGCTGCAAGCTAGTGTTGCTTCTCCAGTAGTCTAATCAATTTCCTCGTGATCTTGTCCGTGTAAAAAACCTTTTTCTCCTTGTCCCACTTGTAGCGGGCCCTGATGAAGTCACGCTCCAAGGGGTTGGTGAACTTCGCGAAGGTGTCTGGGAGAGCCGCGGCTTCACGTTCCGCGTCCTCCTTATCCCATATGGGCCTTTTACCGCGGTAGCCACGGCTTCCGAGGCGATGCTTCCCCGTGTTCCTTTGTTGAAGGCTCTTGAATTTCGCAGCCTTAGCCTTGGCTGCCTCGGTAGCGCAAGTGTCCTTGAACTTTTCGAACTCCTCCTCCGTAAGTGTCGGATTTTCCTCCAGAATCTTGGACAGGGGTTCATCAGCCTCAATAGCTCGTTTCACCCTCCCTTTCCAGGAGGCCAAATCATTGCTGAACATGCCCATGGAGTGATTGTTAATCTTTTTCATCTTCGGATCATCCCACGGTTGTTCTATGTTATCATCCCGATCGGGGAACTTGAATCTCTTGTGCAACTTCGTTAGGAGCAACTGCGTCAAATGTTCTTTACTCCTTAAGTCATCGCCGTTGATGCTCGCGCATTCCCGTAGGATGCATCCTACTTGGTTCCCATAGCACTTGCGAGGTTCTTCCTGCTCTAACGGCTCAAACTTGCCAGGTGCCATCTTTGTGATCACAAGTCGTCCAATCCCTAGTTTGTCAGGTTTTCGTATCCTCTGCTTCTTATGCTTCCTCTTTTCGGTAGTGGCATCGGGGCCGGTACCTTCCCCGCCGGTATCTTCCGCGCCGGTACCTTCCCCACCGGTCTCGGCGCCGCCATCAGTGCCGGCACCATCCGAGTTGATGTCCGCGTCAGTACCATCATCGAGGCCGACCTGCAAACCTTGCTTAGCAGTCAAATAGTCGAGGTACTCTTGTTCACCCTCATAATCCATCTCGTCTGCATCTTGGTCAGAAGGCCCAGTTTCTTCGTTGTTCGACATGTTTCCACTAGTAGAAAAAGGGTCAAACGTGAAGCACATTAGTGCCGTTTTGTATTAGAGCCGGCACAAATGTATACATTAGTGCCGGTTCCAACGGCTAGCCGGGCCGCTCTCATTAGTACCTGTTCGTGGCTAACCTTTTGTTGGCGAACGTAGTAATTTCAAAAAATTTCCTACACACATGCAAGATCATGGTGATGACACAGCAACGAGAGGGGAGAGTGTATGTCCACGTACCCTCGTAGACCGTAAGCGGAAGCGTTATGACAACGCAGTTGATGTAGTCGTACGTCTTCACGATCCGACCGATCCAAGTACCGAACGTACGACACCTCCGAGTTCAGCACACGTTCAGCTCGATGACGATCCCCGGACTCCGATCCAGCAAAGTGTCGGGGATGAGTTCCGTCAGCACGATGGCGTGGTGACGATGATGATGCTCTACCGGCGCAGGGCTTCGCCTAAGCTCCGCGACGATATGACCAAGGTGGAATATGGTGGAGGGGGGCACCGCACACGGCTAAGGAACGATCCGTAGATCAACTTGTGTGTTATGGGGTGCCCCCCTGCCCCGTGATATAAAGGAGCAAGGGAAGGTGCGGCCGGCCCCAAAGGGGTGCGCCTGGAGGAGTCCTACTCCCACCGGGAGTAGGACTCCCCCCTCTTGCCTTGTTGGAGAAGGAAAGGGGGGAGGGGAAAGAGGAAGGGGGGCGCCGCCCCCCCTCTCCTTGTCCTATTCGGACTAGGGGGGGAGGGGGCGCGCGGCCTGCCCTGGCCGGCCCTCCTCTTTTCCCTCATGGCCCACTAAGGCCCAATATCCCCCGGGAGGGTTCCGGTAACCCCCCGGTGTTCTGGTAAAATCCCGATTTCATCTGGAACCATTCCGATATCCAAATATAGGCTTCCAATATATCAATATTTATGTCTCGACCATTTCGAGACTCCTCGTCATGTCCGTGATCACATCCGGGACTCCGAACAAACTTCTGTACATCAAAACTTATAAACTCATAATAAACTGTCATCGTAACGTTAAGCGTGCGGACCCTACGGGTTCGAGAACTATGTAGACATGACCTAGAACTATTCTCGGTCAATAACCAATAGCGGAACCTGGATGCCCATATTGGTTCCAACATATTCTACGAAGATCTTTATCGGTCAAACCGCATAACGACATACGTTGTTCCCTTTGTCATGGTATGTTACTTGCCCGAGATTCGATCGTAGGTATCCAATACCTAGTTCAATCTCGTTACCGTCAAGTCTCCTTACTCGTTCCGTAATACATCATCTCGCAACTAACTTATTAGTTGTAATTCTTGCAAGGCTTATGTGATGTGTATTACCGAGAAGGCCTAGAGATACCTCTCCGACAATCGGAGTGACAAAACCTAATCTCGAAATACGCCAACCCAACATGTACCTTTGGAGACACCTGTAGTACTCCTTTATAATAACCCAGTTACGTTGTGACGCTTGGTAGCACCAAAGTGTTCCTCCGGTGGCAGGAGTTGCATAATCTCATAGTTACCGGAACATGTATAAGTCATGAAGAAAGCAATAGCAATATACTAAACGATCAAGTGCTAGGCTAACGGAATGGGTCATGTCAATCACATCATTCTCCTAATGATGTGATCCCATTAATCAAATAACAACACATGTCTATGGTTAGGAAACATAACCATCTTTGATTAATGAGCTAGTCAAGTAGAGGCATACTAGTGACTATATGTTTGTCTATGTATTCACACATGTATTATGTTTCCGGTTAATACAATTCTAGCATGAATAATAAACATTTATCATGATATGAGGAAATAAATAATAACTTTATTATTGCCTCTAGGGCATATTTCCTTCAGTCTCCCACTTGCACTAGAGTCAATAATCTAGATTACACAGTAATGATTCTAACACCCATGGAGTCCTGGTGCTGATCATGTTTTGCTCGAGGAAGAGGCTTAGTCAACGGTTCTGCAATATTCAGATCCGTATGTATCTTGCAAATCTCTATGTCTCCCACTTGGACTTGGTCCCGAATGGAATTGGAGCGTCTCTTGATATGCTTGGTCCTCTTGTGAAATCTGGATTCCTTTGCCTAGGCAATTGCACCAGTATTGTCACAGAAGATCTTCATTGGTCCCGATGCACTAGGTATGACACCTAGATCGGAAATGAACTCTTTCATCCAGACTCCTTCATTTGCTGCTTCCGAAGCAGCTATGTACTTCGCTTCACATGTAGATCCCGCCACGACGCTTTGTTTAGAACTGCACCAACTGACAGCTCCACCGTTTAATAAAAACACGTATCCGGTTTGCGATTTAGAATCATCCGGATCAGTGTCAAAGCTTGCATCGACGTAACCATTTACGACTAGCTCTTTGTCACCTCCATATACGAGAAACATATCCTTAGTCCTTTTCAGGTATTTCAGGATGTTCTTGACCGCTGTCCAGTGATCCACTCCGGATTACTTTGGTACCTTCCTGCCAAGCTTATTGCTAAGCATACGTCAGGTCTGGTACACAGCATTGCATACATGATAGAGCCTATGGCTGAAGCATAGGGAACATCTTTCATTTTCTCTCTATCTTCTGCTGTGGTCGGGCATTGAGTCTGACTCAATTTCACACCTTGTAATACAGGTAAAAAACATTTCTTTGCCTGATCCATTTTGAACTTTTTCAAAACTTTATCAAGGTATGTGCTTTGTGAAAGTCCAATTAAGCGTCTTGATCTATCTCTATAGATCTTGATGCCCAATATGTAAGCAGCTTCACCGAGGTCTTTCATTGAAAAACTTTTATTCAAGTATCCTTTTACGCTATTCAGAAATTCTATATCATTTCCACTTAATAATATGTCGTCCACATATAATATTAGAAATGCTACAGAGCTCCCACTCACTTTCTTGTAAATACAGGTTTCTCCAAAAAGTCTGTATAAAACCATATGCTTTGATCACACTATCAAAGCGTTTATTCCAACTCCGAGAGGCTTGCACCAGACCATAAATTGATCGCTGGAGTTTGCACACTTTGTTAGCACCTTTTGGATCAACAAAACCTTCTGGTTGCATCATATACAACTCTTCTTCTAGAAATCCATTCAAGAAATGCAGTTTTTACATCCATTTGCCAAATTTCATAATCATAAAATGCAACAATTGCTAACATGATTCGGACAGACTTAAGCATTGCTACGGGTGAGAAAGTCTCATCGTAGTCAACCCCTTGAACTTGTCGAAAACCTTTCGCAACAAGTCGAGCTTTATAGACAGTTACATTACCATCAGTGTCAGTCTTCTTCTTAAAGATCCATTTATTCTCAATGGCTTGCCGATCATCGGGCAAGTCAACCAAAGTCCATACTTTGTTCTCATACATGGATCCCATCTCAGATTTCATGGCTTCTAGCCATTGTGCGGAATCTGGGCTCACCATCGCTTCTTCATAGTTTGTAGGTTCACCATGGTCAAGTAACATGACTTCCAGAATAGGATTACCGTACCACTGCAGTGCGGATCTTACTCTAGTTGACCTACGTAGTTCAGCAGAAACTTGATCTAAAGTTTCATGATCATCATCATTAACTTCCTCACTAATTGGTGTAGGTGTCACAGGAACCGATTTCTGTGATGAACCATTTTCCAATAAGGGAGCTGGTACTGTTACCTCATCAAGTTCTACTTTTCTCCCACTCACTTCTTTCGAGAGAAACTCCTTCTCTCGAAAGGATCCATTCTTAGCAACGAATGTCTTGCCTTCGGATCTGTGATAGAAGGTGTACCCAACTGTTTCCTTTGGGTATCCTATGAAGACACATTTTTCCGATTTGGGTTCAAGCTTATCAGGCTGAAGGTTTTTCACATAAGCATCGCAGCCCCAAACTTTCAGAAACGACAACTTTGGTTTCTTGCCAAACCATAGTTCATAAGGAGTCGTCTTAACAGATTTTGATGGTGCCCTATTTAACGTGAATGCCGGCCGTCTCTAAAGCATAACCCCAAAACGATAGCGGTAAATCGGTAAGAGACATCATAGATCGCACCATATCTAGTAAAGTACGATTACGACGTTCGGACACACCATTACGCTGTGGGTGTTCCAGGTGGCGTTAGTTGCGAAACTATTCCGCAATTTTTCAAATGTAGACCAAACTCGTAACTCAAATATTCTCCTCCACGATCAGATCGTAGAAATTTTATTTTCCTGTTACGATGATTTTCAACTTCACTCTGAAATTCTTTGAACTTTTCAAATGTTTCAGATTTATGCTTCATTAAGAAGATATACCCATATCTGCTTAAATCATCTGTGAAGGTGAGAAAATAACGATATCCGCCATGAGCTTCAACATTCATCGGACCACATACATCTGTATGTATGATTTCCAAAAAATCTGTTGCTCTCTCCATAGAACCGGAGAACGGTGTTTTAGTCATCTTGCCTATGAGGCACGGTTCGCAAGTACCAAGTGATTCATAATCAAGTGATTCCAAAAGTCCATCAGTATGGAGTTTCCTCATGCGTTTTACACCGATATGACCTAAACGGCAGTGCCACAAATAAGTTGCACTATCATTATTAACTCTGCATCTTTTGGTTTCGACATTATGAATATGTGTATTTCTACTATCGAGATTTAATAAAAATAGACCACTCTTCAAGGGTGCATGACCATAAAAGATATTACTCATATAAATAGAACAACCATTATTCTCTGATTTAAATGAATAACCGTCTCGCATCAAACAAGATCCAGATATAATGTTCATGCTCAACGCTGGCACCAAATAACAATTATTTAGGTCTAAAACTAATCCCGAAGGTAGATGTAGAGGTAGCGTGCCGACCGCGATCACATCGACTTTGGAACCGTTTCCCACGCGCATCGTCACCTCGTCCTTGGCCAGTGCTCGCTTATTCCGTAGTCCCTGTTTTGAGTTGCAAATATTAGCAACAGAACCAGTATCAAATACCCAGGTGCTACTACGAGCTCTAGTAAGGTACACATCAATAACATGTATATCACATATACCTTTGTTCACCTTGCCATCCTTCTTATCCGCCAAATACTTGGGGCAATTCCGCTTCCAGTGACCAGTTTGCTTGCAGTAGAAACACTCAGTTTCAGGCTTAGGTCTAGACTTGGGTTTCTTCTCTTGAGCAGCAACTTTCTTGCTGTTCTTTTTGAAGTTCCCCTTCTTCTTCCCTTTGCCCTTTTTCTTGAAACTAGTGGTCTTGTTGACCATCAACACTTGATGCTCTTTCTTGATTTCTACCTCCGCAGCTTTTAGCATTGGGAAGAGCTCGGGAATTGTCTTGGTCATCCCTTGCATATTATAGTTCATCACGAAGCTCTTGTAGCTTGGTGGCAGTGATTGGAGAATTCTGTCAATGACACTATCATCCGGAAGATTAACTCCCAGTTGAATCAAGTGATTATTATACCCCAGACATTTTGAGTATATGCTCACTGACAGAACTATTCTCCTCCATCTTGCAGCTATAGAACTTATTGGAGACTTCATATCTCTCAATCCGGGCAAATTCATGAAATATAAACTTCAACACTTGGAACATCTCATATGCTCCATGACGTTCAAAACGTCGTTGAAGACCCGGTTCTAAGCCGTAAAGCATGGCACACTGAACTATCGAGTAGTCATCAGCTTTGCTTGCCAGACGTTCACAACTTCTGGAGTTGCTCCTGCGCTGGGTGCTTCCAGGACGTAATTCTTCTGTGCAGCAATGAGGATAATCCTCAAGTTACGGACCCAGTCCGTGTAATTGCTACCATCATCTTTCAACTTTGCTTTCTCAAGGAACGCATTAAAATTCAACGGAACAACAGCACGAGCCATCTATCTACAGTAAACATAGACAAGCAAAATACTATCAGGTACTAAGTTCATGATAAATTTAAGTTCAATTAATCATATTACTTAAGAACTCCCACTTAGATAGACATTTCTCTAGTCATCTAAGTGATTACGTGATCCAAATCAACTAAACCATAACCGATCATCACGTGAGATGGAGTAGATTTCAATGGTGAACATCACTATGTTGATCATATCTACTATATGATTCACGCTCGACCTTTCGGTCTCCGTGTTCCGAGGCCATATCTGCATATGCTAGGCTCGTCAAGTTTAACCTGAGTATTCTGCGTGTGCAAAACTGGCTTGCACCCGTTGTAGATGGACGTAGAGCTTATCACACCCGATCATCACGTGGTGTCCGGGCACGACGAACTTTGGCAACGGTGCATACTCAGGAGAACACGTCTTGATAATTTTTAGTGAGAGATCATCTTAAAATGCTACCGTCAATCAAAGCAAGATAAGATGCATAAAGGATAAACATCACATGCAATCAATATAAGTGATATGCTATGGCCATCATCATCTTGTGCTTGTGATCTCCATCTCCGAAGCACCGTCGTGATCACCATCGTCACCGGCGCGACACCTTGATCTCCATCGTAGCGTCGTTGTCGTCTCGCCAACTATTGCTTCTACGACTATCGCTACCGCTTAGTGATAAAGTAAAGCAATTACATGGCGTTTGCATTTCATACAATAAAGCGACAACCATATGGCTCCTGCCAGTTGCCGATAACTCGGTTACATAACATGATCATCTCATACAATAAAACATAGCATCACATCTTGACCATATCACATCACAACATGCCTTGCAAAAACAAGTTAGACGTCCTCTACTTTATTGTTGCAAGTTTTACGTGGCTGCTACGGGCTGAGCAAGAACCGTTCTTACCTACGCATCAAAACCACAACGATAGTTTGTCAAGTTGGTGTTGTTTTAACCTTCGCAAGGACCGGGCGTAGCCACACTCGGTTCAACTAAAGTGAGAGAGACAGACACCCGCCAGTCACCTTTAAGCAACGAGTGCTCGAAGCGGTGATACCAGTCTCGCGTAAGTGTACGCGTAATGTCGGTCCGAGCCGCTTCATCTCACAATACCGCTGAACCAAAGTATGACATGCTGGTAAGCAGTATGACTTATATCGCCCACAACTCACTTGTGTTCTACTCGTGCATATGACATCAACGCATAAAACCAGGCTCGGATGCCACTGTTGGCGAACGTAGTAATTTCAAAAAATTTCCTACGCACATGCAAGATCATGGTGATGACATAGCAACGAGAGGGGAGAGTGTATATCCATGTACCCTCGTAGACCGTAAGCGGAAGCGTTATGACAACGCGGTTGATGTAGTCGTACGTCTTCACGATCTGACCAATCCAAGTACCGAACGTACGGCACCTCCGAGTTCAGCACACGTTCAGCTTGATGACGATCCCCGGACTCCGATCCAGCAAAGTGTCGGGGATGAGTTCCGTCAGCACGACGGCGTGGTGACGATGATGATGCTCTACCGGCGCAGGGCTTCGCCTAAGCTCCGCGACGATATGACCGAGGTGGAATATGGTGGAGGCGGGCACCGCACAAGGCTAAGGAACAATCCGTAGATCAACTTGTGTGTTATGGGGTGCCCCCCTGCCCCCGTATATAAAGGAGCAAGGGGGAGGTGCGGCCGGCCCCCAAGGGGTGCGCTTGGAGGAGTCCTACTCCCACCGAGAGTAGGACTCACCCCTCTTGCCTTGTTGGAGAATGAAAGGGGGGAGGGGAAAGAGGAAGGGGGGCGACGCCACCCCTCTCCTTGTCCTATTCGGACTAGGGGGGGAGGGGGCGCGCGGCCTGCCCTGGCCGGCCCTCCTCTTTTCCCTCATGGCCCACTAAGGCCCAATATCCCCCGGGAGGGTTCCGGTAACCCCCCGGTGTTCCGGTAAAATCCCGATTTCATCCGGAACCATTCCGATATCCAAATATAGGCTTCCAATATATCAATCTTTATGTCTAGACCATTTCGAGACTCCTCGTCATGTCCGTGATCACATCCGGGACTCCGAACAAACTTCGGTACATCAAAACTTATAAACTCATAATAAACTGTCATCGTAACGTTAAGCGTGCAGACCCTACGGGTTCGAGAACTATGTAGACATGACCTAGAACTATTCTCGGTCAATAACCAATAGCGGAACCTGGATGCCCATATTGGTTCCTACATATTCTACGAAGATCTTTATCGGTCAAACCGCATAACGACATACGTTGTTCCCTTTGTCATCGGTATGTTACTTGCCCGAGATTCGATCGTCGGTATCCAATACCTAGTTCAATCTGGTTACCGGCAAGTCTCTTTACTCGTTCCGTAATACATCATCTCGCAACTAACTTATTAGTTGTAATGCTTGCAAGGCTTATGTGATGTGTATTACCGAGAAGGCCTAGAGATACCTCTCCGACAATCGGAGTGACAAAACCTAATCTCGAAATACGCCAACCCAACATGTACCTTTGGAGACACCTGTAGTACTCCTTTATAATCACCCGATTACGTTGTGACGCTTGGTAGCACCTAAAGTGTTCCCCGGTAAACGGGAGTTGCATAATCTCATAGTTACCGGAACATGTATAAGTCATGAAGAAAGCAATAGCAATATACTAAACGATCAAGTGCTAGGCTAACGGAATGGGTCATGTCAATCACATCATTCTCCTAATGATGTGATCCCATTAATCAAATAACAACACATGTCTATGGTTAGGAAACATAACCATCTTTGATTAATGAGCTAGTCAAGTAGAGGCATACTAGTGACTATATGTTTGTCTATGTATTCACACATGTATTATGTTTCCGGTTAATACAATTCTAGCATGAATAATAAACATTTATCATGATATGAGGAAATAAATAATAACTTTATTATTGCCTCTAGGGCATATTTCCTTCACCTTTAGCACTGGTTCGTGCCACGAACCGGTACTAATGAGGGTGGTGGCAGGATGTTGTCAGTCTGGGCCCCCTCCAGCACCTTTAGTACCGGTTCGTGCCACGAACCGGTACTATAGGTCCTCCTGCATATAAACCCTTCGTGCAGCTCGCTCTGTTCTTCCCCATTTCCCCTCTCCTCTCCTCTCTATTCTTCCTCTTCTCCCCTCGAGCTCATCACACATTTTGCCCAAAATTTGTCAAGATTTGAAGGCCCCCATCCATTCAAGTGATCACAAAGGTTAGCAACTTTGTCCTTTGATTTTAGTAATTTGGGAGGAAATATATATATGTGCTAGTATTTGATTTATATGCAATTTGAGGTCAAAATAACACTTAGTTTGCATATGTAGGTGTGGTTTACTTAGTGCCTTCTAAATCTCTGTCGTAACCACCGCCGATCGCCTCGCATCGTCTCTGTCATGGCACCACCTTGTGGTGAGCCTCTTGTTCATGAAATTTTATATAAAAATTGATGTTTGTGTGATTTGGATATATAGTTACTCGTATAATAATTATCTTACCCGTGCGTTGTTTGTTATACATAGTGCCATGGTTTTGATATCCGTCCCGTCGGCCCTCGTCCTTGTTATGATTCGGATGTGGTATATTCTCTTTTAAAACTATTTGTTGCATTTCGTGTTTATGACAAATTATGCCCATCAAGTTGACATAGATATTTTTATCTAGGAGGTATGTGAACCGGAAATTCCAACCGACCCTATTGTCGAGAGGTTAAATTTAGTTGAAAGAGAAAACGAGTACTTGAAAGAAAAATTGAAAAAGAATTGAGGGGGAGAAGATGGAATTGGAGTTGCATGTTGCCGATGTCGCCGATGATCACAAGATCAAGATGGAGAAAATGCGCTTGAAGATTAGAAAGATTAGAAAATATGCCATCGATAGTGAGGCTTGGTATCATTATGCTGTTGGATCAATTGTTACCTTAGTTGCGATCTTGATCGCATTTGTTGTTGCATTTAAATGCTTTAGCTAGAGAGTTATTTGTTTGTTGCATTTAAGTGTTGTATGAACTTTATGTATGAACTTGTATTAATTTGGTCTATTCGGTGTTGTGTAATGAAGATGAGCCGGCAAAGGATGTACGATGACCGATGCTCTCCCCAGTTCGTTGAGGGCGTGCATACTTTTCTGCATGCCGCAGAGGCAAACAACCGGGCGGATGGGTTTATGCCTAGTCCATGTGTTGGCTATAAGAATGGTCGCAATTACTCTCGCCAAGAACCATTCACGCCCACCTGTTTGAGTCCGGTTTCATGCCCCACTATAATGTTTGGACCAAGCACGGAGAAAGAGGGGTTATGATGGAAGACAATGAAGAAGAAGAGGACGACGACAGCTATCCTGGCCATGGGTTCCCTGAATACGATGATACAACAATGGGGGAAGAAGCTGAGCCGGTAATGCGGGAAGAAGCTGGGCGGCAATGCGGGAAGAAGCTGAAGAAGAGGCATCGGATGAGCCCGTTGATGATCTAGGTCGGGCCATTGCCGATGCAAAGAGAAACTGCAAGTGATTTGGAGAAGAAGAAGTTGCAGCGCATGTTAGAGGATCACAAAAATTGTTGTACCCAGTGCGTAGGTGACAAGAAAAAGCTGGGCACCACACTGGAATTGCTGCAATGAAAGGCAGAGAATGGTGTATCTGACAAGGGATTTGGAAAGTGGCTGGTAATGATAAAGGATATGCTTCCAAAGGACAACGAATTGCCCGAGAGTACGTACGAAGCAAAGAAGGTTGTCTGCCCTCTAGGGTTAGAGGTGCAGAAGATACATGCATGCCCTAATGATTGCATCCTCTACCGCGGTGAGTACGAGGATTGAACGCTTGCCGGTATGTGGTGCATTGCGCTATAAGATCAGCCGCGATGAGCATGGTGATGTCGAGGGCGGCGCCCAGGAACAAGATTCCTGCCAAGGTGATGTGGTATTCTCCTATAATACCACGGTTGAAACGTTTGTTCCAAAACAAAGAGCATGCCAAGGCGATGCGAGGGCACAGAGAAGACCGTAAGAAAGACGGAAAGTTGAGAGTACCAGCTGACGGGTCGCTGTGGAGAAAAATTGAAAGAAAGTACGGAAGGAGTTTGCAGATGACGCAAGGAGCGTATTGTTTGGTCTAAGCGCAGATGGCATTAATCCTTTTGGGGAGCAGAGCAGCAACCATAGCACCTGGCCTGTGACTCTATGTTTGTATAACCTTCCTCCTTGGTTGTGCATGAAGCGGAAGTTCATTATGATGCCAGTGCTCATCCAAGGCCCTAAGCAACCCGGCAACGACATTGATGTGTACCTAAGGCCATTAGTTGAAGAACTCTTACAACTGTGGAATGGAACAAGTGTACGTGCGTGGGATGAGCACATGGGGGAAGAATTTGACCTAAAGGCGTTGCTGTTCGTGACCATCAATGATTGGCCTGCTCTCGGTAACCTTTCGTGACAGACAAACAAGGGATACCGCGGATGCACGCACTGTTTGGATGATACCGACAGGATATATTTGAATAGTTGTATGAAGAATGTGTACCTGGGACATCGTCGATTTCTTCCGAGCAGGCATCCCGTAAGAAAGAAAGGCAAGCATTTCAAAGGTGAGGTGGATCACCGGACGAAGCCTCGCCACCGTACTGGTGCTGATGTACATGATATGGTCAAGGATTTGAAGGTGATATTTGGAAAGGGTCCTGGCGGACAACCTGTTCCAAAGGACGCTGACGGACGCGCACCCATGTGGAAGAAGAAATCTATATTTTGGGACCTGCCATATTGGAAAGACCTAGAGGTCCGATCCGCAGTCGACGTGATGCACGTGACGAAGAATCTTTGCGTGACCCTGCTTGGCTTCTTGGGCGTGTATGGGAAGACAAAAGATACACCTCAGGCACGGGAGGACCAGCAACGTATGCACGGAGAAGACGGCATATATCAGGGTCATGGAAGCTACGCTCTTACCAAAGAAGAGAAGGAAATCTTCTTTGAATGCCTTTCGATATTAAGGTACCGTCGGCTTCGTCAATATAAAGGGAATAATAAACATGGCAAAGAAAAAGTTCCAAAACCTAAAGTCTCATGACTGCCACGTGATTATGACGCAACTGCTTTCGGTTGCATTGAGGGGGCTTCTACCGGAAAACGTTCGATTAGCCATTGTGAAGCTATGTGCATTTCTCAATGCAATCTCTCGGAAGGTAATCGATCCAGAAATCATACCAAGGTTACAGAATGATTTGGTGCAATGTCTTGTCAGTTTCGAGTTGGTGTTCCCACCATCCTTCTTCAACATCATGACGCACGTCCTAGTTCACCTATGCGAAGAGATTAACGTTTTGGTCCTGTATTTCTACACAATATGTTCCCCTTTGAGAGGTTCATGGGAGTCTTAAAGAAATTTGTTCATAACCGTGCTAGGCCAGAAGGAAGCATCTCCAAGGGCCATCAAAATGAGGAGGTCATTGAGTTTTGTATTGACTTTATTCCTGACCTTAAGCAGATTGGTGTTCCTGAATCGCGGCATAAGGGCAGACTGGATGGAAAAGGCACGCTAGGAGGGGAACAAAGAATATGTATGGACGGACATTCTCTCACTGAAGCACACTACACAGTTCTACAGAATTCCGCCTTGGTGGCTCCATATATGGATGAACACAAGAATTTGCTACGCTCCAAACACCCGGAGCGGTCTGATGACTGGATTACACGTGAACAAACCAGGAGTTTCGCTAGCTAGTTGCGGACACGTACCATGCATGACACCTCTATTGAAGATGACCTGTACTTGCTGTCCCAGTTACCATCTTCGAATATAATGACTTTCAAAGGGTACGAGATAAATGGTAATACATTTTACATGATCGCCCAAGATAAGAAGAGCACCAACCAAAACAGTGGTGTCCGCTTTGATGCAGAAACCAAGACGGGAAAGGAAACATATTATGGTTATATACAGGACATATGGGAACTTGACTATCGACGTGGTTTAAAGGTCCCTTTGTTTCGCTGCAAATGGGTCAATATGACACGAGGCGGGGTAACGGAAGACCCGCAGTACGGAATGACAATAATGGATCTCAACAATCTTGCATATGCAGACGAACCATTCGTCCTAGCCAATGATGTGGCACAGGTTTTCTATGTGAAGGACATGTCTACGAAGCCAAGAAAAAGAAAAGATAAGGAAGCGAATGCATCGTATTTACGAGCCAAAGCGGCACATAGTTCTTTCTGGGAATAGAAAGATCCTGGGAGTGGATGACAAGACAGACAAGTCATAAGATTATGAAAAGTTTGATGAAATTTCTCCATTCACAGTGAATATTGACCTGAGCATCCCGTTAAATGATGAAGATTTTCCATGGTTACGGCGCAAAGGGACACACGTGAAGAAAAAGTTTCACACCCAAAGATCTGGGATGTGATCGGCTTCACTATCATCACTTTCTTCTGTGTTTCACACCCAGAGGGGAATCTCTGTAATAGTTAGGGTAGTTATGTGTTTTGGCATTTGAAACGCGAAGAAATTTTATGTGCAAACAAATTCTTTCATGCCTTTACTGATTTTTAAGGTTAAATTATTCACAAACTAGTGACTCACACTAATTTAAAATAATTCAAAATTTAAACTATTCAAATTTGAAAACTACGGGCACTAACAGAAAGTTTGTAATTTTTTGTACCTAAAGCAAAAATATTCACAAAGAAACTCTAAATACACAAAAAAAACAACACAAAAATAAATAAATAAAGCCCGCCTACTAGGCCAGAGCGGCCTGCATACGACTAGAAACCCAACCTGTTGTTGGGCCAGGATGCAGGCCCGCAAAGGCCAAGTGGGCCCACAGGGCAACAAAGAACACGTAGGCCCAGTAAGCCTGCTTTGAAGAGGAGCTCGAGAGAGCGACCGCACGGGGGCTTATAAACCAGTGCGGTCGCCCCTCGGCTAGCAAGGTGGGACTAAACTTGCCGCACTGCACTGCGCCATAAGACCCCTTTAGTACCGGTCGTGGCACAAACCGGTACTAAAGGGGGCCTTTAGTACCGGTTTGTGCCACCATCCGGTACTAAAGGGGTCGCTTCCCGCTTGGGCTGGTTAAACAGACCTTTAGTACCGGGTGGTGGCTCCAACCGGTACTAAAGGTGCCTTCTATATATACAACACTTCGAAAAATTTCATTCTCCCTCTGTTTCTTTCTCTGTTTCCCCATTGAACCGCCCGCCCCGATCGATCGACGCCGTCACCGACCCCGTCGCCGTCGCCGCCAAATCCCGTCGCCCGCTTCGTCGCCGTCGCGCCCCGTCCCGTCGCCGCCCGGGCCCGTCCCGTCGCGCCGTCCCTCGTCGCCGCCCCATCACGCCCGCCCGTCGCTGCCCCGGTCGTCGCCTACGCCATTGCCGCCGCCCGCTGTGAGCTCTCCCCTCTAACCCCTCTCCTCGCCCAAGGGCCACCATGGGCGCCGCCTCCCCGAGCCCATACACACACACAAGCATGATGAACACACACACACATACACGTATATATGTATGAATGCATGTATATATTAGTATATACGTATTTTGTATGTTTAATTAGTTTGGATTTTTTAGATTATTGTTTTTTCACTAGTATATATGTATGCATGCATGTTAGATGGATATAATTAGTGTTTAATTAGTATGGAATTTTTTTATATAATGTTGTTTTTCTGTTTTTTAATGGATGTATAGAAATTGTTTTTCTGTTTTTAGTGTTAGATGCTTAATTAGTATGAAATAGTATATAGATTTTTGAAATAGTAGAAATGTTAGAAATTTTAGTTATCAAAATCCAATCATTAAAAAATATTATTTTTTATGGCATATAGCTAGTATTTGTTCTCGACGATGCCCGCCCGCATCCTCGCTGGCCGACCTGCCTGCGACGACGCCCAGCCGCCCTTGTCCGGACTGGCTCCGCTGGCTGGCACCGGGAGGTGCTGCTCGGAGGGGCGCGCCGCTTGATGAGGAACCCGCCCCGGGTCCCGCTGTCGACCCTGATCTCGTTTGGTGGCATTCGTGGGCCAGTTTTGGTGCGGAGGGACTGCCCCGGGAGGAGGTACGTCGCCGTGTCGTGGAGGAGGACGAGCACGCCCATCGCTACATGGTTGCGTTAGTGGGCGGCAGGTTCTCCAATACCCGACAAGATCTTCGTGGATCTCACTTCAGCTATGATCCCGTGAGGGTTCCTTCTCTTTGGGTGTCCACCGCCGAGACGCAGGAACCGCAAGTGTCCTAGATTCTTCTGTAGTATTCGATCTTTAATTAGCTAGCCAGTGATGTACTATTCAATATTATATATTATTCGAGACGATGTATTCGAGATTATATCTATTATTCTAGACGAAGTATTCGAGATTATATCTATTATTCGAGACAATGCAATTTAAATACTAAATTGTTTTATGTTTCTTTTGAATTAGTTAAATAAAAGCTATGGCAGACAATACCCACAGAGAGGGAGAACAGACCTCGAAATGCGGGCCAGATGATAATCAGAATGAAGAAGATTATGACGGCTACGAATTTCAAAACAACACCGGAGAGGGTGATATGATATTCGATCGCGACGACCGAATTGATGAAGTCATGAACTACGATTATGACGATAACGAAGAACATGTTGATCCTGAAACAACAATGACCGGCGAGGTATATATATTTATATAAGAAGGTTTCTGGTGATCATCACATGTTTTAAATGACTTGAAGATATATTAACGAATCGATCTTTGTTCTTTCAGCCATCCGGATCGAGCAAATCTTCAGGCAAAAGGACGAAACGAGGCCCGAACAAAAAGTTGAAGGATGGCGTAAAGTACAATATCGAGGTAGTCAGACCTAATGGCGAACCATTAGCGCCTAAGAAGATTGCGGACAAGTTCATTCGTCAGTGCGGAGTTCTTGGGAAGGACCAACTCCCGATCTCCCTTCAAGAATGGAGAGAGCCAGCAAAAGACAAAGGACAAAAAGGCAAAGAGGACGCTGCTCCACGTCCAGATGTTTCTTTTGTCGATAAGAATCAAAAAGATCTACTTTGGGATACTCTCATGGAACATTTCACCCTACCAGATCATTTCACAGAAGCAGATGTGCAGAAAGTCAAGGACGCTGCTCTTAGGAAGATGGCGGTTGCATTCAAGAACCACAAGAATCGTGAATGGGACAAGTACGTCAAGGGAGGAAGGAAGACTCCAGTATTCGAGGGAACACTAGAGAACCAACGTGCTCATTGGGACAATTTCGTGAAATTCAAGGATTCAGAATTAGCTAAGGAACGGTCGAGGATAAACAAGAAGAATGCTGAAAAAAAGGATAAGTTCCATAAGCTGGGGCTAGGTGGCTATGCGGTGTCAATGCCTAAGTGGGATAAGTCTGAGAAAGAGATGGAGGATGCAGGTGTCACTCCGAATACTAAGAGCTGGCCCCCCAGGTGCAGGACTTGGTTCTATGCGCATGGGGGGGAGTTGGACCCGAAGACAGGCAAAGTTTCGACGAAGGCATGTCTGAACGGAGCCGACGATGCGATACTTGTTGCAATAGAAGAGGCACGATCGGGGTTGTTCCAGCCCAACAGAGAGAACGACGAGCTTACGCGTGCCCTGGGAAATCCTGAACACCCGGAAGAACACGAGGCAAGGGCGCTTATTCTGTGGTATGAGGGGTTTTCAGACCGAACACCGACTACAGAACCCGTGCGAGAAAGAAGATTGCGGAGGAGAAGAAGAGGAAGATGGAGGAGGAGCAGAGGAAGCGGGACTATGAACGCCTTTCAAGGCCTAGAAGCAAGTCAAGCGGAATTGGCGGTCAAATTCCAGCGGCAGCGAAGCAGATTGACTCACTTAGCCAGCAAAGGGGGTCTCAGCAGCTGCAGCAGCTAGCGGATGATCCAGCATTGGATAGCACCGCCCCATCCATGCCGAGAAGCAGCGTGGGTTCCGCCCCGGACGATGCAATGCTGGGTAGATACCCCGTGGATGACATGACGGAGAACACTAGCTGCGAGCTACACGTCAAAATGAAGAACATATCCATGAAGGTGGCGGACGGCGTTGCTTTTCCAGTTACCCCCAAAGCAACCTACCATTGCATCCCGATTCCAGAGGGCTATGCTCGTGTCATGGTTGACGAGGTGGTGCAGCCATATTCGGGCTAGAGCTTGACATTCCCGGAGGTGAGGACGAGCGCTTTCTCGGAGACGCCAACCATCGTATCATCCTATGGAAAAAGGATTGCATCATCTTTCAAGGCCACCGACACGCGTCATCCGACTCCTCGTCAAGTCCGCCACCGAGTCAGCAGTCTCCCGCTCCTGCAAGTCCACCAAGTCCGCAAAGTGTCAGGCCACTCCTCCTCCAAGTCCGGCAAAGTGTCAGCCACTCCTCCTCCTCCAAGTCCGCCACAGCGTCAGACGTCCACTCCTCCTCCAAGTCCGGCACAACCTCAGGCCACTCCTCCTCCAAGTCTGGCACTGCTTCAGGCGGCCACTCCACCTCGTCCAACTCAGCCCCATCAGCCGGCATCTCCGCCGCCTCAGCAATCGCAGAAGAGACACCCCGCAGCTATGGTGCGTAGCGGTACGAGTCGAGGTAGTACAGGAAGTACAGGCGGAGGCAAGCGATATAAATATGGTCCAAGCCTCACGCCTCTTCCGCAGAGGTCTTATGACAGGTCCGAGGAGGAAATCGCAGCCATATCGAAGTCTGAGGTGGAAGCCCATTTTGCACCGAAACCGCCACCGCCGCCAAGGGAGAAAGTGCCTGAGGAAATGATTGACCACTTCATTCGTATGGCTCAACCACCAGCTCCCAAGCCTGTTGACACAGACTATGAGCGCCACATCAGGAAGTTAAATCAAGCACGTCTACGTAAGGAGGCGAGCTCGGGATCGAGCAAACAATAAGCAGTTGTCAAAAAATGCGGGAAAACCATTCCCCAGTTGGGAGAACAGGCGGCGCAATCGATCCCCTCGCTTGTTGTGCCAACAACACGTGATAATCTGTGCTCAATATTATTGTGGGCAAACAGTTTACGTTCTGAGGTGGGCAATGTGGTAATAACGGAGGACCATATAATGCAGGCTGAAGTTCTCAAAATCACTGTTGGACAACTCCTCGAGATCGAGCCCATGCCTGTGCTTAGAGAGGATGAAATAAACGGAAACATGTCCGGGCCAACCTTTGGTCGAGCTGCATAAGGTCAAGAACCTCCCAACGAGAATGTATGAATTGCATCAATGGTACATGAACATTACCAAGATTTCCGATCGATTGTCCCTCGTGGTGAATGTCAAGGAGGAGCATTACTTCCATGAGAAAGCTGTGTCCGTTGAGTATTCTGAACTGTTTCAGTTATACAATCAAGACGCACTCGACAAATCTATCGTCAGTTGCTATTGTCTGTAAGTGATTTCTTTCTGTAATTTAAGTCTCAAGCTAGCTGTACTGATCCTTTTGATCAATCATTACCTGTAATTATCCTCACTATATTCTTTTCTGTGGTATTATATGCAGGATGAAGATATATGAAATGAGAAAAGGTGGAAGCTTTGGCATTGGGTTCATTGACCCAAACACCGTTAATGAATGCACATGGAAACTAAATCCACGTTATCAAAAGGACGTAGAGGACAACATGCTAGAGTTCTTGAAGCGCCTCAAATACAATGAAGATATACTACTTCCTTACAACTTCCAGTGAGTCACACTGTCTTGTACTACAAATTCTCTGTTTTTGCCTACTAGCAAGCTACATGTTTTTGCTTTACATATGCCCGCTTAATTAAGACATGCAAACGTGTGTGCATGCAGATTTCACTGGGTCTTGTGTATCATTAAAGTTGATTCCTGAACAGTTGAAATACTGGACTCACTACTCAAAGAAAAAACTGACTATAACATCTTGTTTGGGATAGTCAACAGGTAATTTCAATCATTATTAACTATATATCTCGGCCTATTTAGTTCGTCATTTTTCATGATATGAACTATTTAATAACCCCTTTATTCATTTTCTTTGTCGGCGGGCAGGGCTTGGGCAAGGTTCATCAGCGTCATGAAGGCGAATGGAAACAAAAGCTTAAATGGTTTCGACCCAAGGTAAGTAATTAAGTAGTACTAGCTAGCTAGCTAGCTGCCATCTCTTTAATTATCATGCTTGATTAATTATTATCTGATCAAATTCCATTCTCGTAAAGGCCCTGAAGCAGGCGCAGGGGACTAATCTGTGTGCATTCTGCGTTTGCGAGAACATTCGCATGATGGCGTCCGAAAGGAGCAGATCTCAAAGACAGGAATGGGTACGCTTGTCAAAACACTATTCACAATTTTTACACCATTATCGATATCTAGTCACACAACTAATACACATGCATATTGATCTCCTTCTTAACAGTTCACAGAGGTGCGGAGAAGCTCCTAGAAACGGAGCGCCGTAGAAGCACTTCAAGAGGAAATAGCGGGATTTTTGCTCGACCAGGTCATAAATCTGAAGGAGAATACTATTACCCGCTACCGCCCCATCATGCTCCGAAGGCACCAATTAGGCTAATGCCACTGGCTCAAGGCAACATGCATATGCAGGAGAAATTGTATATAGCTATACATGTGTGTATGTGTGAATTAATTAATATGATGGTTTGTGAGACATTGATGATATATATATATATATGCATGATTGGTTCTACTAGAAATTCTATTTATATATATATATATATATATATATATATGCATAACGTGTACAATGTGTAGTATCGTAAAATACCAGCAAACGAAAAAGAATTAAATTGATAACACAAATTTAATTAAAAAATAAAAAATAAAAAAAACCCACAAACATTTAGTACCGGTTGGTGTTACCAACCGGTACTAAAGGGCTCCCGGCCCCCGGAGCTGCCTCGTGCCACGTGGTTGGCCTTTAGCACCGGTTCGTGCGGAACCGGTACTAAAGGGGGGGGCCTTTAGTGACCACACTTTAGTGCCGGTTGTGGAACCGGCACTAAAGGGCCTTACGAACCAGTGCTATTGCCCGGTTCTGCACTGGTGTTCCTATGATTAAGTGTCCTCATTTATTTCTAAAAGTATGAATAAATGAGAAATGACATAAAAAAGAAATCTATGTGCCAGCACTTGATATGCCAACTATGTAGCACAAATCATGCCTATATTCACGGGAAATTTCGAAATGACCTTTGCTAAAAAAATGGACATATCGAGTGCCTGAAATTCACCGGAACGGAAATGAATCAACGTGTCTAACTCCTCCTGAACTAGCCCCAGATACAAATTAATATTATTTCCTGGTTGTTTCGGCCCTTGAATAAGCATGCTCATGTGAATGTACTTCGATTTCATGCACAACCAGGGGGGAGGTTGTACATCCATACAAACACGGGCCATGTGCTATGGTTGGTGTTCTGGTTGCCAAACGGATTCATGACATCGGTACACGCGCCGAGCACGATGTTCCTTGCATCACATTCAAAATACCAATAGAAGTTGTTCAACGCTCTCCACTGGCTTCCATCCTTCACGTGTCTCAGCTTCGGATCATCTCTATCGTCGGGCTTCTTCCTCTCCGCGTGCCAGCGCATTAGCTTTGCTTCCTTGGGATCTACAAAATACCTCTGGAGACGGGGAGTGATCGGTAAGTACCATACAACTTTACGGGACATTTCTTCCCGGCCTTCTTGTATCGAGAAGCATTGCACACCGGACAGCTTGTTTTTTCCGCATGCTCCTTTTGATAAATTATGCAATCGTTGATGCATGCATGGTATCTAACGTGTGGCAGATCAAGAGGGCACACGATCTTCTTGGCCTCATCAACACTAGTAGGACATAGATTACCCGCGGGAAGAACATCCTTTAGGTACTTGAGATGCTCATCGAGGCTAGTGTCGGTCCATTTGTTTTTAGCCTTCGCCTTACGGAGTTGGAGCGCGAAACTCAAGCGGGTCACCTCAGGATTGCAACCATCATACAATGGAGTGTTCGAGTCTACCAACAGTTGCTCCAGCTTAGCCTCCTCTCTAGAAGCAGCTCTCTCAGTACTCGTCTCCTTGCGAAGCAATGCTTGAACACGAGGGTCCCGCACGATTGAACTTAGTACCGACGAACTCTGCTGCGTGGAGTCCATGTTGTTCTCTCCGCCACCATGTCCGCCCCCTTCTCCTACGCCATGTCCGGCCCCTTCTCCGCCGCCATGTCCGACGTCTTCCCCGCCGCCATTATCGATCATCTCTTCGTCTTGCCCCGTGTCATCATTGCCTGCCCCGTCGGCATCCTCAACATCGTCATCCTCATCTTCAGTTATCCACCGAGTATAGCCATCCATGAAACCAGTCATGAGCAGGTGCGCTTCGACACGACCATCGTCATAGGGGTCGAGCCAAACTATTCCTTTGCATTTTCGACACGGACATAAAACCTCTGTCAGGTTATTTTCTTTCATGTCCTGCACAGACGACCGCAACCACCTGTCCACCATCGTTCCACTGACCATCATGAACGTCTGCACGGTAATAATAAAACAAAATTGATTATAAAAATTCGGCATGACCATCCCTAAAAATAGGACATATATGGATCTAGAGTTTGCCCGGAATTCGCCGAAACGGAAATAAATCGATATTTCGGCAAAACATAGGCAACTCAAAAGCACAATTTGGCGTCAACTCATGCCACACACACAATTTCCATAAACATGCCACACTCAAAAGCATGAAATTTTAATCACCTCTATCTCGAGATCGAGCACGCGGTGGAGATGATGTTGTAGGGAGATCAAAAGTGCACAAAGATCTTCTTGACAAAGATAGATCTAGTTACGGGGCAAATAGGTCACTTAACTAAATCCTACATCTACCTGGCTACCTAATTTGGGAGGAGACAACTTCAACTAGTGGAGGGGGAAGGAAAAAGAGAAAGGAGATGCATTTATGGAGGTGGTGTAGTTAGGTAGGAGTAATGAAGAGAGAGAAAGGTAGATAGAAGAGGGAGAGTAATGGGGAGAAGTATTGAGGAAGAAGAAGAGTGAGAGGGGAGCATGTGGGAGGTAGGGTAATGGGAAGAGAGGAGTGGGGGAGGGAAGGGTGGGGAAAATGTGGAGGGTTGGTGCGGATTAGCAGTAGCGCGGGAGCTAAAACGCGCTGCTGCTAAAGAAGTAGCAGCAGCGCGCTTTGGGCAACGGCACTACTGCTAACGGGGACCAAAAAGTGTGGATATTTGAAATTTAGCAGCAGCGACCTTAGAAAAAGCGCGCTACTACTACATCCATAGCAGTAGCGCGGCTCGCGGCACCGCGCTGCTGCTAAATGGAGTTTGGCCGACACCGCCGGTCGATATTTGTAGCAGCGCGGTTTACACTGAGCGCGCTAGTGCTAAAAACTTGTCAGTAGCGAGTTTCCCGCACACGCGCTACTACTAATTAGCAGCAGCGCTCCTTTTTGAGCCGCGCTGCTGCTATGACTCTGTGTATAGGCTTTTCCCTAGTAGTGATACATACATATATTTTTTTGCGAGGAAATTAAAACATACATATATCATCAATATATATGGAAAAAAAGCATCACTAGCTATGGGCGGCGGTGGCGGCAGGCGGCAGGGCAGGGCACGGGGGCTCACTATGGGCGGCGTCGGCGACTGCGAGGTCGGGGCCGGCCTGAGGCAGGGGTGGTGGCGCGGTGCAGGGGATGGCGTCAGGCGGCGGCGTCGGCGCGACGCTGGGCGGGCCGCCTGAGGCAGAGGCGGTGGCGCGTGGGGCAGGGGTGTCGGCGACGAGGAAGGCTCGGGGACGACGCCGCCACGGCGACGGCAAGGCACGGGCGACAGCCGACGGCGCGGTCGGGCGGGGGCGACGGCAGGGGCGGCGGTCGGCATCGGGGCAGCGGACGGCGTCGATCTGGGAAGCCTGGCGGCGTCGATGAGCTCGGCGTCGTCGGCCGGGCCGGGGGGCAACTGGCGATGAGTTCGTCAAATTTTCCTAAGTGCTACTTATATACCCAAGCCTTTAGTCCCAGTTGGTGCCACCAACCGGGACCAAAGGCTAATTTTCGGCAGCCCAAAGGGCGGGAAGCGGCGGCAAGCGGCGGCCTTTGGTCCCGGTTGGTGGCACCAACTGGGACTAAAGGAGGGCAGTGGTACCGGTTGGTGCCACGAACCGGGACCAATGCCCCCCTTAAGTCCCGGTTGGTGCCACCAACCGGGACTAAAGGGCTTGCGCTGCCCGCTGCCAAAAGTTTAGTCCCACCTCGCTAGTTGAGAGGGGCTCAGAGTGGTTTATAAGCCCCACTGCGGCTACCCACTCGAGCTCCTCTCAAATGCGGGCTTACGGGCCTAATCTCACATTGTGCTGCCTGTGGGCCTATTGAGCCTTCTGCGGGCCTGAATCCTGGCCCAGGTTGGGTTTCTAGTCGTATTCAGGCCGTGGTGGCCCAATAGGTGGCAGTTTTTTTTTATTTTCCAGTTTTTCTTGTTTTGTTTTTTGCATTTTTTTTGTTTTTTTCTTTATTTTTAAATTCTTTTTGCTTTTAGTTTTAGAAAAATTATAAACTTTCTGTTAGTGCCATTAGTTTTAAAATTTGAAAACACTTTTTTTGTTGCTTTATTTATTTTATTTTGTTTTTACTTACAACAAAATACTTATTGTTGCTATTTTATTTTTTTCCTGTTTTTTTGTTTTATTTTCTGCATTATTTATTTTCTTTTGTTTTTTTGCTTTATTTTTTATTTCTTTTTGCTTTTAGGTCAGCAAAATTATAAACTTTCTGTTAGTGCCATTAGTTTTAGAAAATTTATAAACTCTCTGTTAGTGCTATTAGTTTTCAAATTTGAATAATTAAAATTTGAATTAAAACCAAAGTAAATACATAGTTCTCATCTAACAACATAAAGCTCTGCAGAGCATCTAAATTAATTAAATCATACATTGAAACTATGTAAAACATTTCAATGCGAAAACAAATGCGATCATAATCGCAACCAAGGTAACAACTGATCCAACGGCATAATGATACCAAGCCTCGGTATGAATGGCATATTTTCTAATCGTTCTAATCTTCAAGCGCATTGCATCCATCTTGATCTTGTGATCATCGACGACATCCGCAACATGCAACTCCAATATCATCTTCTCCTCCTCAATTTTTCTTTTTTTTACTTCAAGAAATTGTTTTCTTCTTCAACTAAATTTAACCTCTCGACAATAGGGTCGGTTGGAATTTCCGGTTCAACAACCTCCTAGATAAATAAAATCTATGTCACGTTGGTCGGCATAATTTTCATAAACAATAAATGAACCAATAGTTATGAAAAGATATTATATACCAAATCCGAATCATAGACAGGACGAGGGCCGACGGGGGCGGATACCAAAACCATCGCACTATATAAGATGCAATAATAAAAGTAAGAAAATAATACAAGTATCTATCTAATCATACTATTAAGAATATTTTTCCTTTCGTAAAGAAGATAAGAACAAGAGGCTCACCACGGTGGTGCCGGGCGATGAGATCGGCGCGGGTGATCGGCCGGCGGTGAAGACGGAGACGGGACGTGACAGACCACTAAACCTATACAAATATTGAGGAAAATGGAGTTTGGAGGTCGAGCTTGGAGAGGAGAAAGTTAAGTAGTGTGGCTCGGGCATTCCATCGAACACCTCGTGTGCATAGGAGGTGAGCTAGAGCACCACAAAGCTCTCCAACGGCCGGGCAGAAAAACAGAGCAGTGAAGTGCTCTGCCCGCGGGCGAGGGGTATATATAGGCACCTCATTGGTCCCGGTTGGTGGCATTACCCGGGACTAATGGGCAGCCTTTGGTCCCGGTTCAAGCCACCACCCGGGACCAATGGTGGTGGGCCAGGAGCGAGGCCCATTGGTCCCGGTTCGTCCCACCAACCGGGACCAAAAGGTCCAAACGAACCGGGACCAATGGCCCACATGGCCCGGCCGGCCCCCGGGGCTCACGAACCGGGTCCAATGCCCCCATGTGTCCTGGTTCTGGACTGAACTGGGACTAATGGGCTGACCCAGCCTGGACCTTTGCCCCCTTTTCTACTAGTGTTCTCCATGAGATTCTACCCACTCGTGGATATGATCATCGTTTCTGCTTGTCATGCGGAGCTTTTGGTGATCCGTTGTGAACTCCATCATGACATGGAGGAGGTAGAATCCATCGTTCTTGCTTGTTTTTGGGATATGGATGCAACATAAGTTAGTTTTATGCGAGAAACCCGTCTTCTTCTGCCTTAGTTTCCGGATCTGCAGGTGGCCACCCATCAAGCTGAAGCCTTGAAGAGCATCATCTTGAATATTCATTATGTGGGTGTTTGGCGTGGACAGAAAGGAACTATGTCTACAATAAACGGGTGCAAGTTTTCCATGTTCTCTAATAGCAATAAAATCGTTCATGAATGTCGCAAACATGTTCCTATAAACTATAGTTGATTGATGGATACATGTGTTGGGAAGAACATATTAATTGCTTGTAAGTTCAAAAAAAAATGAGTTACTCCCTCTATTTGTTTTACTCGACGTATTAGGTTTGTCTGAAGTCGAACGATCCAAAGTTTGTCCAAGTTTACTAAAATAATTTAACATTCACAAGACAAAATCAATATCATTACATCTATCATGTAATATATTTTAATATTATATTTATTTGTATTGTAGGTGTTGAATTTTTTAATATAAATTTAGTCAAACTTAATAAACTTTGACTTTTAAAAGATGTAATATAATACACGGAGTTAAAAGAAACAAAATGAGTGCTTTACATGGTTGATGATTTGCCAGGGTGGTGCCAAAAGTTCTCACCAATGTAAATGCCACTCTGAGCAAGCGATTGGACTACCTTGTACAACATACTAGAGATCAATGCAACAATCCTATTGTATGTGCCAATTAGTTACACTAGTCGTCAACCCATACATGCGCACGGTCTAGTGATTTTGAAAACATGAATTTTGAAATAATTGAAGATCTTTCTGTGTTAATATAGCAGGAGTTCAAAATATATTAGAACTTGGAATGCAACTTTTGCATATCTCCCAACTAATAATTATGCACCATGGAAATATGATTAACACTATGAGACAATTAAATTGGAGAGTGGAAATAAACTATGGAGTTTTCAAGAAACATTTAGAAGGAACCACATGCCCAATAGAAAAGAATGAGTATCACGTTTTAGAGTTCATTGCATTAAAACTTAGTTAGTTTGGTTGTACATAACATATTCCTTACGAAGAAAACATGGAATCATGTATGGTTATTATAGATCAGGAATGTAGTTGTTTATCTTCAACTCGAAGGATGCGGGTAAATAAAATCATTAGCGGGCCCTTGGACCTTTGTTACGATTAGTTCGTACTTGTGCAAGGTCCGACCACTTTGAGTCAAAGTGGTCGGACCCTTCCCCGGAACCTGCACAAGCAGAACCTACGTGCACCTGGGTAAAGTTTTTCTATATTCATTGAAAACTTAAAAATATACATTGAACATTTTTATAAAATACAGAATGAATAATTTAAGTATGTATTAAACATTTTTTCGAATATACACTAAACAAATTTTAAATACACATTGAACATTTTTGTGATATTTTGAACAATATTTAAATACTCATTAAATATTTTTATGACATATGCAGATAAAATTAAGAATTATGAACTCATTTTCAAAATTAAACAAAACTTAAAAAATTGAACATCATTAGACAGCCTGAACAATTTTTTCAAACATTTAAACATATATTGAAAAGCAAACATTTTTTAGAAATATGAACTTAAAAAAACATGAACATGTTTTGTATGTACAAACAATATTTTATTGTTTAGAACAAACATTTGAAAACAGAAAAAAAAACAAAAAGGAAAGAGAAAACAAAGAGAAAAGAGGAAAAGCAGTGAAACCTATGTGGGCCGGCTCAACTGGGAGCGCCTTCAGCGAATTCACGAGATTTTAACGCTTACAAGCGTTAAATAGGATCCACCGGAATCACTAATTATTGGGTACCCGTGAAAAAGTCCTTCCCACGGTTTTTGTAGATCAGTTAATTCTCTTTTCTACACTTCCGTTTAACCCTATCACTATCAGTCGTCTCTACAGGTCGTGATGGCTCTTGTATAGTATACTGAATCAACGAAACCTGGACTCGGTCGCTCGGATTAACTAGAAGCTCAATCTAGATAAAAGGTCCGCATGCACATACAGCTCACTTGAATCCAGGATCATGTACGGTATACAGTACGTATTTTCTTTAATCAGCACAGCACCGTCCAGCCTGCTAAAACGTGTGCCGTTACCTTTAACGCTAGCTGCACGTGATGACATGCAATTTTGCTTTTCATGCATAGTGGGGAGCATCATTAAGTCCCGTTGTGTCCCTTTTCATGCTCAGTTTGTTCCGGTCGCAGCATCTTCTCATGCGGTTGGTGCAGCCACTTGATCAATAGTGTTTTAAGTACTCATGTTAGTGTCCACACTTCAATTTACCTTCCCACTGCTTGTTCACATGCATCTTATGACTTATGGAGAACCATGAACTGCAAATTAACTAATAGCCTGACAAAAGCAAAGGCAAAAGCAAAAAGCAACAAAAGACAAGAGACAGCACTGACCGTACACATTAGTAATTAAGTTGTTTATAATTAACTCATTAATCAATTGTGGCATGCGTATGCAGCCAAAGCTTACTGCATGACTATGTTGCCTGACACAGACCCGCACATGAACCATCGTGCTTGCAAATGACCATATCCGCTATTGCTGCAGTGTCATTTTATTTTTCTGTACATTGTGGGTGAGATTGCAGTACTAACATGTATACATTTGTAAAAGGATGTGGCACGAAGGAATTCTGAACGGTATTTCATTTTTAGCATGACATATAATGTATAGACTGTGACTAAAGTGTATGTTAGCCAAAAAAAAAATCCTATTAACAGATTTAACATATGAATGAATAGTTGCTAACTTTCTGCTATGTCAATTTTCTTTCATACCATATTTTCTAGCTAATTTTAGCCGATTTATCGGCAACCGAAATGTCAACTAAAACAATGTGGTTATCAGCATTTGAAAGTAAAACATTAAATATAAACCAAACTGGCACAATACACCATATGTCATATTCCGCCAATCCTTCTCTCTCTATCATTCTACACAAACACCCCTTGCAATGCAACAAACCTAAACATCCATGACTATCAAATAGACTCTTCGTTTATTTTCATCGACGATAATTGTTGTTCTTGTGCGTTGGTCATATGGGGCTTTTGCATGATGACTTTTTGACTGTCTTCTACGGTAAGTTTTTCCCAGCTCCAATGAGGGAAGGGCGATGATAGTGACGCACCTTCGGTCCGCTTTTGTGCTTGTAGTCATTGTTAGGTGGTCTACGGATGTGGATGTTTTTTTTTGTTATTTCTGGTACCTTATACCTCCATAAAAGATGAGGAATAGATCAAACGTTCTTCCTGAAAAAGGACCCATTGTTCACAGGTTTCTAACCCGCAAAAAGAAATCCTGGCCGTGATGGAATGAGAAAAACTGCCATTTCATCGACAAAAGAGTGGATTTTATTGAGTTAAAATGAAGCATCAAGGGGATGTAAACACAATGATCACACACACGATATTTGAATGACTAGGATGCCCACAAGCAACACCAACACATGCACTCAAAGAATCACGCTGACAATGAGCAAAGTCATACAAGATGAAATTGTGCCTAAGCGGAGGAGTAAGAAAAAGGAAAAAAACTTCAAAGCGATAAAAACAACGATCAAAGAACTACGACAATGATCTTCTGCACTAACCATATATTGAAATCACAAGGACAACGAGGAAGTTCCGCCATTAGTAACGCCTCCATGAAAGGAACGAGGCTCAAGGGCCGTCATCACCAAATCGAACCACCAAAAGTCAGACCCAGGGTTTTCACCCTGAAGATAAAGTTTGAGCAAATCCAAGCAATGCCTTCAACAAGATAATGAAACAAAAACACATCTATTGTCAGATGTAAGCAACAAGAGTCAGGCTGATAGTTTTCACCCTGGAGCCCGAGACCGCATACTCGAGAATCACCGCCAAATTGAAGTCATAATGTATTTTCACCAACATCTATTGCAATCTGAGCAGCTTCATGTGTCTCTTAACGTCAGATGCCATGCATGTGGAAACCATGCTCACACTAGCAAACAGTCAAGCCCCAACAAGTACTAGTCGCCACTAAATTCTCGATACAATGAAGGTCGTCGTCATGCATGAAACAAAGATTGGCGAGGGAGGAAGGTTGCCCACACTGCACAAATCCCATTTCGGGACACCGCGGCAGTCCCGCACCATCCAAATGCTCACTGTCCTCACCTGTGCTATCAAAATTGGTCGCCAGAACATACTCGTCGTTACTGAGTAGTCTGAAGGTCCAAGACCCCCCCCCCCCTCCCGTACCACATTGCGAAACCGTCTAGCAACATAGGATCACAACACCATCTACGCGACCGAGCGGAGGACTGGCTAGGTTTGACGACGAATTGGTATCTGCTTCATCGTTTGACCTTGAAACTTTTCCTACACTCAACATATACCATAGCATTGTCCATGTTTGGCTGTGGTATTTTTTTTCTGATTTGTTTGTTATATTTAAGTCATTAAGTTACTTTTAAGCATTTTTACCGAAACATTTTAAGCATTTAATCGATACAATTCAAATTTGGGCTACGAGTACATGCAATAGTCCACGTAAATGGTTAAAAAGAACATATAAGGGTCTTGAGGATACTTTTGTACGCCATATACACGAAATGAAAAAAAAATCAAACATCTCAGTTGCAACAATCAACCACAAATATTGAGTTTATTGGTTTTTCAATTCTCAAAAAAATGTAAATATAGTCTGATAAACATGAAACATGACATGAGATCAGGATATACTCTTATAGGCTGTGATAAAGATTTGATAAGATTTTACAAAAATTATGATCACATATCACCGTGTTGGGTGTTCCAAAATGGGGAAACAAAATTATGGTCTGTGCGAGGGTTCCTTGCTACAGAGCACCACATGGGATCCAGATTCAGGCACAACGGGGTCACATCGATCAGTGCCACCATCCCGAACCCCTCCCGCGCTGCCCCAGCAACCGCGACTCTAGTGATAGTGATGGTTGTTGGTGCCCATCGGTGGTTCCCCATTTGCTTTTGCCAACGCGCTGCATGCGCACGTCCAAAAGCTGCGTTGCTACGTTTTTCTAATCATCTGCTTGCTCACAACTTTTACTACTAGTGCTGGCTTTTGCGACTTGCGAGGAAGCAGGCACGCTTGCTGTTAGTACCAAGTGGATTATGCTTGGTAGATTAGATCCAGTAATCAGGCTGCAAATTAGCCCCATTGCAAGCACGTGCCATGTGCATGCATGTTCTCATGTAGTGTAGATAACCGTTGGGAGAGAAGAACAATAACCCTCGTACGCTCCTCGCGCTATAAAAGCAGCGCTGCAGCTAGCATTGTTTCGCTACACCGAGCTCACTTCTTACTCCTAGCTTCTTCGTTCCTTCTACTCCTCAACATCCCACCAAAGTGCTGTTTGTGAGAGGATCATATCGGCCGGCCGGAGATAATGGCAGGGACGGTGCTGAGCATGGCGAGGTCCATGATGGTGGGCGCCATTAGTAACGCCGCATCCGCTGCCGCCAATGAGATGAGCCTCCTCATGGGTGTGCGCAAGGATATCTGGTATGTGGACATGCATTTCCTTGTTCAGGTCGTTTAATCCCCACAGCCTCTCATGTCCTTTTTTTCTTTCTGTTTAGTCCATCTTGTTGGAGACACGCTTGTTGCTTATATTTCTGCTTGAAAAAGAAATTAAAAATGTTTTACTCAACTCTTATATATAGAATGGCACATTGATACCATGTACGTATTGTAGGGCTTCGACTCTCTTCATGTAGTTGCATATAAATTTCTGTATGTTGCTGTGGAATGGAACCAAGCGTGTTCTAACTTGTAAGTTTCTTTTTGTATCTTCGTTGTGCAGGTTCATCAAAGATGAGCTGGAGACCATGCAGGCTTTCCTGGAGGCTGCTGAAGCAATGAAGGAGAAAGACATGCTACTCAAGGTGTGGGCCAAGCAAGTAAGGGACCTGTCCTACAATATTGAAGATTGCCTTGGTGAATTCATGGTGCATGTGGCAAGTCAAAGCAAGTTGCGGAAGATGATGAAGCTCAAAGACCGGCACCGAATCGCCATACAGATCCGTGATCTCAAATCAAGAGTTGAGGAAGTGAGCACCAGGAACACACGCTACAACCTGATTGAGAAGAGCCAACTCACTAGAACCATTGATGAGAGGTATTCTCGCATGGAAGATATTCGCAATCAATCAGGTAGCAACATAGATGAAACTGAACTTGTGGGGTTTTCCAAGCCCAAACAAGAGTTGATAAATCTTATAGATGTCCATGCCAAAACTGGCCCCGCTAAGGTAGTATGCGTGGTCGGCATGGGTGGCTTGGGTAAGACTACTCTTACAAGGAAGGTTTATGAAAGTATTGAAAACTTTTCATGTTGTGCTTGGATCACTGTCTCGCAGTCATTTGCCAGGATGGAGCTTCTCAAAGTTATGATCAAAGAACTTTTTGGTGATGAAGCATTGAAGAGGCAACTTGAAGGGAAGGTAGTGCGAGCAGATGATCTGGCTGGCTACCTTAGGAAAAAGCTACATGACAAAAGGTACTTTGTTGTTCTTGATGATGTATGGAACATTGATGATTGGAAGTGGATCAGTAGTTCTGTTTTTCCTAGCAATAACAACAAAGGTAGCCGTATAATGGTGACAACACGAGATGTTGGCTTAGCTGAGGAGTGTGGTTTGGAATCTTCTAGATCTCTTATCTACCACCATGCACCCCTAGAAACAAAAGATGCCATAAACTTGCTACTAAGGAAGGCTAGGAAATGTAAGGAAGACATGGAAAATGATGAGAACATGAGAGAAATAGTTACGAAGATAGTTAAAAAGTCTGGCCGGTTACCCCTAGCAATACTCACACTAGGAGGATTGCTTGCCACCAAAGTGGTAACTGAGTGGCAGAGTATTTATAACCAGATCCCCTTAGAGCTAGAGAGCAACCGAAGCCTTGAAGCAATGAGGAGGATGGTTACCCTGAGTTACAACCACTTGCCCTCTCATCTTAAGTCATGTTTTTTGTATTTAAGCATATTTCCTGAGGATTTTGAAATCAAAAGGAGGCGTCTGGTTGAAAGATGGATAGCCGAGGGCTTTGTTATAGCCATGCATGGGGTCAGTGTTATAGATGTTGGGAATAGTTACTTTGATTGCCTGATAAATCGAAGCATGATCCAGTCATCAAGTGTGAACATAGAGGGAACTGTGAAGAGTTGTCGAGTCCATGATATCGTTCGTGATGTCATGATCTCAATTTCTAGAGATGAAAGATTTGCATGCTCATCATGGGATAATGTGAGTGCAATAACAGGGGAGAACTTCCGTCATGTAGCATATCATGGTGGTGAGCGCCCAAATAAAAGCATGGATTGGGGGCTTGTCCGGTCATTAACAATTTTTGGAGAGAGATACATGAAGCCGGCTCATTCACTTTTTTTGCCCGACTTCAAGATGCTTCGAACCTTGGACTTACATGATGCCCATTTTGAACTCACACAAACAGAATCCAATGCTTTAGGGTTGTTACCAAGGTTTATATGTTCACAAGCTCCCAAGGTCCATAGGTAAACTACAGGGCTTGCAAACTTTGGACATTCACAATAGTTATATCGCATCACTACCAACTGGGATCACAAAACTACAATGCCTTCGTAGCCTCCGATTCAGGAAAAGAAATATGCGTCATATTTTATGCCTACATTACCCTAAGATCTGCTTCATGTCCGTATTTTGTATGCCTTTTGTGTTCAGTCCTTTAGTTAGTCATGCCGATCGTATGAAATTTATGATGGATTTTCACATGGTCCGGACTGGCTGTTTGTCCAACTCCAATGGTGTGAGGGTGCCCAGAGGGATCAACAACTTGAAGGAGTTAGAGATACTAGAGTATGTTGACATTCAGCGAACTAGTAGGAAAGCAGTTAAAGAGCTTGGGGAGCTAATAAAGCTAAGAAAGCTGAGTGTTACAGTAGGGGCAAGCAAGCAAAAGAGCAAGATACTGTGTGAATCTATTGAGAAGCTCACTTCCCTCCGCTCTCTTTATGTGGAATCTACTCCTTGGGGAAGTGGTATCAAGTGGTTGCATTCTATTTCCTCTGTCCCCCCTCTCTTGAGGTCGTTGAGTCTGCATGGTGATCTTGGGGAGATGCCTGACTGGTTTGGGGATCTAGTGCATTTGGTGAAGATTTTCTTATGGTCAAGCCATCTAGCAGAAGGAGATAAAAGTATGAAAATACTGGGCGCACTTCCCAAGCTCATGTCCCTTAATCTTTGTTATGGCTCTTATGCTACAGAAAAACTAGTCTTCAAACAAGAAACATTCTTAAACCTCAGGTATCTTCGTTTTTTCTGTGAGTCTCAACCGAGAGAGTTGATATTTGAGGAAGGCACCTCGCCCCAGTTGGAAAAGATAAAAATCGTACAGGGCAGGTTGGAATCAGGGGTTACTGGTATCAAACACCTTCCAAGACTCAAGGAGATTTGGATTAGTCACGCTGCTCAAGTTGCGAGGCTTGGTGTGCTGGAAGGTGAGGTTAACGCCCACCCCAACCGTCCTGTGCTGCGACTTTCCTTGGAACGACGCCACCATGACCTGGGGGACATCGTCGAAGGATCCGGTGTACAACTGGAAGCAACGGTGGAGTCATCCGTTCCGGCCCCGGCAGCGGGAGAGGGCTCACAATTGGCTGCCATGCTTGAGGAGAGCGACAGGTCGGCATCTCGCAGATTTGCTTCTCGGTCTATGTTTTCTCTCTTTTGTTCAAGCAGTAGCAGCTGAGATGTATGTTATTAATCTCTCTCTGTCATCTCTTACAGCGAAGATGACCTGCGCTGATAATCTCAGCTTCATTCCCTTCTCTGCTCAAATCGGCTGCATATATGCTGGCATCCGACTCGGAGTACCTCTCCCTCAGGTCCAGACTTGTAACACCTTGCTTTCATGTAAGTACCTGTAGATCGAATCTCTCTCTGCTTCTACTTGGTGAATGACTGCCACCACCCCTGCTGATTTATCGATCTTTTGATGCACACCAACTGGTCGTCTCAATGTCTGCAAAGGGTTATGTTTGTGCTACTGCCTTAAATTTAACTTGCTTAGTGCTTACCTACCGCTGTCTGAAGATATCAGTTCAATGTTGTGTCACATTCCTGTTTACCTGCTTGACATGTACAGAGTTACTTATATTGTCAAGTTTCCAAGGCTGCAGTCTTACCTGCTTCAATGGTTGCGTTTGTTTTTGTCCAGGACTTCTGCTTTGATTCTCCTTTCAGATTTTATTTCTCTGATATTGTACAAAACAAAAAAATCACACTTTTCTTTAGACTCGATATGCACTATAATTTGTTACTTGCCGTCACCAAACAGAAGTCCTAGTTTCTTTTTCATGTTAGTTTGGTCTCTTAGACTTTCACCGTTACCAGTTGGGCTGCACTTGTTTCTTTTAAATAATTTTATTTGAAGCATCCTTGTTGCCACAATTTACAGGAAGTTAAAATTTGGCAAACCTGGAACAAGCTGGAGCATGGCACGATCAAACACATGATGCAATTGATTTTCTGCTGAAGGCAGTATAATAGCAAGGAGCCAACTAGAGGAGCCAACTAGAGGAAGGCAACACCCATGGAAGCACTAGAGTTGGGCACCGGCTAACGTTCAACAGGTCAGTTGTTCAGACAGTATGCAGCTACCAGCTGAGATCTATGTACGCTATATTATGCACATGTCTTGATTTATCTTTCTTTTTTTGTCTTACAGCAAAGATCATCTGCACTGACGATCTCGCCTCCGTTTCATTAACTTCTCCACCCAGATCAGGTGCATATATGTCCTCCATTCTTTTTCCTGCTGTCAAGCCCCTACTTCGCTTATACAATTCGATCGCCACCACCTTCTGAAACCATGCAATGTTTGTCTGTAAGAGGTAATGTTTGTGGCTTCGCGCTACTGCCTATGTATTTTAACTCGTTCCATGTTGTGTCACATTCCTGATTACCCACTTGACATCAAAAGAGTATCTTATAGTATGAAATTTCCATGGCTGCAGCCTGCACGTGACTTCTCTTTTTATCCATGGTCTTCTGCTTAGATTTTCCTATCATCTTTCATTTTCTCTCATATTGTACAGAAGAAAAAAAAACACTCGTTTTATAAACATAAACCTGAATTCCTTCACAGTCCACATATAGGTAGTTCTTTTTTATACCAGTTTGATCTCTTAGAGATTCAGCTTTACCAATTGAGCTCCTCTTGTTTTTTTTTTTTACAATTTATGAAGCACCACTTGTTGTGACACTTCACAGGAAGTTAGAATTTGATGAACCTGGGACAAGCACATTACCTAATTATCTGTTTTTTTTCGAAAAGGACCTAATTATCTGCTGAAGGTTAATAGCAAGGAGCCAACTGGTGGAACGCAAAATCCATGATGCAATGAATGTGCATTATTTAAGGTGGGCCCAGGTTAAGCTCATATACCTTCTCTATCTCAGCATATAGCTAGGGAGGAATTAGTGCTTACAATGTGGTAGCATTTCCAAATGTCAGGAATCTTGATATTATTAAGGAGGACCTGGAGCAACTCTGACAGATGAGAATTGAGCGGGGTGCATGCATCTGCAGCTCAAGTAAACGAAACATTCCAGACATCCAGTGCTTCAAAAGGACACCGAATGTTGTGAAGTGTGGACTGTGATCACATTGATAAGTGGTCAATTCATCTACAACTTCTTTTTGCTGTTGTCATGTCAGATTTTCCATATGATTGTGTAGTAATTTCCATTCCAGCCACTGTTTTCAGCTTGCGAGCATGCATCAGCTGATGAAATGTACTCCCTCTGTAAACTAATATAAGAGTGTTTAGATTACTAAAGTAGTGATCTAAACGCTCTTATATTAGTTCACGGAGGGAGTACTAAGTAATGCCCTGTTTTTTTATATCAGCTGGGGAGAAGACGTGGAAAATGCGTTCAGCTCTCCAAGTTCTCTGCTAGCTTGTGACCTCTAATATGGTGCAAGGTGACACGAAGAGGAATGCAATGACCTCAGGAATGCAATGAAGAGAAATGCAATGACCTCAGGAATGCAATGAAGAGGAATGCAATTAACTGCAAGATGAAAAATCGCTTCTTAGGGAACAGCATGGAATGGAAAGGCTGATGATCAACCCGATGAGAAGATCTGCAAGTTTTTATATAGACTTTTTTTGTTTTCTAGTACTCTGTTTTTTCAGAGATGTTTAGTTCCTCTATGTTTGTTGCTACCACTATGCTTGTGCTTGTTTGTAATCAAAGGATTGGGATTGCATATGTTGTTATGCAAGTTCCGCAAATTTAAGAACCTGTTCAAATTCTTTCCACTCCGAACGACAATGAATGGTCTGACTCCATGTGGTCGGTAGTGCGGAGCGGACCAGTCTTGTACGTAGTACAAAATCAGCCTAATGAGAATACAGACTTACTCCGTTTCTAGTACTCTATTTTCTTGAAAATGATTAATTGCTCAGAAATTCTTGCTGCCACAATGTATGTGCTTGTTTGTAAACAAGAATGGTGATTGCATCTTCTGTCATCCACTTTTCGCAAAATTTGAGTTGATGAAATAATGCGCCTGCTATATATGCCATTAATAGTGATTCTTGTCGATTTCGCTTTGCGAATTACAGTTTGCAGCAAAATGCCACGTCGGCATACGAAACCCATAGGTTTATTCTGTTAGAAGTATTTTCTATCTGTAATTTGTGACCATGTTTCTTCATTTCAACTGTCGATCGTTTCACAACCATCTCACCGCAAATACAAACTACAAATATTCCCCAACTAGCATGGAACAAGACTGTTAACTTCTTCGTAGGACATGAAATGCTAGTTTAGTTTGGAGTTAGTTTGCCAACGAACCAAAACTTTGCCACTCATTGCAGTAGGGAAAAGTTTTACTCCCTCAGTCCCCAAAACGCTCTTATATTATGGGACGGAGGGAGTACAACCTAATATGGAAAAGTGGTTAAGTCTTTCTAGAAGAAAGATAGCACACCTCACTTGCAATCTTAAAGGCCGTTGCAAGGGGGCTGGAGGCGGGATCTTGGATATCCAAGAATTTCACTCCTTCCACAGAATCCAGATTGTGTGTGAGGTTATAATGGAAGCATGGCTCTGTTATTATGTACAAGATCCAAATGCACCATCTCCCACAAGAACTGATAGTCCGTATTGAATGTAGATGCCAAGGTTAGCTGGGGACAACAGAGCAGAGCACACAAGTGTAGGAAAACCTCTTTGGAGAAAGGAAAATAAAGGTTCGGGGAAGACGCGACTCCAATATTTGGTAAAATAATTAATGGATGGAGAGCTAATGTGCTCACCAACATTTCTCGGTCTAACCATGACCAACACTTATAAATTGGGAACCACTACTTCTTGTAGCTAGCCTCTACCTGTGTTATCAGGATACTAGTAACAGCCAAACAAACATGAACAGAGTCATGGCCCCAGAGAGAGAGGGACATTGCAGTGACAATTGTGATTGTTGGATCCATGTTATTTGTTCATAAATATGAATGGGAGGCATGTGTAGACAAATCTTCTCAAAAAATCATATACTTCGTCGGTGTGGGTTTATCGGCCCTGAAAGCGAAAATACATGCACACCGACTTGCTTGATTGCAGCTATTTAATTTGCCGCATCCGTGCTCTCAGTTGTAATAGGTCGCATGCATTGTTTGACATATTGATGGATTTTAGTGATTGTATGCTGCCAGTCGTAATTATCACGGCCTTGTAAATTTAAACGGCTTACCATGGCTCATGGGCCCTTTAATCCCGAATGGAGGAAGTAAGATGTAAAAATAGGTTTAATCCATGTTGTCTGTACTTACAACATCTGATTTGCTTTTCAGCTTGCGAACACATAATACATCTGCTGACGAAATAAACTAATGCATGCTCTGTTTATGCATTTCAGCTTGGGAGAAGTCCCTGTAAAATGCAATGGACTATACCACATAAGATGCTGCTACTAATTAAGATGCATATGCTGTGATGCCACTTTCATTGGCCGTCATGCTCAGGAGTCCATGTTCACTGCTGGTGGCCTCTGATCCCGACATTTAGCCGCACAAGATTCTTGTTCGTTTACAAGAAAGCACTAATATAGTGGATGTTCGACACCTTCCATGGTACGTGTGTTGGCACAGGCCCGGCCTCGACGCTGCGACCGCCGTGTACTTTCCGGCAAGGCGTACGTACGAGACTAGCTCGAGTACTTTCCGAGCTAACCAGTTGGAGACGTAGACAGTGTACGTGCACGTATACACCAAGCAACCAAGCAGCCTAGCTGCCGGATGGATTCCTCTTGAGGCTAGCTTAGCTTATGCACGTACGAACTAGGAAACGATAGCCGCCGGCACCTTCGAGAGATACTGCACAGCTCGCAGAAACACACGAGTACGCACGCGATATTATGGCCACGGGAGCGTGTCGCTCCCGTTTGATTGCTTTGTATTGATCTGGTTCGGTACTATTACAGGGGAGGTTACATGGGCATTTAAAGGAGCTAACCTAAGCTACCACAAGTCCTATTCGGTGAGTGAACCTAGTCCGTTCCGGACAGGTTTCCATATCGTGGTTAATTCCAACAACGTGCAGATGGAACCTCCCTCTGTTTGTTCCTTTCCATCTGATTTCTCACCGTACTAGTCCATTGGCTGATCTATTATTTCTTGCAAAGCCTTGTTATATGCACAATAATATTTGTTACTTGTAGGCTGGAGCTTCCAAAACAGAAACTTCTTGTATCTCGCTGCTCTCTGCTGTCCTGGAATCTCGCCATTACTTCTTAGGCTCTGTCATACTCATATATGCCCCTCTCTCTCATCCTGGAAGACTGTGTGATGCAACTTGTGCCGCACAACCTGCATTCTCCGATGTCCGATCAGCCCACTGCCTACTGCCTACTGAGGCTCTTTTCTATTGATGACCTTCTCACTGGTACGTTGGTTCTCTTTCTGTAAGCATCACAATGTCGGGAAGTTGCAGACTTCTATCTGTACAGTTCAGTGATGCATGACAACGCTAGACGTGCAATCTTTCAGGTACAAATGATGCCTGAGTTGTGCTCTCACTCGCACAGTGGCACTGATGTAACCTTTGGCAGTTCCACTGCTTTGACCTGCTACATGGATCATACACATACTCGTCAGCTTATAGCGACTTACCGAGGCGATGGAGCAAGCTCAGACCGAGTTTGCAGGTGCGACTGTGCGAGTTGCTGGCGGACAAGATGACAATCCTATCAGTTTCTCACAATCGAGTTGGTCAGATTATATTTCCTGTAACGCCAACTGCACCTAGTCCCAGGAATTGTCTGCTCTTGTTCCCAGAATCACCATGGCATGTCTGGTTTCTAGCTACTACATATATTCTCTGTTTTTTCGCTCTGGTACTGTATTTGTAGTCTGCTTTTTAAAGGAAGCTTCGAGCTTAAATGGGCATCAAGGGCTTGGTAAACTAAATTTCATGAAATACGCCTACCATGACTGCTCTATCTTCCATTCATATGTATGTATCACATTGGCGTTGTGATACTAATTTTACTTTACAAACTGTATTTTCTTGGCACAAGATCTTCGGTCAGTATATTGAAATCATAGTATGTGAATCGACAATTTCTCTTATTGACAATCTCAAAAACATAGATCCATTTGGTACTAACATTCTTCTGTCTGCAAGAACATTTTTTGCATAATTGTTGTGATGAAAATTAAAAAAAAAACCTAACCGTTAGGAAGACGCAAGTCCGCACACATTGAAAGTTATAGGCCACTGTAGTTGCTAACAGTAGCTGACTATAGAGTAGTTCTTAGTGGCTTGGTCTCCTTTTTTCAGATTAACCCCACATTTTCTTTACCGAAAGATTAAACACACGTTGATCCTCTATTGTGTGGATGTCCAAGCATAACTCTTGCTTTGACGTACCTCTCGAGAAGGAAATAACCTCTAGCCATGTCTCGCGCGTGTCGGCTAACCATCAGTCCTCAGCCGGCTTCCTTCCCATGAGAATGGGCTGACCAAGTAGCGACACCTTATGTCGGCCAACCTGGACATAGGCTGTGCTCATAATATATATTTATGTTGGTGATGATCCTTGGATGAAAACAATTGTCAAACGCCCAACCTCATACTCCTTAGTCTATAGTGATAGATAATAGTCGAGTATAATGATAAAAACATCAAATCTTAAAATAAAATAAAATAACCAGTTTTCGTTAAAATTAAGAAATTATGTGCTAGGAAATACCATATAACGCATGGAACACCCGAGTAGTTGCATTGTGTCCATCTCCTCGCATCCTGCTCGGGACCTAAAACACGTAAGCATGTCTTGCATAAGAGATGCCCAACTGGGTTGGAAGGTAACACATTTAGTGAAGGTTTACCTAGTCGTGAGGGAACCAGAAAAATGATATAAAAGCATGGTAACAAGCAAATCTCATCATCTTTCATCTACACTGACAATCATCTATTTGGGGAGAAAATAGGCTTCAATCAGATGTGTTACCAAACCTGAGAAGGAGGTGATTTTGAGGAGAGCACCTCGACAAGGATCGAAATATCATAGTTTCATATTTTGCATGATATCATGGATTGTTAGCATGTAGCAACTTCCAAGGCTCAAGGTGATATCACATGGTTTCTTTTGTCAAATGGAGAAACTTGATCCTATTAAAGAAGAGAAGTGAAATCATAACCCGATCATTAGACTCGAGAATAAAAATGTAAACATTCCTCCAGTTCATCTAGTGATATGCAAACCTAGCATAAGTAACAACAAAAAATTATATATCACAAATATCATCCTTACCACATGAGAACCAATCACACAATTTTTTTGGAACAAATCACAGCACATGTTTTATTAGAAATTTTTACATTGGATGTCGAATTAAACAACACTGTGCTCTTGCCTAAGCATGTGTTGATTATGTTTCTTGTTCCTTATATTGTTCTTCATTTTCTTATTTATACTAACTATATTACTTTTTTTCTTTCCTTAGTAATATCAATATTGTGCACATAAGGAGCGCAAAAAACTCTGGATTTCCAGAGAAGTCAGGGGATTTGAAAGGCGAAAGTGATCGTGGATATATGGTTTAAAACTTAACAAAACGATATTACCTCTTTATGATTCTCTCTCTATCATTATAACATATTGGGTAATAAGTGTTGAATTAAACTTAAAACATTTAGTGACATGTTTTACATTAAAAATTCATTATTTAAATGTATTAAGATAAATATATTTTTGTTAGATTTAACATAATCTAAAATATGTTTTATTTATTTATGACTCATTTTTCTAATGTATAATCTTAACAAATATATTTAGTTATTACATTTAACAAAAACAGACGTATTTTATACTTATTTATAATTCATTCTGTCAACGCATGTTGGTATTAAGTATATTTAGCTCTTAAGCTTAGGAAAAATATTCGCATATTTATAACTCATTCCGTCAATGTAATATTATTTCATATGTATTTTTCTATTTCACTTGAATTACTCATAGAACCATGCTGCTCAAATTAAGGTAGTGTGTTCCTAAGCATAGAAATTTAGCATCTAGGATGTCTGATATACTTGGATAACTTGTAGTCATAATTTAATAAAGAAAAATTAAATTTTTATTTGTTTTTTAAACATATTTCTCTTAAAAAAGCTTCTTTAAGCCGGAACCTCATAGATGGATATGACAAAAAATGATTAAATCACAATCCTACACATAATATCTTATGCTACTTAGATGAATTATTGTTTGCCTTCTAGTACATTTAAATATATCTACGAAAATATCACTATTCCATGCGATCTAACTATTATCTTCATAGAAGTTCTCTAAGTAAATGATTTACCCATCTTAGGTGTAAGTAAATAGAAAAATCTAGAGTCTATGTGATGTTTACAATGGTTTCCACCTAAATCCTTGGCATTATTTCTAATTTTTTATTGTTAAATAAGGGTTCTCGTATTCCTATATGGACTCTAGCAAACATAAACACTACTTAAGCTCACTAAGAATTTAAGTCGCATGCCCATCTTTTTTTCATTCACAATTCAACATCATCTCTATGTGACTCCTCCCTGTCTCTATGCATGGTGATTTGATTTCTATGTTGTCCTCCCATTTCCCCAATCCAATTTCTCCTCCTTCTCGGCATGGACTAACAACCACCGCATGGTGTTGAGCCAGCAAATTACTGTCGCATGGAATATCGACAACTTTAGCTTGGCATTATCACAAATAGGCAGTGAGACCGGGAGCGATGACTGTGGAGTGCATGTGGGAAGGAGGATGTTGGAGTGCATGTGGGGAATGGAGGATAGAGGAGAAGGTGTGATTAGTGTATTTTATGCATACTTTCTAGAGTATATATTACTGTGAAAATCCATGATATCGTATCCATCTAGCACTTATTTATGTCCACAATGCATAGTTTCATATCTTTACTCGTTGTACCAAGTTCGTTGCACGAATTTTATTTCTATTTAGATTTTTGTTTATTTTTTTTCTTGTCTTTGTAGGTGTGTCGACATGTTCATGGACTTGGCACATCAAAAGCACTGAGTTAGGGGACAAACGAAGATGCTCCAGGCATCAGATTCGGGCCGTATGGAGCGTTTGATGTTTTCACATTTTTTAATATGTCCAACTTGAAGATCCAATTTCATAAGTGGATTGGCTTTTCTGGAGAGATCCAACGAGTCCAAAAACGTCGAAATCAGAGTTCCTATGAAGAAATTGTGGCCAACATATGAAACTGCTCCTAGAGTCAAGAGCATTCGACGGCCAAAGGAACTAGCATGAGCGGTCGTACCTACACACTTACCAGAGCCCACCGACACCACTAAATCAGTCATAACTCTGCATGTTTTTCTCTGATTTTTTCCAGGTGTGCTCCTACGTGATCATTGATCATCAAGATATGTTTTAGAGAGGATTTGTCTCCCCTAGATTCCTTTGATGTAAGGAGGAGAGGCTACATCAACAGAGGCCTCCTATATATTTATCTCTGACCCTACTAGCCAGGATTCATCTCCATTATAATCCACAAGCCCCATCTACTTCCGCCATACCTCCATGGCTGCAACTTCATCATAGAGGAAGGTCTAGGACAAAGAATAAGAAGGGAGGAGGCTCCGCTGGCATCCGGCACCGGCTGTCTGGCCGGTGCCATCTTTACCAACACCACTACCGCAAGCCGTCACCGTCTCCATCAACACCGCCATGCCTCTCTACTTTCCGAACACCGTGTTGGCTTGTAACTTGCCTCTACCCTTTATGTTTGTCATCTCCATGTTTGATGAATCACAAGATCTCAGGGAATAAGGATGAACTCAAGTTGTATTTGAGATGAATGCCTATGCGAGATATTAAATCCATTTTGTATGTTTGAATTAATAACCTTTGTGAATGTTGTGTAAAGGGGGTCTGACCGCCAAGATTGGCCATGGAGCATATTACTATCATTGCTGGCCATGGAGTGTAATACTATCAAGTTAATAACCTTCATTACCTGTTTTGATCTCCTTACTTATATCCGTATTCCGGTATCTTGCGATCAAAATCACAAGTGTCTGGCCAGACGATAATGATATTGTACAGCGGAGTTGGCCCATAGAGTATCTCTATATCGTTGGAGGAGCAAATCCAACTGTTGATATAATGACATGCGTTTTTGGTATACCTGCGAGTCACCTTTATTCAAATCCAGTGGCGGAGTGATATCTGTAACCCTGAAATAACCATCCGGTATGTTGATATGCAATATTCTCCAACAATGCTCATCTTAATTTACCAAAACTAGGAATTGTGACAAATTTCTTCAGACAACTCCCAACAATGCTCAAAATAAAATAAAGAAAAATTAAGTTACAGTAAGCAAAATTTAAAAGTTATAAATGAGGAAATGGACATATAGCAAAGACATTTTCGGGTAGGCGTCGGAGATGCCCTAATGAAGTTTTACAATAGATCTGAATCTCCTTTGAAATAAATAAAAAATCAAAATTAGTAATCCGAGAGAGCTGACTTTCATAGTATTTTTAACACTCATATATAGTTAAGGTTGTTGAGATCTGAAGAATTATTAATGGACCGTACCAACAACCTGCTAATATGTATTTCCATGCCATCTTGCTAATTAATATGTAGTTTGCCATGCCTTAGCTAGGTATTACAACTCTCTGACTCATTAAGCACATAGGTCGAGCTATTAGCAGTAAGCACGCGCATATTGGAGTGCTAATGGCCAGCTTCATCAACAAGGGCAATGATCTGAATGTGCGAGTCATGAGCCGGCCCCTCGTTTCGTCCTCCGACTCTTCCATCAAGGAGCACGTCCTTGGCGTCTCCAACATTGACCTTCTGCATGGTGCCTTCCTGGTGTCACTGGTGTGCATATACCCGAGGCGTCCAGCCGGCGGCTTCCACGCCTCACATGGTCTTCTCGTTCATCAGATGGATGTTAAGACTACTTTCCTAAATGGAGAGTTGGATGAGAAAATTTATATGGAACAACCAGATGGGTTTGTAATAGATGGTCAGGAAGGAAAAGTGTGCAAGTTGCTGAAGTCTTTGTATGGACTCAAGCAAGCACCCAAACAGTGGCATGAGAAGTTCGAAAGAACTTTAACAACTGCAGACTTTGTTGTGAACGAAGCTGACAAATGTGTGTACTATCGCCATGGTGGGGGCGAGGGAGTTATGCTTTGCTTGTATGTTGATGACATACTGATTTTCCGAACAAATCTGAATGTTATTAAGGAGGTCAAGGATTTTCTATCTCGCTGTTTTGAGATGAAGGATTTAGGAGTGGCTGATGTCATTCTGAACATCAAGTTGTTGAGAGATGATGATGGTGGGATTACATTGCTTCAATCTCACTATGTGGAAAAGATCTTGAGTCGCTTTGGCTATAGTGACTGCAAGCCCTCTCCGACACCATATGATGCTAGTGTGCTGCTTCGAAAGAATCAAAGAATTGCTAGAGATCAATTGAAGTATTCTTAGATTATTGGCTCGCTTATGTACTTAGCCAGTGCTACAAGACGTGACATCTCTTTTGCTGTTAGCAAACTGAGTCGGTTTGTCTCAAAACCAGGAGATGTGCATTGGAAAGCTCTAGAGAGAGTTTTGCATTATTTGAAAGGAACTGCAAATTATAGAATTCACTACACCGGGCACCCAAAGGTGCTTGAAGGGTATAGTGACTCAAACTGGATCTGAGATGCTAATGAGATAAAGGCCACGAGCGGATATGTATTCACTCATGGAGGTGGCGCTGTTTCTTGGAAGTCTTGCAAGCAGACCATCTTAACGAGGTCAACAATGGAAGCAGAACTCACAGCACTAGATTCAGCTACGGTTGAAGCAGATTGGCTGCGCCGCCTCTTGAATGACTTGCCGGTTGTTGAGAAACCTGTACCGGGTGTCCTTACGAACTGCGACAATCAAACTGTGATCACGAAAGTGAGCAGCTCAAAGGATAACATGAAGTCATCAAGACACGTTCAGAGAAGGTTAAAGTCTGTCGGGAAAATGAAAAACTCCGGAGTTATTGCGTTGGATTATATCCAAAAATCTAAAAATCTAGCAAATCTTTTTACTAAGTGTCTATCGCAGAATGCGATAGATAATGCATCGAGGGAGATGGGTATGAGACCCACAATATGACTTGTTCACAGTGGTAACCTATTCTTTGTGATCGGAGATCCCGTGAATTAGATGTGGAAGACAAGCTGTTGGTCAACTGAGAGGAGAGTATCCCTACTATTCACAATACCACTCCATGAAGATGCAATACTCTCCTAATCTGCATGGCAGGTTGATGTATATCTTAATGTGTTCTAAGTGGCTTATTTAAGCAGAGATGTTATCCTGCAGAACATCTTTTGAAGAACACACCTATATGAGTCAGATTGTCAAATGTCGCAATCTATGAGAGTAGGGTTCTCTCTAGTAAACTCATGAAAGGTCACGGAGTATGACGCATAAGCTCCACCCGCGGGGAAGACCCACGGTAGCCACGTATCGGTCAAGGCTTTATGTGAAGCTAGATTCGTAGAAAACTTGCAGTTCAAGGCCCGATCCTTTGTTCAAGTTGCTTACTAGTGTAGCATAGAGTTCTAGGTGGAAGTTCAACTTAACAGTCTCCACTGCAGTACCGGTATATAAAACAGTGTTTTGGAATCAAAGGCAAATTTCTGTGTGCCTCTGGGATCTGGTGGGGGATTGCTGGAATTTAGTCTATATTGGGGCAGCCCAATAACTATTTCAGAAATTCTTAATAAATCCTAGAGGCCCACTTAGCCCATTTGTGCAAGGCAAGGGATACTACTAAAGTTTAGTCCCACATTGCTAGTTGAGTGGGAATTGGACCTCCTTATAAGAGAGGTTCTTTCCCCACTTGTATGAGCATGAGAACAAGAGGGACATCCACGCGCGCTCCTCCTCCGCCGCCCGCCTCGCCACTCCAGCCACGCCACGCCTCGTCACGACGCGCCGCGCTGCGGGTTGCGGGAATGAGCCGAGCCGAGATTTTTTGCGAAAGTGGAGTTCGAATGCGAACTGTGCAGCTCTTCGGCTGCTGGCTGTTCGCTTCATCTCTGTCTCTACGTTTCGCCTCCCGTCACTGCGCTCTCGCCTCCTTCTCTTGCGCCTATTAAACAGAGGTCCCTCCTCCCATAGAGATGCACCAGAACTTCTCCTTCCTCTCGCCACCGTTTCCATTCTCTGAGCTGCTGCTGTCTTCCTCATCCCGTCTTGCGGCGTGCACCGCGAGTCGGGATAGTAGGCCTCCGAAACCGCACCTTTTGAGTCCTGTACGGGAGAAGGATGATAAGGTTTTTGGGGAGCGCTCTGCGCGACTACTGACTTCTTCGTCACGGACGCCCCGGACTCCGACGACTACTTCCCCGACGACGACTACTTCCCCGACGTCGACAACTTCCTCGACGACATGGAGGACACCGACCCCAAGTCCAGTGCCTCTGCTCCTACTGCTGTCACGTACGTGTTTCTCCTCTTTCCATTGGAGGTTCTGGTACAGTTCCTTGCTCTAGTATTTGCCCTACATATGTTAGACTCTATTTCATATATGCAACTTGCTATACTGTCTGCTCAAGATATGTTTAGTTACGGTTCATATATGAAGATGTTGTTTACCTTCTCTTTGTCAAATCGTATGACTTGTTTTATCACTGCTATACTAGTCATGCTTTATCTAGTATTTCTGTTAATAAAATCATTCAATAAATTGCTCATATTTCCAACAATCCAAAAACCTTATTATAGGCAATTTACCCCGAGTGGTTTTGCTGCTTCCATGAGACCTCCTATGTTTGAGGGTATCCACTATAATAGGTGGCGCGTGAGAGCAGTCTTCTGGTTTCAGACCATGAGCTGTTATGACGCCACTCTTGGCAAACCTGAAGGAGAGCAAGATGCCCAACAGGCAACAAGCTTTTCAGAAAATGGATACTCTGTTTGAGGCTGCTCTCTTGAGTGTTCTTGGTGATAACATAGTTGATGCTTATGCGTCAATTGACAATGGAAAAGATATGTGGGACGCACTCTAGGCCAAGTTTGGGGTCTCGGATGCCGACACTGAGCTGTACATCATGGAGCATTCTATGATTACAGGATGACTGAAGAGCCCTCCGTGGTTGAGTAGGCTCATGAGATACAGTCATTTGCTAGAGAACTTGAGCACTTCAACTGCATACTACCGGACAAGTTTCTTGCCGGGGGTATCATTACTAAGCTTCCTCCTTCATGGAGGAACTTTGCTACCTTACTGAAGCAGAAGAGACAGGTGTTTTCCGTTCCGGATCTCATTAGTACTCTTGATGTGGAAGAAAAGGAGAGAGCAAAGGACACATATGCTCGAGGTATTGAGGGAGGATCTAGTGCCAATGTGGTACATAAGCAGAACTTCTAGCCCCACAAGTTCAAGAACAAGGGCAAGTTTAATGGTAAAGCAAAGTTTGATGGAAAGAACAAGGCTGTGCAACACACGAACTTCAAGAAGAAGAATGGAGGAAGAAAGGTGATTGTCATGTGTGTGGAGATCCTGGTCATTGGGCTCCTAGTTGCCCTAATTGCTATGACAAGCGTCATCCTGGGAAAGGCGGCAAGACCGCTAATGTTGTCATTGGGGACACTGACATGAAGGATGCTGGGTATGGTATATTTCCCACTATTCTTTCAGTATGTCATTCTCCTGATTGGTTGATTGACACGGGTGCTAATGTGCATGTATGCGGTGATGTTTCCATGTTTTCGTCTTATCAGACTGCAGGGACTTCAACCATGCTGATGGGCAACGGTTCAAGTGCTTCTGTTCATGGTGTTGGCACGGTCGATCTGAAGTTTACTTCGGGGAAGATCATGCGGCTGAAGAACGTGCATTATGTCCCCTCCGTCAATAAAAATCTTGTTAGCCGATCTCTTCTGTGTAGAGATGGCTACAAGCTTGTAATTGAGTCGAATAAATTTGTAATATCCAAGTATGGAACCTTTGTCGGTAAAGGCTATGACTCAGGAGGCCTGTTTCGTTTATCCTTGTCAGACGTTTGCAATAAAGTTGTTAATCATATTTGCAACAATAGTAAATCTAATGTGTGGCATTCACGTCTTTGTCATGTTAACTTTGGTTGCATGTCGCGACTAGCGAAGTTGAACTTAATCCCTAGTTTCACCACTGTCAAGGGATCTAAGTGTCAAGTGTGCGTGCAAGCTAAGCAACCTCGTAAGTCTCACGTGATCATGGAGACGAGAAATCTTGCACCACTAGAACTTATACATTCAGATCTATGTGAAATGAATGGTGTTTTGACAAAAGGTGGAAAGAAATATTTCATGACGTTAATTCACGACTCCACTAGATACTGTCGTGTGTATCTTCTGAAATCTAAGGATGAGGCTTTGAACTTTTTCAAGATCTACAAAGCTGAAGTGGAAAACCAACTTGATCGAAAAATCAAGAGGCTTAGGTCCGACCGTGGTGGAGAGTATTTTTCCAATGAATTTGATGCTTTTTGTGCGGAACCTGGTATAATCCATGAGAGGACGCCTCCCTACTCACCTCGGTCAAATGGGGTGGCCGAAAGAAAGAACCGTACTCTAACTGATTTGGTTAACGCCATGTTAGACACATCGGGTCTCTCCAAGGCATGGTGGGGGGAGGTGATATTGACAGCATGTCATGTCCTAAATCGAGTCCCCACAAAGAACAAAGAGATAACTCCATTCAAGGAATGGGAGAAGAAAAGGTTAAAACTCTCTTATCTGTGAACATGGGGTTGTTTGGCGAAAGTCAATGTTCCAATTCCAAAGAAGCGGAAGCTTGGACCAAAGACTATGGATTGTGTTTTCCTGGGATATGCTTTTCATAGCATTGGCTATAGATTCTTGGTCGTAAAATCTGAGGTACCTGACATGCATGTCGGTACGATCATGGAGTCGAATGATGCGACTTTCTTTGAAGATATCTTTCCCATGAAGGATATGGCTACCTCATCTAATCAGGAGATGCCTAGTTCATCTAATCAGGAACCAGTTACAATTACCGAAACTAGCATTTCGATGGAACACTTTGAAAGTCCTGTGGAGGAGAACAATGAAGTTCCTACTAGGAGCAAGAGACAGGGGATTGCAAAGTCCTTTGGTGATGATTTTCTTGTGTATCTCATAGATGACACTCCCAGTTCTATTTCAGAGGCCTATGCATCTGAAGATGCTGACTACTGGAAGGAAGCAGTTCGTAGCGAGATGGATTCCATCTTGGCGAATGAAACTTGGAAGATAACTGATCGTCCTTGTGGGTGCAAACCTATAGGATGCAAATGGGTATTCAAGAAGAAGCTTAGGCCTGATGGTACCATTGAAAAGTACAAGGCTCGGCTCATGGCTAAGGGTTATACCCAAAAGGAATGTGAAGACTTCTTTGATACTTACTCACCTGTGGCTCCACTGACCACTATTCGAGTTCTACTTTCACTAGCTGCCTCACATGGTCTTCTCGTTCATCAGATAGATGTTAAGACTGCTTTCCTAAATGGAGAGTTGGATGAGGAAATTTATATGGAACAACCAGATGGGTTTGTAATAGATGGTCAGGAAGGGAAAGTGTGCAAGTTCTTTGAAGTCTTTGTATGGACTCAAGCAAGCACCCAAACAGTGGCATGAGAAGTTCGAAAGAACTTTAACAGCTGCAGACTTTGTTGTGAACGAAGCTGACAAATGGTATACTATCGCCATGGTGGGGGCGAGGGAGTTATGCTTTGCTTGTATGTTGATGACATACTGATTTTCGGAACAAATCTGAATGTTATTAAGGAGGTCAAGGATTTTCTATCTCGCTGTTTTGAGATGAAGGATTTAGGAGTGGCTGATGTCATTCTGAACATCAAGTTGTTGAGAGATGATGATGGTGGGATTACATTGCTTCAGTCTCACTATGTGGAAAAGATCTTGAGTCGCTTTGGCTATAGTGACTGCAAGCCCTCTCCGACACCATATGATGCTAGTGTGCTGCTTCGAAAGAATCGAAGAATTGCTAGAGATCAATTGAAGTATTCTCAGATTATTGGCTCGCTTATGTACTTAGCCAGTGCTACAAGACGTGACATCTCTTTTGCTGTTAGCAAACTGAGTCGGTTTGTCTCAAAACCAGGAGATGTGCATTGGAAAGCTCTAGAGAGAGTTTTGCATTATTAGAAAGGAACTGCAAATTATGGAATTCACTACACCGGGCACCCAAAGGTGCTTGAAGGGTATAGTGACTCAAACTGGATCTGAGATGCTGATGAGATAAAGGCCACGAGCGGATATGTATTCACTCATGGAGGTGGCGCTGTTTCTTGGAAGTCTTGCAAGCAGACCATCTTAACGAGGTCAACAATGGAAGCAGAACTCACAGAACTAGATACAGCTACGGTTGAAGCAGATTGGTTGCGCCGCCTCTTGAATGACTTGCCGGTTGTTGAGAAACCTGTACCGGGTGTCCTTACGAACTGCGACAATCAAACTGTGATCACGAAAGTGAGCAGCTCAAAGGATAACATGAAGTCATCAAGACACGTTCAGAGAAGGTTAAAGTCTGTCGGGAAAATGAAAAACTCCGGAGTTATTGCGTTGGATTATATCCAAAAATCTAAAAATCTAGCAAATCTTTTTACTAAGTGTCTATCGCGTAATGCGATAGATAATGCATCGAGGGAGATGGGTATGAGACCCACAATATGACTTGTTCACAGTGGTAACCTATTCTTTGTGATCGGAGATCCCGTGAATTAGATGTGGAAGACAAGTTGTTGGTCAACTGAGAGGAGAGTATCCCTACTATTCACAATACCACTCCATGAAGATGCAATACTCTCCTAATCTGCATGGCAGGTTGATGTATATCTTAATGTGTTCTAAGTGGCTTATTTAAGCAGAGATGTTATCCTGGAGAACATCTTTTGAAGAACACACTTATATGAGTCTGATTGTCAAAGGTCGCAATCTATGAGAGTAGGGTTCTCTCTAGTAAACTCATGAAAGGTCACGGAGTATGACGCATAAGCTCCACCCACGGGGAAGACCCACGATAGCCACGTATCGGTCAAGGCTTTATGTGAAGCTAGATTCGGAGAAAACTTGCAGTTCAAGGCCCAGTCCACTGTTCAAGTTGCTTACTAGTGTAACATAGAGTTCTAGGTGGAAGTTCAACTTAACAGTCTCCACTGCAGTACCGGTATATAAAACAGTGTTTTGGAATCAAAGGCAAATTTCTGTGTGCCTCTGGGATCTGGTGGGGGATTGCTGGAATTTAGTCTATATTGGGGCAGCCCAATAACTATTTCAGAAATTCCTAATAAATCCTAGAGGCCCACTTAGCCCATTTGTGCAAGGCAAGGGATACTACTAAAGTTTAGTCCCACATTGCTAGTTGAGTGGGAATTGGACCTCCTTATAAGAGAGGTTCTTTCCCCACTTGTATGAGCATGAGAACAAAAGGGACATCCACGCGCGCTCCTCCTCCGCCGCCCGCCTCGCCACGCCAGCCACGCCACGCCTCGCCTCGTCACGACGCGGTTGCCGGAATGAGCCGAGCCGAGATTTTTTGCGAAAGTGGAGTTCAAATGCGAACTGTGCAGCTCTTCGGCTGCTGGCTGTTCGCTTCATCTATGTCTCTTCGTTTCGCCTCCCGTCGCTGCGCTCTCGCCTCCTTCTCTTGCGCCTATTAAACGGAGGTCGCTCCTCCCATAGAGATGCACCAGAACTTCTCCTTCCTCTCGCAACTGGTTCCAATCTCTGAGCTGCTGCTGTCTTCCTCATCCCGGCTTGCAGCGTGCACCGCGAGTCGGGACAGTAGGCCTCCGAAACCGCACCTTCTGAGTCCTGTACGGGAGAAGGGTGATAAGGTTTTTGGGAGCGCTCTGCGCGACTAAAGACTTCTTCGTCACGGGCGCCCCGGACTCCGACGACTACTTCCCCGACGACGACTACTTCCCCGACGTCGACAACCTCCTCGACGACATGGAGACACCGACCCCAAGTCCAGTGCCTCTGCTCCTACTGCTGTCACGTACGTGTTTCTCCTCTTTCTATTGGAGGTTCTGCTACAGTTCCTTGCTCTAGTATTTGCCCTACATATGTTAGACTCTATTTCATATATGCAACTTGCTATACTGTCTGCTCAAGATATGTTTAGTTACGGTTCATATATGAAGATGTTGTTTACCTTCTCTTTGTCAAATCGCATGACTTGTTTTATCACTGCTATACTAGTCATGCTTTATCTAGTATTTCTGTTAATAAAATCATTCTGTAAATTGCTCATATTTCCAACACTAACTAAGCTACTACTAGCAAAATTATTAATTCCAACTTGAGAGTAAGACAATAATAAAATTTCTTGGCAACAAACAGATAGATCGAGGTCTTAACCACTCTTTATATTGTTTTGTCAGCCGTCGAGTCAGATAAGATCAAGTGGCGAACAGATGGCCTATCATACACCATCCGGCCTTACCCACCACTGTATATCTTAATCATATACCTTCACCATACATTTGTCCGGCCGGCTGTATTGATTGAGTCCTCCTTTAGAAATTTGGCCGACTGTGATAATCACGATGTTAGCTAAGTTTACGGTGATTGATGATTTTAGAAACAATTGAGTTACCAAATGGTAAAATTAATGTGTACTATGAATTAATTAACGCCCACGGAACATCTAGTAATTGCTTGTTGACATGCCATCCAGCGACCCACTTGATATTTGATAAAAGTAAGAGGCTTACAAGTTTATCTAGAGGAAAGGATGTGCTAACGTCTAAGCTCACGGAGCAGATCGACCGTGTATCGTTACGAAGAACATGGTGGATGGGTTGAGTTCTAACTGGTGCTTATTTTTTTAGCATACAAAAGCTAGATGGGCTGAGTTCTAAACCCGCCTCTCTTCTCTCTCCTACCTACACTCACTTTGTTGTATTTTCTCTTAAACAAGACCCGGCCGGCCAGCTGGTGGAGCTAGTCTCTCCATAGAAATTCCCATTGGAGTTAGTTGTGATAATCGCCGCTAGCTAATGCATCCATAATTGAGCCACAAAATGTTAAAGTTTATGTGTATTAATTTGATGTCGACGAGGCGCCACCTAGCTGCAAGCAACGTCTGATAATTTTTATATGAAGATACTTAGCTGTCAAAGTACATTCCCCGACTAATTAAGACCATTCCCCGACTAATTAACCATCTCAATTTTGGGGGAACCGGCCTAAAGCATGCGATCAGATCCGGCTTACTTGCCTATTCTCGTGTTTGCCTATTAGGGCCAAACTCAGCGATGCCCTTTCCCTATAGCAGCACTGTGGTTTGCCTGTATGGTACAACGAAAACATCACTGCAACCTTGCATTTCTTGCCGCACCCAGTCCTTTGTCCTCGACATCCACAAAGTGTGAGGCTGTAAGCTCAACTTTGTGACGGTCTTTCACAAAGAAAGGGAAGAAGTCTTCTGCGAGGATCCAGCCACAACCGGACATGGCCGAGACGGTGGTAAGCATGGCGAGGTCCATACCGGGGGGCGCCATCAGCAAGGCCGCTTCTGCCGCGGCCGCCGAGCTGAGCTTGGTGATGGGTGTGCAGAAGGATATCTGGTGTGTAGGTAAACCTGGGAATAGTTTGAGATCCAAACTAAAACCAGTCCAATCTATAGGAATACACGCCGCACATCCAAATCAAACCAACCCAGATATTTTCAGCTAGAATCTAGACCAAACCGAATTATACATGCTCTTCATCCCACCCAGTCCAAACCGTTTCCAACTTTTGGATTGAACCCACAGATTCAAACCGTGGACAAAGCCATATGAGGAGGCACGTCATGAATTATATCAGACATGGCGAGGATGGGCTCCGGTAGGCCACAACGGCTGTTCGATTTAAAGCACTAGAAGCTTGGATCCTCCCGAGAGCAAACACGAACAAGTGCAAAGCTAGCCCAAGGAAGCTAGCACACAAGCAGGTTGATCGATTCTGTAGCCACACGTGCACGTCTTGCCGTGTATAGAATACGTATGTACGTGAATCGTCTTTGCAGCGTGTGTGGGCAGCAACAGAAAAGTTCGATGGCGTCTCCGAAGTTTGGCCCGAGGGGGAATTGGCGGCTCAGACTAATCGATTAACTTGGTCTCAAACCATAGTTTGCACTTATTTTGAAATGAGAAATCTGAACCCAACCAAAACGTATCCAGTCCATTCTTAGGCACAACCCAAACCAAACCGAATTGGTTTCCATCTCAAACCAATAGACACCAAACCTATAGAAACCAATTCAAAAATCAATCCAAAAACTAAGTTTCAGTCCAAACTATTGCCAGCTGGCTTATGTGTACGCATGCATCCATTTGCACCATGACTCTTTTAATTGGTTATAAGTCATACATCACCTTAGTAATACACAATCTAGGAAATATATAGGTTTTGTTACGAATATTTTAGATCTCATTCCCATTGTTTGAATTTTCCGTTATTCATGGATGTGGCAAATTTTCTCATCCATTGTCGCACGCATACCACCAGCTACACAATGACGATAGTGGCTGTTCTCAATCTCACTTTAATTTGCTTGGCAGGTTCATCAAAGACGAGCTAAAGACGATGCATGCATTCTTGGCAGGTGCTGAAGCAACGAAGAATAGAGACATGCTGCTGAAGGTGTGGGCAGAGCAAGTAAGGGATCTGTCCTACAATATCGAAGATTGCCTTGATGAATTTATGGTCCGTGTGAGGAGTCAAAGCCCGAGGAAACGTCCTATGAAGCTCAAAGATCGTCGTAGGATTGCTATCCAAATTGGCAACCTGAAATCAAGAGTTGAAGAAGTGAGCAGCAGGAATGCACGCTACAATTTGATCAAGATAGAGGCCTCAATGACCAGTGATAAGGAGGTTTCTTGCATAGAAGATGTACGTAATCACCGGCAAGCAAGATGAAGCAGAACTTGTGGGCTTTAGGAAGCCTAGGGAGGAGTTGATTAAGCTGATGGATGTCAACACTAGAGATGGTGATGCCAAAGTTATATGTGTCGTTGGCATGGGCGATTTAGGCAAGACTACTCTAGCAAGAAAAGCTTACGAAAGTAAGGAAGATATTGTGAATAATTTGTCTTGTTGTGCTTGGATCATAGTTTCACAGTCATTTTTCAAGATAGAAATGCTCAAGGATATGATCAGGCAACTTCTCGGTGGAGATTCACTGAAGAACTTGTTGAAAGAACTTGAAGGGAAGGTGGTACAAGCAAAGGACCTCGCCGAGTACCTCAATAAGGAGATTAAGGATAAGAGGTACCTTATTATTCTTGATGACTTGTGGACAATAGATATATGGAGGTTGTCGGTGTCAAAACCGGCGGATCTCGGGTAGGGGTTTCCGAACTGTGCGTCTAGGCGGATGGTAACAGGAGACGAGGGACACGATGTTTTACCCAAGTTCGGGCCCTCTTGATGGAGGTAAAACCCTACGTCCTGCTTGATTGATATTGATATTGTGGATGTTTACAAGAGTGGATCTACCACGAGATCAAGGAGGCTAAACCCTAGAAGCTAGCCTATGGTATGATTGTAAGGGTTGTTGTTCTGTCCTACGGACTAGAGCCATCCGGTTTATATAGACACCGGAGAGGGCTAGGGTTACATAGAGTCGGTTACAATGGTAGGAGATCTACATATCCGTATAGCCAAGCTTGCCTTCCACGCCAAGGAAAGTCCCATCCGGACACGGGACGAAGTCTTCAATCTTGTATATTCATAGTATTGGAGTCCGTCGATGATGATAGTCCGCCAATGATAGTTCGGCTGATAATGGTAGTCCGCTATCTGGACACCCCTAATCCAGGACTCCTCAAGAGCCCCTGAACCAGGCTTCAATGACGATAAGTCCGCGCCAGATATTGCTTGGCATTGCAAGGCGGGTTCCTCCTCCGAATGATAGAAGATTGTGAACACCAGGATAGTGTCCGGCTCTGCAAAATAAATTGCACGCTCCAATCGTGAGAGAGAATAATAATATATACACAAGTTCAATCTGCTGACGTTTTTTGTGGCATGACGTCACACCACTACCAAGCCATTACTTGAATTATTTTTTACTTTACCACCTCAGCGCATTCAGCGAGGCGGTTTCCTTGGCACGTCTTGTCGAAGCAGAGATCATGTTTCCCCTTAATCCGGGATTCTCATCAATACGGACGTGGGTAACCCAACCGCGTCATTGATGGTGACGCTTGGGGGATAAGCGAGTTTTACCAGGCCGGTGGGGGACGCGTAGACCTCGCCCGCCCATATAAGGGATAAGGATTCACCTTCTCACCTACGCCTTCTTCCTCCTTTGCTTATCCATCTCCGCGCACTCGAGCTCCAGCGCCCAAGTTCGCGCATCTCGTCTCAACCTTCTCCGACCATGTCCGGAGCGGGAGGTAAATGGTTGGCCTCCACCGTTAAGGAGGAGCACATCGCCAAACTACGCGGCGCCGGATACCTCTCCGGCGACATTGCGCACCGGCTGCCCGATGAGGGGCAGCTCATCCCCACCCCCAGGCCCCATGAGAGGGTCGTCTTTCTTCCCCACTTCCTCCGCGGACTGGGCTTTCCACTTCATCCCTTTGTCCGGGGTCTCATGTTCTACTACGGCCTGGATTTCCATGATCTGGCGCCGAACTTCATCCTCAACATCTCGTCGTGTGCGAGGCCTTCCTCTGCATCCGGCCCCACTTCGGCTTGTGGCTCAAGACCTTCAATGTCAAGCCGAAGGTAGTGAAGGACACTCAAGCGGAATGCGGAGGCGCCATGTTGGGCAAGATGCCCAACGTCCTTTGGTTCGAAGGGGCCTTAGTGGAATCCGTCAAGGGGTGGCAATCGGGGTGGTTCTACATTACCGAGCCGCGTGACCCTACATGGGCGGCGGCCCCCGAGTTCAGATCTGGTATTCCCACGCAGCTCACCTCCTGGAAAGAGAAGGGCTTGCTGTGGGGCAGTTCGGAGGAGCTGACGGGACTCCAAGCCTGTATCCAGAAGCTGGTGAAGAAGCTCAGGCTAGTTAACGTGGTCCAAGTCATGCTCGTCACGGATTCTCCCATGCCAAGAGCGGGCATTCAATCTGTGGGAGTTCGATCCGGAACAGCACCAGGCGCTGAGCAAGCTCTTCGACATGACGTACGAAGGCGCCTGGAGGGTGCTGTTCAAGGGCGCCGAAGCCCCCGCGTCCGCGACTGAAGATCGCGGATTTCGCTCGCAGCGCCAGGCCAACGAGGTAAGTGATTCTACCCCTTTACGGGACACTTGCTTTTCATAGTTTGACTCTATGCGGGTTTTAGTTTCCCCTTTTCCTTTGACAGGATTGGATGAGGAAGGCGGAGCAGATTGTCTGTCCGGCTCCCATGCCAGAAAATCCAGTACACACCCGTTTAGCGGGGCTGCTGGTTCCGGCACTGCACGTTGTGCCGGAGAAGAAGGCCAAGAAGGAGGCCACGGGTGCTCGAAAGAGTGCCTGTTTTCAGGTGTCCGACGACTCCGGGGCGGACTCCTCCCCCGAAAACGAGGAGGAGAAAGAGGACTCTCTCCCAGAGGAGGGAGAGAGGAAGAGGAAGGCTTCCCCAACAGGGGAGGCCGAAGGGTCCAAGAGGGGAAGGACTATTCCCGGACAGCTCCGCCAACATCAACGCGTTGGCGAGGAAGAATGGCCTTCAAGGGCCAGGCCTCCGGCGAGATCGTAAGTATCCGGATTCCTGAATGATTTATAATTTCTTTTTCTGCGTCACATAATGTCATTCTGACGCCGCATGCTGCCTGTAGTCCGGCCAGTGATAATCTCCCCGCTTCATCGAGCGGGTCGTTGGCTCCGTCGGATGTAGACTCCATCCCGACTGCTTCCACCCCTCGCGACACCGAGGACACCGAGGTGGGATCCCGAGAAGGGACCCATCAGGGGGAGGCTCCGGAGGCGCCACAAGGCGTGCTCCCGGACTTTGCGCCGGACTCCAAATCAGAACCCGCAGTGGTTCCGGAGTCTGGCCGGCGGCCCCTTCGAACGAAGGGCAAGACCGTGACGCCGGCTACTTCCGTCAAACCGGAGGCGCCGGGCAATTTGTTGGAGGCGCTGCAGAGCGCTTCCATCGAGGAAGAACACCGCACTATTATGAGTGTGGTGATTCAGAAGGTGCAGCTCGCCAAGAGCGGGCTGACCGAAGCCTGCAGTAGCCTTCTATCAGGCTTTGAGGTAAGAAGTTAAACATATGCAATGTAATACCGCATAGACAGTAGCCCCTGATGCTCGGTTCGGTGTTCGGAAAGAAAAGCTGGACTGAGGATCTAAAAAGAAGATATACGCAGGGTTGCCAAAAAATTATGTCAATATGGGTTGCAGGCTGCGCTGCTGACCTCTGCCGCACCGATCATGGAGGTCGGTGCTTTGAAGCAGGAGCTGGAGCGGTCCGAGCAAGAGCTCGGCCGCGCCAGGAAGCAGCTCCAGGACAAAGAAGGTGAGTAACACCACTTTGAACATGTACCTTACAGAAAAGGATTTAGGTTGCAACAAAAAATAACAAGGATAACATGGGTACTGCAGGGGCCACGAACGAGGTGGCGACCCTGAAGGAGGCCGTGTCCGCGGCCGAACGCAATGCGGCCACGGAACGGGCGGAGCGAGAAAAGCAAGAGGCGCGTGTGGCGGTGGTTCAGCAAGAGCTCCAGGCTCTCATGGAAAAGCATGAGAGTTTGGAGCGTGACTCAAAGACTCGAGAGTCCGAGCTTTCCTCGGCTCTCGAGAGTGCCAAATCTGCCAAGGCCGATGCCCATAAGTCCCTTCAGGAGATTGAGTTGATGAGGAAGATAGCGGCGGGTAAGGCATTTTTCATGCAAAGCAAGCATGTGAATGTAAATTACGTGTTACTTACCCGAATTCGGAGCTCTCCAGAGGCGTTTGCAGATCTGCCTCGAAGCGTGTCTGATGCCGCCGCATTCTACCGAGCCGTGGAGGGGAGCTCAACGGAGAAGGTCTTCTGGTCTCAGTATGCTGAGGCCGGCCATCCGGTGCCCCCTAGCGACCAGCTGAAGCAGCTGGTCGAGCTTCACAAGGTGGCCGAGCAGGCCATGAAGGGCCTCATAGTCCGGCTGTGGCCTGGAGAGGCCATGCCTGGGAGCTACTTCGGCCTCGTGCGACGGCTGGTGGATGCGTGCCCCTGGGTGGAGGTTATCAAGCGCTCCGCCTGTATTGAAGGTGCTCGTCGGGCCCTTGCCCGCGCAAAGGTGCATTGGGGCAAGCTGGATGCGGAGAAGCTAATCACTGACGCGCCACCAGCGGGCAAGGAATATCGTACGCCCGAAATGTATTATAAGACTGTCCTGAAGGGTGCCCGCAAGATTGCGGATGAGTGCCCCAGGGATGTAATTATTGAGTAAATTCGCAATGTGTTATCCTGTGCGCTGAAAACTTTGTTCATATGCGCTAAGCAACGCTTGTTAATTTAAAATATTACCTTCTGTGCGGCCGTTTATTAAATCTGAGAGATGGCAATTCGTCGGCTTCAGCCCCCATGCCACGAGTGCTGGGGTGTTCGGGATAAACTTGAGCACTCTTGTTCCATTTTTGGGTCCATCTAGGGAGGCTCTCAACACAAAGAACAAGGCAACCGGACTTATAGTGCTTGAACACTCTCACTTAGCCATAGAATTCTATATTTTTAAATTTCGGCGAAGCCCCTAGTATTCGGAGGACCGAATTGGGGCGCTATCCACGCCTTCGTCGGACATTATCCGAACTTCGCAAGCGGCGTAGGTCTTTAAGGACCCGAAGGACCTCTCGAACAGCGACCAGTCTCGCCTTATCATGACAGTCAGTTTTAGCTTTCTCCACTGAGGCGTTAACCCGGCTCAACCGGGGCGCAATCGCACTGGTTCTCCCAGTGCTACCTTAGCCGATAGAACGGAACGTAAGGTGCCAAACATGGGAGCCGGGCAAACCCAACTTTTGACCCAAGACATGATTCGGAGCCGATTCATATAATGCTATAAGTTCGGGGTGCCGCACTTTTGAAAGTGTGCGGACTTTATCACACCATAATGCGGAGAACGTAAGCCCCTGGTGTATTTGGCCGTACCAAAATGTACGGATGCAACATGTAATGAACATATATATATAAGGTAATGCAATTATAGGCAAAAAGGTGCTGCATTTCATTCGAAAAGATATGTTATGAGTGCGGAATGATACAAATAGTGCGGAAAGCAAGGGATGGGACGAATTAAAGGTGTCTCCCTCCAGGGGTAGGCCGCGGAAGGTTGTATTTAACAAATTTAATGCTTGTGATGGAGACCAACTGAGTGTTCGTCGCGGCCTTTGTCCTTCCCTGGCTCACGCATCATGAGTTCGGCAGGTTCGCCGCCGGACAGAGTTCTGTATAAAAAAGAGAGAAAAATAAAAAAAAGCGACACACTTGGGAGCCCCTGGTGTGGTCGAACCGCACTCTGGGTCTGTTGTGGTTGTGCCTTTCCCCCTATGCCCATGGTATCTCCAGGGCGTAATTATGTACGCGGAGAGTTTGTCTTACAATTATGCGAGGGCTGGGGTTGAGGCCGCATTGCTACGCGTGCTCGGAACGTGCCAGGTGGTCTTGGTTGATGTTGCTCCGGTAGCGTTTTACGCGTGTCCGGTCGCTTAACGGCCGGACTCGAAAATTGCCCTGAAAAGGCTGCTCAGATTTCTGCCGCGAGAGTTGATGTTCCTCCGTTCGGAGGAACCGTTCCTGTGTTCCATTGACCGTGATGACTCCACGAGGGCCTGGCATCTTGAGCTTAAGGTATGCATAATGCGGCACCGCGTTGAATTTTGCGAACGCGGTTCGTCCGAGCAGAGCGTGATAGCCGCTGCGGAACGGGACTATGTCGAAGATTAACTCCTCGCTTCAGAAATTATCTGGGGATCCGAAGACCACTTTCCAGAGTAATTGAGCCTGTACAATTGGCCTCGACACCTGGTATGACGCCTTTGAAGGTTGTCTTTGTAGGTTTAATCCTTGAAGGGTCTATGCCCATCTTGCGACCGTATCCTCGATAAAGCAGGTTCAGGCTACTGCCGCCGCCCATCGACTCTCGTGAGGTTAAATCCATCGACGATTGGGTCTAAAACCAATGCAGCGAATCCGCCATGGCGGATACTGGTCGGATGGTCTCTTCGATCGAAAGTGATCGGGCTAGAGGACCATGGGTTGAATTTTGGGGCGACTGGCTCCATCGCGTATACGTCCCTTAGTGCACGCTTCCGCTCCCACTACTAGAAAAAGGCCTACTAATGGCGCACCGGTTTTGCCTACTAATGGCGCACTACCGGTGCGCCATTACTAGCACGCCATTAGTATTTTTTACTAATGGCGCACCACTGGTGCGCCATTAGTATCTGGTATACTAATGGCGCACCATGTAGTGCGCCATTAGTATAGCCCACGGTGCGCCATTAGTATCTGGTATACTAATGGCGCACCACATAGAAGTGCGCCATTAGTAACATTTTTTTTTCAATTTTTTTAAATTTTTTTCAGAATTTTTTTTTAAATTTTTTTTCTTAATCTCAGTTCACTATGGCTTAATCTCAGGTCAAATCGCACTCCGTGGTCAAACTTCCCGAAAGGTCACCCATCCTCACACTACTCCAGCCCAAGCACGCTTAACTTCAGAGTTCTATCCAACCCCAAAGAATAAATTTCACTTCACGTGCACTTGTTGATATATCTAGCATATCAATCCTGTTATACCTTGTTGATGTCTAGGACTTTGTTCATGTTCATGACTATGATGAAATTTTGAAAAATATTTCAAACTTCCCGATCATATTACGTATTATTTTTTCAAAAAAAAAATTCAAAACCAATTTTTTTCTCTGTTACTAGTGGCGCACCACATCCACGGTGCGCCACTAGTAAGTTTGAAATTTTTTGAATTTTTTTTCCGCTAGATCTTGAAAGCCCCGTAACTTTTTTCTCCTAGGTTTTTGGGGATTTTGATGTAAAATTCATATTTGGTCTAGTTTTTTCTGTTACTCGAAATTCATATTTGCAATTTAACAGGTTTTTTCTGTTACTCGAAATTCATATTTGCAAATTGTCCCAACAACTAGACCACATATCACATGGGAAACTTATTTTCTTTTATTTTTTTGACATTTTCATCATTTTCTTTTATTTTTTTTAAAATTGAAAAGGCGATCCACGGGGGGAGGGGGGTGCATTCGGTGGAAGGTGGCCAAGTTACTAATGGCGCACCGTGGGAACTAGTAATGGCGCACCACCCCACGGTGCGCCATTAGTAGTTTTGAAAAAATAAATAAAAAAATGATATATTTTTTATTTTTTTTTGAAAAAAACTTAGTAATGGCGCACCAGTGGAAAGTGCGCCATTACTAGTTAAAACTAGTAATGGCGCACCAGTGGAAAGTGCGCCATTACTAGTTAAAACTAGTAATGGCGCACCGAGACATGGTGCGCCATTAGTAACAATTTTTTTATATTTTTTTACCCTTTTTTTCAAAACTACTAATGGCGCACGACGGATGTGGTGCGCCATTACTATGTCAATTAGTAATGGCGCACGATGCAACGGTGCGCCATTAGTATCAATTTTTTTATGTTTTTTTCGAAACTACTAATGGCGCACCACACACCAGGTGCGCCATTAGTAATATATTACTAATGGCGCACCGAGACATGGTGCGCCATTAGAATATAGTAATGGCGCACCACATCACAGGTGCGCCATTAGTACCCATTCCATCTATAGCCCTTTTTGTAGTAGTGTCCCTTTTGGGAATATGCGTTGCGTATATCATGTTTATCGTCCGAACTTGAGGGGGGAATCCCTTTTGTTCTCTGTTGTTCGGCGGCCGGGTCTCTTCCTCGTCATCGCTGTGTAGCCCCTTGTCACTATTTTCGGCGATTAATTTGCCTGCCTGCTTGAATACCCAACAATCTCTGTTGGTGTGGTTAGCTGGCTTCTCGGGGGTTCCATGTATTTGACAGGAGCGGTCGAGTATTCGGTCCAAATTGGACGGGCCCGGAGTGGTTCTTTTGAATGGCTTCTTCCGTTGACCGGGTTTGGAGCCTCGGAATCCGGCGTTGACTGCCGTGTCCTCATTGCTGTCGCCGTTAATGCGGCGTTTGTTTTTGTTTCGACGCAACCTGCCATTGCGGTCCTTGGTATCCGGACTGCCAGCGTTTTTGCTGAGGTTGTTGCTGCGAGCTAGCCAGCTATCCTCTCCCGCACAGAAGCGGGTCAAGAGTGATGTGAGGGCTGCCATGGATTTCGGCTTCTCCTGTCCTAGGTGCCGGGCCAGCCACTCGTCACGGATGTTATGTTTGAAGGCAGCGAGTGCCTCTGCATCCGGACAGTCGATGATTTGATTTTCCTTTGTTAAGAACCGTGTCTAGAATTGCCTGGCCGATTGGTTCACTGCTGGATTATGTGGCTTAGGTCATTCAAGGCCCTGTGGTCGCACGACGCGTTCTGGAAGTTGTCGAGGAATGCGGCTTCCAGGTCTTCCCAAAGATCCAATTGACTCTGCGGGCAGGCTATTAAGCCAATGCCGAGCTGGTCCTTTGAGTTTGAGCGAGATATTTGATGGCGTGAAGATGCGTCGCCATGGGCCATATGTATATGGAGGAGATAATCCTCAATCCAAACCGCGGGGTCTGTTGTGACATCGTAGGATTCGATATTAACGGGTTTAAACCCTTCAGGGATTTGATGATCCATTACTTCGTCAGTGAAGCATAGCGGGTGTGCGGCGCCTCTGTATTGAGCAATATCACGACGTAGCTCGAGAGAGCGTTGTCTGCTGTGTTCGGCCCGGCCGGAGTAGTTGTATCCGGCGCGACGGTGTTCGTCGTGGGTCTTGGGGCGCTCGCGTGATCCATAGATAGATCTGGATTGTCTTGCCTTGTCCTCCAATATATCTCGCAAGTCCGGCGCGTTCCCCCGTGGCTTCATGCTTTTTGAGCGATGCCGGGGTACGGTTTTGGTGGAGGGCTTGCACGCCTCTCTGTCAGCGCCACGAGGTGGTCGGTCTGCCAGACAGCGCCGGTGATGCAGGTTTGTACGCTTCCTCCTCTAATCGGGGAGCAACTTGCGTTTTGGGTAACTTTTGAGGGGCGTTGAGTTCATACTCTTCGCCGCGAGGACCTCGGTCCATCTGGCCGGCCAAGAGGGTCTTGATCAGCTTGAAGCTGTTGCTGCTTTTTCTTTAGGCTGTTTGCCGTGGCCATTAGCCCGCCTGAAACGCTCTTGTTCGACGGGATCCTCGTGCACGACGAATCGCCGTCAGCCGAGGCTTGCCTCGTCTCCGGAGGGAGGTATGTAATTGTCATCCTCGACCTCTTCGTCTGCCGCCCTCTCGTGAGGGCTTGCTTCTGCCTCCTCCTGCGCTGGATCGTGCTGGAGGGAGTTGTCTTCGGCACTTTCTGGGGTGTTATTATCTCTTGTGCCGGAATCTCCATTCTTGCCGTGGCGGGATTTAGAGCGGCGCCGCTGACGTCGGCGCTTGGGCTGTTTCTTTAAGGAATCGGCCTCCGCTGCTTCTTCGCCGTCCCCATCTTTTGGGCTGTCCACCATGTATATGTCGTGATGACGAGGTGGTCTTCCAAAGGTCCTGTAGGCACTGGTTCTTGGTAGTCTCCGGCATCGTCGTCCATACCGTCGATGTCTTCGGAGTCGTAGTCGAGTACGTCGGTTAAATCGTCGACGGTGGCTACGAAGTGGGTGGTGGGTGGGCTTTGAATTTCTTCGTCGTCCGCATCCCAACCATCCTGGCCGTAGTTCGGCCAGGGCTCTCCGGATAGCGAGAGATGCTTCAGTGAATTTATGATATCGCCGAAGGGCGAGTGCTGAAAGATGTCCGCAGCGGTTAATTTCATGATCGGCGCCCAATCGGATTCGAATGGCAGGGGCGCAGGAGGTTCGGAGTCCGGCACCTCGGAGTCATGAGCTTTATGCGGGACAAGGTAAGTGTTCGGCTCCATCGCCGTAGAGGTTACAGCTCCCGAGGCGGTGTCCAGCCATCCGTCCTCGATCCGAGCGATCGGCTCCGGACTATGGGTCGGAGCGGATTCGTGTGCGGCCTCCAAGGTGCTGTCCGGCGGCAGAGTTAAGTCATGCCCATCATGACAGCGCGGCACGCTCGGCTGTGGCTCAGATCCATCAAAGATCAAGTCCCCGCGGATATCGGCCGTGAAGTTTAGGCTTCCAAACCTGACCTGACGGCCAGGGGCGTAGCTTTCGATCTGCTCCAAATGGCCAAGCGAGTTGGCCCGCAGTGCGAAGCCGCCGAATACAAAGATCTGTTCGGGGAGAAAAGTCTCACCCAGGACTGCGTCCTTGTTGATTGAAGAGGCCATCAAGCCTATCGGTGACGACACAGAGGAACTCTCAATGAAAGCACCAATGTCGGTGTCAAAACCGGTGGATCTCGGGTAGGGGTTCCCGAACTGTGCGTCTAGGCGGATGGTAACAGGAGACGAGGGACACGATGTTTTACCCAAGTTCGGGCCCTCTTGATGGAGGTAAAACCCTACGTCCTGCTTGATTGATATTGATATTGTGGATGTTTACAAGAGTGGATCTACCACGAGATCAAGGAGGCTAAACCCTAGAAGCTAGACTATGGTATGATTGTAAGGGTTGTTGTTCTGTCCTACGGACTAGAGCCATCCGGTTTATATAGACACCGGAGAGGGCTAGTGTTACATAGAGTCGGTTACAATGGTAGGAGATCTACATATCCGTATTGCCAAGCTTGCCTTCCACGCCAAGGAAAGTCCCATCCGGACACGAGAAGAAGTCTTCAATCTTGTATCTTCATAGTCTTGGATTCCGGTCGATGACGATAGTCCGGCCAATGATAGTTCGGCTGATGATGGTAGTCCGGCTATCCGGACACCCCCTAATCCAGGACTCCCTCAGAGGTGGATTAAAGATATTATTTTTCCTAATAGTAACAAGAAAGGTAGTCAGATAATAGTAACAACACGTGATGTTGGCTTAGCAAAGGAATGTACTCTTGAATCCCTTGTCTACCACCTTAAAACCTAGTCGAGGCCACAAATTTGCTACTAAAAAAGAGTAGGAAAATATATGAAGACATGGACAAAGATGAAAACTACAAGAGCATAGTTGAAAAACTAGTTAAAAAGTGTGGTTGTTTACCACTTTCCATACTCACAATTGGAGGGATCCTTGCCACTAAAAAGATAGTAGAGTGGGAGCACGTCTATAACCAACTCCCGTCTGAGCTTGAGAGTAACCCAAGCCTTGAAGCTATGAAGATGATGGTTACTTTGAGTTACAACCACTTGCCATCTCATCTTAAGCCATGTTTATTATATGTAAGCATCTTTCCGAGGATTCAGAAATCCAGATGAGGCGTCTAGTAGAAAGATGGATTGCCGAGGGGTTGATTAGGGTGGACTGGGGTGAACATTGAGGATGTGGCAAAAGGTTACTTTAATGAGTTAATCAACCGAAGCATGCTTCAACCATCAAGGGTGAACATAGAAGGAGTTGTGAAGAGCTGACGGGTCCATGATATTGTGCGTGATGTCATGATCTCGGTTTCTAGAGATGTAAATTTCACGTATGTGGCGGGACATAATGTAACTGGTGCTATGGAGGAGACCTTCTGACATGTAGCATACCATGGTAGCTTGTGCCAAAAGATAGATATGGATTGGAGCCACGTCCGTCAAGAATCGTGTTTGGTGAGAGATCATTGGGTCCATCACCTTTAGTTTGTTCACCTGACATGAGAATGCTCCGGCCTTGGATCTAGAGAATGCACAGTTTCAAGTCACATGTAGGATATCAAGAACTTAGGATTGTTTCGCCACTTGAAGTATCTGAATTTTTCCGATCCTCCGTGATATTCACATATTTATAAACTTCCTAGATCCATAGGGAGATTACAAGGCTTATGACTTTGAACATTAGAGACAGTTATATTACAGAACTGCCAATTGAGATTTGTAAACTCAAGAGTCTACATAGTCTCCGTTGTACCGTAAGAAATTCCTATGAAATCTTTGGCTCTCATAATAGATTCATATAGTAGTTTTTTTTCTTCCTAGGGAAGTGTTCCATGCCCTTATTTAATGGAAATTGGAATCTAATATTCCCTTCCTTCATATCAATAATTGCACCAATCGTTCTAAGGAAAGGTCTACCAAGAATAATACGACATGAAGAATTGCAATTTATATCAAGAACGATAAAATCTACGGGCACATAATTCCTATTTGCAACAATAAGAACATCATTAATTTTTCCCATAGGTTTCTTAATAGCGGAATCCGCAAGGTGCAAGTTTAGAGAGCAATCATCAAAATGACGGAAATCTAGCAAATCGCACAAAGTATTGGGAATAGTGGAAACACTAGCACCCAAATCACATAAAGCATAAAATTCATGATCCTTAATCTTAATTTTAATAGTTGGTTCCCACTCATCATATATTTTCTAGGGATAGAAACTTCCAACTCAAGTTTTTCTTCATAAGATTGCATCAAGGCATCAACAATATGTTTAGTAAACGCTTTATTTTTACTATAAGCATGAGGAGAATTTAGCACGGATTGCAACAAGGAAATACAATCAATTAAAGAGCAACTTTCATAGTTAAATTCCTTGAAATCCAAAATAGTGGGTTTAGCAACATCTAGGGTTTTATTCTTTTCAATCCCACTTTTATCAATTTCATCATCAAGATCTAAAAACTCCGAATTTTTTGAATGCCTTCTAGGTAAAGGTGGATCATATTCAGTCTCATCAAGATTCATATTGCAAAACAAAGATTTAATAGGGATACATCAATAACTTTTAGATCTTCATCTTGATTTTCATAGGAATTGGAAGAACACGCTTTAATAAAGGCGTCTTTCAGTATACGCATCCTAGCAGTTCTTTCCTTGCACACATCAATGGAAATTCTCATGGCTTTGAGAGACTCATTGATATCATGCTTAGGAGGAATAGATCTAAGCTTTAAAGAATCAACATCAAGAGAAATTCTATCAACATTTCTAGCCAATTCATCAACTTTAAGAAAAGGATTGAAATTCTTTTGAAAATTCATAAACTCTTTAACACTAGTCTCAAATTCAGAGGGCATCTTACTAAAATTTCCATAAGAGTTGTTGTAGGAATTTCCATAATTATTAGAAGGATTACTAGGATAAGGCCTAGGATTAAAGTTCCCTCTATACGCGTTGTTACAAAAATTATTCCTACCAACAAAATTCACATCCATAGATTCATTATTATTCTCAATCAAAGTAGACAAAGGCATATCATTAGGATCAGAAGAAACACTCTTAGTAGCAAATAATTTCATAAGTTCATCCATCTTTCCACTCAAAACATTGATTTCTTCTATTGCATGCACTTTTTTATAAGTAGATCTTTCAGTGTGCCATTGAGAATAATTAACCATAATATTATCTAGGAGTTTAGAAGCATCTCCTAAAGTGATTTCCATAAAAGTGCCTCCCATGCCGAATCTAAAAGATTTCTAGAAGCAAAATTCAATCCGCATAAATTTTTGTATAATCATCCACAAATTCAAACCATGAGTAGGGCAATTACATATCATTAATTTCATTCTCTCCCAAGCTTGTGCAACATGTTCATGATCAAGTTGCTTAAAATTCATAATATCGTTTCTAAGAGAGATGATCTTAGCGGGAGGTAAATACTTAGAGATAAAAGCATCTTTGCACTTGTTCCAAGAATCAATACTATTTTTAGGCAAAGACGAAAACCAAGCTTTAGCACGATTTCTAAGCGAAAAAGGACATAGCTTAAATTTAACAATATCATTATCGACATTTTTCTTCTTTTGCATATCATATAAATCAACGAAGCTATTTAGATGAGTAGCGGCATCTTCACTAGGAAGGTCGGCGAATTGATCTTTCATAACAAGATTCAACAAAGCAGTATTGATTTCACAAGATTCAGTATTGGTAAGAGGAGCAATCAGAGTGCTAAGGAAATCATTATTGTTGGTATTGGTAAAGTCACACAATTTGGTATTATCTTAAGCCATCGTGACAAGCAAGCAATCCAACACACAAGCAAAAAAGCAAGCGAAGAAAAAGGCAAACGGAAAAGAGGGCGAATAAAACGGCAAGGGTGAAGTGGGGGAGAGGAAAACGAGAGGCAAATGGCAAATAATGTAATGCGAGAGATAAGGGATTGTGATGGGTACTTGGTATGTTGACTTTTGCGTAGACTCCCCGGCAACAGCGCCAGAAATGGCTCGTTGTCGGGAGTCCAAATCTTGACTTAACCTTGCGTAAGCCTCCCCGGCAACAGCGCCAGAAATCTTCCTGCTACCTCTTGAGCACTGCGTTGGATTTCCTGGAAGTGGAAAGGGTGATGCAGCAGAGTAGACTAAGTATTTCCCTCAGTTTTTGAGAACCAAGGTATCAATCCAGTAGGAGGCTACACGCAAGTCGCTCGTACCTACACAAAACAAATAGCTCCACGCAACCAACGCGATTAGGGGTTGTCAATCCCTTCACGGTCACTTATGAGAGTGATATCTGATAGAGATGATAGATAATATTTTTGGTATTTTTGGTATAAAGATGCAAAGTAAAATAAAAGGGCAAAGTAAAAAAGCAAAGAAATAATAAAGTGATGGAAGATTGATATGATGAGATTAGAACCGGGGGCCATAGATTTCACTAGTGGCTTCTCTCAAAAGCATAGGTATTCTATGGTGGGTGAACAAATTACTGTTGAGCAATTGACAGAATTGAGCATAGTTATGAGAATATCTAGGTATGATCATGTATATAGGCATCACGTCCGAGACAAGTAGACCGACTCCTGCCTGCATCTACTACTATTACTCAACTCATCGACCGCTATCCAGCATGCATCTAGAGTATTAAGTTCAACAAAACAGAGTAACGCCTTAAGCAAGATGACATGATGTAGAGGGATAAATTCATGCAATATGATAAAAACCCCATCTTGTTATCCTCGATGGCAACAATACAATACGTGCCTTGCTGCCCCTACTGTCACTGGGAAAGGACACCGCAAGATTGAACCCAAAGCTAAGCACTTCTCCCATTGCAAGAAAAACCAGTCTAGTAGGCCAAACCAAACTGATAATTCGAAGAGACTTGCAAAGATAACCAATCATACATAAAATAATTCAGAGAAGATTCAAATATTGTTCATAGATAAACTTGATCATAAACCCACAATTCATCGGTCTCAACAAACACACCGCAAAAAGAAGATTACATCGAATAGATCTCCACGAGAGAGGGGGAGAACATTGTAGTGAGACCCAAAAGAGAGAAGAAGCCATCTAGCTACTAACTATGGACCCGAAGGTCTGAGGTAAACTACTCACACTTCATCGGAGGGGCTATGGTGATGATGTAGAAGCCCTCCATGGTGGATTCCCCTTCCGGCGGAGCTCCGGAACAGGCCCCAAGATGGGATCTCGTGGATACAGAAGGCTGCGGTGGTGGAATTAGATTTTTGGCTCCGTATTTGATCGTTTGGGGGTACGTAGGTATATATAGGAGGAAGGAGTACGTCGGTGGAGCAAAGGGGGGTCCTTGAGGCAGGAGGCGCGCCCTAGGGGGGGCGCCCCTCCACCCTCGTGGCCACCTCCTTTCTTTCTTGACGGGGGGTCCAAGTCTCCTGGATCATATTCGGTGAGAAAATCACGTTCCTGAAAGTTTCATTCCGTTTGGACTCCGTTTGATATTTCGTTTCTTCGAAACACTGAAATAGGCAAAAAAACAGCAATTCTGGGCTGGGCCTCCTGTTAATAGGTTAGTCCCAAAAGTAATATAAAAGTGGAAAATAAAGCCTAATATGGTACAAAATAGTAGATAATATAGCATGAAGCAATAAAAAATTATAGATACGTTGAAGACGTATCAATGAGCTAGAGACGATGCATGCGTTTCTGGTGACCGCCAAAGCAACCAAGGAAAATAACAGGCTACTACATGTGTGGGCTAAGCAATTGAGGGACCTAGCCTATGGTATTGAGGATTGCCTTGATGAATTGATGGTGCATGTGGGAAGCCATAGTCGGTCTCGACGGCTGCTCAAGCTGAAAGACCGCCATCAGATTGCCAGCCAAACCCGTAACCTCAAAGCAAGAGTTGAAGAAGTGAGCAACAGAAACACATGCTATAACTTGATCACAACCGATGCCTCCAACAACATTGACGAGGTGAATTCCTATATGGAAGATACTCGCAGCCACTCGGCTAGTAACATTGATGAGGCAGAGCTTGTGGGCTTTGTTCGGCCTAAAGATGAGTTGATTAAGATGGTGGATGACAATTCCAGAGATGGTCTTTGCAAGGTGATATGTGTTTTTGGCAACTTGGCATGGGTGGTTTAGGCTAGACTACTCTAGCAAGGAAGGCATATGAAAGCAAGGAAGATATTGCGTAATAAATTTGCTTGTTGTGCTTGGCTCACCGTCTCACAGTCATTTTCCAAGATAGAGATGCTCAAGGAGATGATAAGCCAACTTTTGGGTATAGAGTCACTGAGGAAATGCTTAAAAGAAGCTGAACAAAAGGCAGTGCAAGTTGAGCATCTCACTAGCTACCTCAGAGAAAAGCTAGAGGATAAGAGATACTTTATTATTCTTGATGACCTGTGGACCATAGATGCTTGGAATTGGATCAAATATATTGTTTTTCCTACTAGAAACAATAAAGGTAGCCAAATAATAGTAACAACATGAGATGTGGGCTTGGCTGAGTAGTGCACTTCAGAATCACTTATCTGCCACCTTAAGCACCTGCAAATAAAAAGGATGCCACAAGTTTGCTAGTAAGAAAGAGTAGGAAAACACGGGAAGACATGAAAAATGATAAGGAAATGATGATAGTGGTCAACAGAATAGTAAAGAAGTGTGATGGTTTACCGCTGTCTGTACTCACTATTGGAGGCATGCTTGCCAACAAAAGGGTAACAGAGTGGGAAAATATATATAAACAAATCCCATCATAGCTCGAGGTCAACCCTAGCCTTGAAGCAATGAGGCGGATAGTTACCCTGAGCTACAACAACTTGCTGTCTCATCTCAAGTCATGTTTTCTGTATCTAAGTATCTTTCCTGAGGATTTTGAAATCAAAAGGAGCCGTTTGATAGATAGATGGATAGCCGAGGGGTTTGTTAGAGCTAGAGGTGGAGTAAATATCGAGGATGTTGGAATAAGTTATTTCACCGAGCTAATCAACCGAAGCATGATTCAGCCATCAAAAGTGAGCATAGAAGGAAATGTTGCGAGTTGTCGAGTTCATGATATCATGCATGATGTGATGGTCTCAATATCCAGGGATGAAATTTTTTGTACTTGGTAAAAGATAACACAACTAGTGTAGGAGAGGGGAACTTCCATCATGTAGCATACCATGGTTGCAAGTGCCCAAAGGTAGACATGAATTGTAGCCATGTTCGTTCATTATCCATGTTTGGTGAGAGATCCATGGAGCCATCATCTTCAGTTTGTTCACCTGATTTGAGAATGCTCAGAGTTTTGGACCTAGAGAATGCAGATTTTCTAGTCACACAAAAGGATATCAACAAACATTATATTGTTGCGCCACTTGAAGTATGTGAATTATTCTGATCCTCAAGGTTATTCACATATTTATAAACTTCCTAGATCCATAGGAAATTTAAAAGGTTTGCATACTTTGAACATAAGAGACAGTTATATTACAGAATTACCAACTGAGATTAGCACAATCAAGACTCTACATAGTCTCCGTTGTAGTAGGAAAAAATACTACGATTTCTATAACCTTGATGAACCTAAGGAATATTTGGTGCACACACTTTGTCTGCCCATTTTTTCACACCTTTGGCTTGTCCTAGAGTCCGTGCGAAGGCAGCTGCTGAGCTAAACATGGCCTGGTCTAGCCGTTGGTCAAAGTCATATGGTGTGAGGGTGCCAAAAGGAATCAGCAAATTGAAAGAGCTGCAAATACTAGAGATTGTGGACATTAGCCGAACTTGTTACAAAGCAATTCAAGAGCTAGGTGAGCTTGTGCAGCCGAGAAAGCTGAGCGTGGCAACAGAAGGGGCCACCAAGCAGAAATGCAAGGTACTCTGTGATGCCATTCAGAAGCTCGCTTGCCTGCGCTCCCTTGAAGTGGATGGTTCACTCGAGTGGGTGCATGTTGTTTCCTCTCCTCCTCCCCTTTTGAGGAGTCTGAAGTTGTATGGCTGCCTTGGAGAGATTCCTTGCTGGGTTGGCAATCTCATGCACGTGGTCAAGCTTTACTTATGAGGCAGTGTAATAAAGCAAGAAGGTAAAATCATGGAAATACCACTCCTAACCTCATGCAGCTTCGACTTGGATACAACTCTTATATTGGGGAGAAGTTGACGTTCAAAACTGAGAGAGTTGATATTCGAGGAGGGCACCTCGCCCCAGCTGGAAAAGATATCAATCGTTGACTGCCAGTTGGAATCAGAAGGGATTAATGGTATCGAGCACCTTGCAAGCTTCAAGGAGATTTGGCTTAAATTGGATGGTAAAGAGGGCAGGCTTGGTATGTTGCGACGTGAACTGGACACACACCTCAACCATCCCGTGTTGCGGCTGCAGAGGGAACAGAGCCACCACGACCTGGGTGACATTGTCCAAGGATCCACTATTGGAGTACATGTGGATGAAGCAACGGAGAGGGAGGAATCACCACCTCTCCATCCCGAGCATGCAGCAGCAGGGGAGACCTCCTCGTCGCAGGTGGTGGCCGTGACGACCGGGGGCGACAGGTCAGTACCCATTTTCTCTTTTGTTCACTAGTAGTAGCAGATAAGTATGAACTAAACTGATGATGTCCCTTAATTTGATGTTGTTGTATCAGGAAAGACCCTGACATAAGGCTCTGCGTCGAAGGCTCTGCTTTGGTGGAAGATGATTTCTGGTCCTGCAATTCCGACGACGACGACGCTTGATTATTGGTCGATGCTGCTCCCTTATTTCTTGCTGAATCTCCACATACGTGGACGCTTTAATTTTATATCAGGGTATTCCGCTTTAATTTTCCTTTGAGCTTGCTTTGTCATTTCCTATAATCCATTTGATAAAAGAAAAAAACTACTTACCGCTTGGTTGTTAAAGAAAAACCTCCTTCAGGGTTCAGTGTCAGCATGGTAACTTGGTTAGTCAAACATTTTCTGTGTGTACTTACAACCAACATCTGATCTACTTTTCAGCTTGCAAACACGTGATACATTTGCTGACGAAATGAACTAATGCATGCTCTGTTTATGCATTTCAGCTGGGAGAAGACTCTGTAAAATGCAATGGACTACACCACATGAGATGCTGCTACTAATTTAGATGCATATGCCGTGATGCCGCCTTCATTGGCCGTTATGCTCAGGATTCCAAGTTCGGTGCTGGTGGTCTCTGATACGGACAGTTAGCCGCACAGGATTCTTCTTTGTATACATAAAAGCACCAATATAGTGGAGCCACTCATACTGCTGATGCAGAAGTCTCCCACCGCACCGCACAGGTCGACGGCAACCATGGTATGTACAGATGGAACCTCCCTCTATTTGTTTGTTTCATTACATCTGATTTCTCTCAATGCTAGTGCACTGGTTGATCCGTTATTTTTTACAAAGTCTTGCTATATGCACTATAATATTTGTTACCTGTAGGCTGGAGTCCATAAAGCAGAGACTTATTGTATCTCGTTCTTGTCTGCTCTCGTGGAATCTCACCATTGCTTAGGCTCTGTCATACTCATATAGGCCCCTCTTTCTCAACCTGGGTCAAGCTTGAAGAGGTGGCGCAACTTGGCGCACAATCTGCATTCATTAATCAGCCCACTGCCTACAAATGCTGTTTTCTACGGATGAACCTTTTCATTGGTATGTTACTTCCTCCCTCTAAGCACTACAACATCAGAAGAAGTTGCATGCCTCTGTAAAGTTCAGTGATGATAATGCTAGACGTGCGATCTTCCAGGCACAAATGATGCCTGAGTAGTGCTCGTCACGGGCACTGCAACCTTTGGAAGTTCTACTGCTTTGAAATGGATCACACATGTCCTCGTGAGCTTATACCAACTTACCAAGGTGATGGAGCAAAGCTCAGTTCGAGTTCAGTTGCTGGCCCTGATTCCCTCGCCAAGACAACAATCCTATCAGTTTGGCACCATAGAGTTGATCAGATCCTCATCTGGGACTCAGTTGATGCCTTTTCTCTAAAAAATATGATGCTTGTGTGGACCATATATGTTACTTTTGTTAGTTTGTTGTTATGCATGTGATTCTTATTGAGTATACAAATTTTTGTATGTGATTCTTAGTGGATATTACTGTTATATATGTTTTTGTTTCAAGGTTGTATGAAAAAGAAATAGAAAATAAGCTGGCAATGACATTTTGCAAGAGTCACACTCGAAGAAGATATCTTTTCCAAGTGTAGTACTCGGAAATTAGGACACATGGTAGGCCCTGGCAATTAGGACAAATTAGGACACATGGTAAGCCGAGAGCTTGGCGGTGATCTCGGCAAAAGTCAACATGTGGCAGTACCTGGTGAGTTGCTTGTGCCATGTAAGCCGACAGCTGGCGCTCGGCAACTACGAAGATGTTTGGCGAGTACCTGTACGGCTCTCGGCAAATACCTGACGGCGTCGTCCTTGCCACTGGCCATGAAGCCACTTTATCTTGCCAAGAGTACCTTTTAGTTCTCGGCAACAATGTTACCGAGTACCCGATGGACGGTTCGCCGGGAACGTTTTGCCGAGAACAGTACTCAATAAAGTAATTTTTGGCCCTTTCGGCAAATGGTAAGGATCTAATAGTGAATCATCAATGGACTAAGGTTTATGAACTTAGGCCATGGCAGGTAGTGCTCTGGCATGTTCTAATTTGGCCGGCTAACTTTGTTGCTGGTAAAGAGACGTAGCCCTGAACTAAATCTTAGGCCATGGTAGGTAGTGATGTGGCATGTTGTAATTCGGCCGGCTAACTTTGTCGCTGGCAAAAGAGACATAGTACTAAACTAAATCTTAGGCCATGGCAGGTAGTGCTGTGGCATGTTCTAATTTGGCCGGCTAACTTTGTCGCTGGCAAAAGAGACGTATTACTAAACTAAATCTTAGGCCATGGCAGGTAGTGCTCTTGCATTTTCTAATTTGGCCGGCTAACTTTGCCACTGGCAAAAGAGACGTAGTACTAAACTAAATCTTGCTCTTAGCAACATAGTTGTATTGCAACAACAGGTCGGACGATAAGAAAGACAAACAGGGCTGGGTGATAAACACCAATAGCTTTTTTTTAGTAGGGAATTGTATGTGTGTTGCAACGGAACACACATGTATTTTAGGTTATTGTGTGTTACATATAACTTTCGGATCCGGGTAAACAACCCAACGCTATTTTCTGACAAAAAATGACTGAGCCATACTAGTCACTTTTCTATCAGTTGGCATACAGGATAGTACATCACAAATAACTGAAACTTTACTTATTTTTTAGATAGTGGAGATAGAGATTTGAAAGGAATGATTGCCGACTATGATTTATTATTTTCTTGTGAATTTACCGTGTTATCAAATAACTGCCGACGGTGATTAGTTCATTTCCATGCATTTATTGAGTTACTGAAAAAAAAATGGTGAATGTAGTTATCAGGTATTTATTATTGTCGAAAGAAGAGATAGATTACTGACTGAATTTATTGCGTTACTGATATGATTTGACCGGACAAATAAAAATCGTTACCAAATAATATTGGGAGATGGAAAAACGATGGAAGGATGGAAGTAACGTACAGAGTGTGGGCGGATGAGGGATGGGTGGAAGAAAAAAGTGATGTCAGATGGGACCTAACGCCTTTTTTAGGTAGTAGAGAAGATAGAGATACCCTGACGAGAGAAAGGAAGAACCTCAGGGGTTTCACTATAAGAGCACATCAAACTTGCCCTGTTTGTGGCATGACAAAGAGCACGACAACCTTTGCTTTCCTTAGTCCACAGTACACACACATCTAAGGCACTTGCCCTGTTTGCTGCAACTGTGAGATTGACCAATTGTTGTGAGAAGATCACATAAAATCATACTGAGATAATGGCGGAGACGGTGCTGAGCATGGCGAGGTCCATGCTGGGTGGTGCCATTAGGAAGGCCGCCTCTGCCGCCGCCGAAGAGATGAGCCTCCTCATGGGTGTGCGCAAGGATATCTGGTATGCTTATATGCACTTCTTCTGTCCGGGTCATGCACTTCACAACAGCCCATTACATTCCCATCCAAGAAAATTAACATCCAACATCATTTTTCTGCTAAAACATAGCAAGGAACCAAGTGTTCATGACAAGCTTGAGATCTTTTCATGGAGACTCAGATTTCTTCTTCTGCACCATTGCATGTCACAGGTAGTAGAATAACACCAAGCGTGTTGTAACTTGTAACTTTCTTTTTGGGCTTTGTTTGCCAGGTTCATCAAAGACGAACTAGAGACGATACAGGCTTTCCTAGAGGCCACCGAAGCAATGAAGGAGAAAGACATGCTACTCAAGGTGTGGGCAAAACAAGTAAGGGATCTGTCTTACAATATTGAAGACTGCCTCAGTGAATTCATGGTGCATGTGGAAAGTCAAAGTTTGTCACGGAAGCTAATGAAACTCAAAGACCGCCATCGAATCGCCATGCAGATCCGTGATCTAAAATCAAGAGTTGAAGAAGTGAGCAGCAGGAACACACGCTACAACCTCATTGAGAAGAACCAAATGACAGGAACCATTGATGAGAGGGATTCTTGCAGGGAAGATATTCGCAACCAGTCAGCTAGCAACGTCAATGAAGCTGAACTTGTGGGTTTTACCAAGCCCAAACAAGAGTTGACAAAGCTTATAGATGTCCATGCCAAAAACGGCCCTGCTCAGGTAGTATGTGTGGTCGGCATGGGTGGTCTTGGTAAGACTACTCTTACAAGGAAGGTGTATGAAAGTCTTGAAAACTTTTCATGTTGTGCTTGGATGATTGTCTCACAGTCATTTGTCAGGATGGATATTCTCAAGGTTATGATCGAAGAACTGTTTGGCTATGAAGCATTGAAGAAGCTACTTGAAGGAGGCATAGTACGAGAAGAAAATCTCGCCAACTATCTCAGGAAAGAGCTACTTGAGGAGAGGTACTTTATTGTTCTCGATGATCTCTGGAACATAGATGATTGGAATTGGATCAAAACTATTGCTTTTCCTAGTAGTAACAACAAAGGTAGCAGGATAATGGTAACAACCCGAGATTTAAGCTTAGCTCAGAAGTGTACTTTGGAATCTTCTAGATCACTTATCTACCACCACAAACCACTAGAAACAAATGATGCGATAAACTTGCTACTAAGGAAGACAAGGAAAAGTGAGGAGGACATGAAAAATGACGAGAACATGAGGAAAATTGTTACTAAGATAGTAAAAAAGTCTGGACGGTTACCCCTTGCTATACTTACAATAGGAGGCATGCTTGCCAAAAGAGTGGTTAATGAGTGGGAATGTATTTATAACCAGATCCTTGAAGCAATGAGGAGGATAGTTACTCTGAGTTATAACTACCTGCCTTCTTATCTTAAGTCATGCTTTCTATATTTAAGCATATTTCCTGAGGATTTCGAAATCAAAACGAGGCGTATTGTAGAAAGATGGATAGCCGAGGGGCTTATCATTGCCAGGAGTGGGGTGAGTGTTGAGGATGCTGGGATTAGTTACTTTAATGAACTAATCAACCGAAGCTTGATTCAACCATCAAGAGTGAACATAGAAGGGACCGTGAAAAGTTGTCGAGTCCATGATATTGTTCATGATGTCATGGCCTCAATTTCTAGAGAAGAAAATTTTGCATGCTCGACATGGGATACTGCAACCGGTATAGCAGGGGATAACTTCCGTCATGTCGCATATCATGGCAGTGGGTTCCCAAATAAAAGCATGGATTGGCACCATGCCCGATCATTAACTGTGTTTGGTGATAGACCCATGAAGCTGACAGATTCAGTTTGTTCGCCTGACTTCAGAATGCTTAGAACCTTGGATCTACAAGATGCCCGGTTTCAAATCACCCAAAAAGATATCATAAATATAGGGTTATTATGTCATTTGAAATATATCAATGTCGGGTTTAATTATAATGTCTTTTCCTATATATACAAGATACCAAGATCAATAGGGAAATTACGAGGCTTGCAGACTTTGGACATAAGACATAGTTATGTCACATCACTGCCAACTGAGATCACTAAACTACAAAGCCTTCAGAGCCTCCGATGTAACAAACCAAGGATGGATGATAATTTATACTTATATTACCTTTGTATACCTATTGTGTTCACTCATTTAGTTAGTCCTGATAGTCGTCCGAACATTATGATGAAGTTTCACATGGCCTGGACTGGTCGTTTAACCAACACTCACGGTGTGAGGGTGCCCAAAGGAATCGGCAACTTAAAGGAGTTAGAGATACTAGAGGTTGTGGACATTGAGCGAACTAATAGGAAAGCAATTAAGGAGCTCGGAGAGCTTATAAAACTAAGAAAGCTAAGTGTCACACTAGGGGCGAGCAAGCAAAAGAGCAAGATAGTTTGTGCATCCATTGAGAAGCTTATCTCCATCCGTTCTCTTAGTGTGGATGCTAGTTCTAAGAGAAGTATTGGATTACCCAAGTGGTTGCATTATATTTCCTACCCTCCCACTCTCCTGAGGACGGTGAAATTGTACGGAGATCTCCGGGAGATGCCTGACTGGTTTGAAACTCTGGTACATTTGGTGAAGATTTACCTAGCGGATAGCAATCTGACGGATGGAGGTAAAAGCATGAAAGTACTAGGCACACTGCCCAAGCTCATGGACCTTCGTCTTGGTCACCAGTCTTATGTTGAAGAGAAACTAGTTTTCAGAGTGGAAACATTCCTAAATCTCAGGAAACTTGTAATTTTTCGCCCAAAGCAACTGAGAGAGTTGATATTTGAGGAGGATACCTTGCCCGGTTGGAAAAGATAGAAATCAGTTGGTGTAGGTTGGAATCAGGGATTATTGGTATCGAGAACCTTCCAAGTCTCAAGGAGATTTTACTTGGTTACGATGGTAAAGTGGCGAGGCTTGGTATGCTGCAACGTGAAGTGGACGCACACCCCAACCATCCTGTCCTGCGACTGCAGAGGGACCAGAACCACCACGACCTGGATTATGTAGTCCAAGGATCCAATACTGCAGTACAAGCGGACGAAGCGATGGAGGGGGATGAATCATCTCTCCGTGCCGAGCCAGCAGCAGCTGGAGAGAGCTCCTCGTCGCAGGTTGTGGCCGTAACCACGGGGAGCGACAGGTCAGTAGCTAATTTCTGTTTTGTTCAGTAGCAGTAGCTAATAATCTACTGAACTGGTGACGTCCTATATACACTTGGCACAACTGAACATGCTCTTGCTCTGCTGTTCTTGTAGCAGCCATTATTCTGAAGATGATTTTTGCTCCTGCGTTTCTGACGACGACGTCGATGCTTGATGATCGATCGATGCTGCTCGGTTCCTTCTTCAGCTCCATTGCAGCCGCTCATACTGCTCCCGATACAGATTCTCTGGTACGGGTCGAACATCCCTCTTTCTTTCTTACTTTCAATCAGTAATGCTGGTAAATAGTTTTTTTTTCTGGCTCATCAATTATTTCTGACAGGAACTTGATGTACCACTGTGCTCTCATGGAATCTCTCCATCACCACTTGGGCTCAGTTATATATGCCCCACTTTCTCAACCTGGTCTGGAAGATGGCATTATCAATCAACTCATGAATCATGAAGAGATGCAACATGCATTCCCCGATCAGCCCACTGCCTACAAATGCTGGAAGATGGCTCCTTGAGCTGGTCTGATGTGTACTCAGTTCACCATATACCTGCACGTAGCTATCGACTGGTGATGTTTATTATGTAAACTCTTACTATCCATTTCTATTCTCTTCTGCTTTCTTGCCTTGTACAACAGCAAACATGATCTGCGCTGAAGATGAGTGTCTAGTTGTATTTGACTATCAATCTCTTCTCCGTTCCATAGTTCGGTTCTTCACTCACCTTGACCTCGATCGACCTGACGATCCCTGTTACATGCTGGCCTGTACTGCCTTACGCTCAGGTCGCCAGGCACCTTAACGGGAAGACCTTGTTTGCACATGCTGCTGGTGGTAATACGGCCGACTGTTTCCACCTATCTGCTGCACATGTAAGGGCTATCTTATACTTTAAACTTTGTCGTGGTCTTCTGCTTTAGTCTTCTGTTAAGAACTTATTTCGTATAATTCACTTTGTTGCAGGTAGCTCCTCAACCCAGACTGAACAAACATCTTTACATCCATTGCCGCCAAGGACACTTAATGATCTCCAGTGAATCTGAAGCCTGGGATTCCATTTCCAACCCATGAGAGAGCTAGTTCGCAGTGCCTTGGCAGTGGAAGTGCCTCTGGAACCTGTACCATGAAGTAATCATGCTGATAACTGGTAAGTTATTAAATTGTAGTTATCATGCTACGTGTGCTTCGTATACTTGCAATTTGTCATGTTGTTTTCGACTTGTGAACACATAATACATTTGCCGATGAAATAAAACTAATGCATGCTCTGTAAATGCATTTCAGCTGGGGAGTAGACGTGCAAAATGCAATGGACTACACCCGACAAGAAGCTGCTACAAATGAAGCTGCATATGCATGCTCTTATGCTGCAACTGGCCATTAATTGGCCATCACGTTCCAGTTCTCCAACATCTCTGCTGGCTGGCGGCCTCTAATATGGTGCAAGGTGAAGCTGTGAGGGATCCTGCAAATTTTCCACTGCGAATGGAAGAGGAACGCATTGTTCTTGGGGCCTCGATGTAACAGAGACGAGTAGCAAGCAGCAACTCCATTTTGAGATCTCCGGAGTTTACAAGTTGCAATTGTTGGCCCAGATGAAAAACCGAGTTTACAAGTTGCAGTTGTTGGCCCAGATGAAAAACCGGTTCTTGGAGAACACCGTGGAATGGACTGGATGATCAACCTGACGAGAAGGCCTGCAATTTTGAATACAGACTTGCTCTGTTTTCTAGTGCGTACTCTGTTTTTCTAGAGATGAATTATTACTCTCCATTTGTTGCTGCCACTTTGTCTGCGCTTGTTTGTAAACAAAGAATGATGATTGCATCTGTTGTTATCCATGTTCTACAAACTTGAGTTGATGAAACAATAGGCCTGCTGCCCTATGGACTCTGTAATTTTCATTGCTTACGCTTTGCAAAATACAGTATACCAGAAAAAAGGCCTCACGCACGGTATCCGATATCCACAGTTTTATTTCGGAATGAGCACTATTTTCAATCCATAGTCAGTGACCATGTTTGCACACTGTCGGCAGTTTCTTAGACCGCAGAGAGCCTGTAGGCTGAACTGAGCAGTCAGCAGACCGACTGAGATACAGACAGGCTATCGGAGACCACAATGATTTGATGGTTCACTGGAGTGGCTGCATGATGTTTCCTCTCCTCCTCCCCTGTTGAGGAGTCTGAAGTTGCATGGATGCCTTGGAGAGATTCCTGGCTGGGTTGGCAATCTGACGCATTTGGTCAAGCTTTACTTAAGGTACATCATAATAGAGGAACAAGGTAAAATCATGGAAATACCGGGGCCACTTCCCAACCTCATGCAGCTTCGTCTTGAAGGGGGCTCTTATATTGGGGCGAAGTTGGCGTTCAAAACAGGAGCATTCCCAAATCTCAAGAAGCTTGGTATTTATGATCTGTGGGGACTGAGAGAGTTGAAACTTGAGGACAGCACCTCACCCCAGCTGGCAATGATAGATATCAGTTGGTGCAATTTGGCATCAAGAATTATTGGAGTCAACCATCTTCCAAAGCTCAAGGAGATCTCATTTGGTACCCGTGGTCGAGTGGCGAAGCTTGGTATGCTGCAAAGTGAAGTGGACGCACACCCCAACCATCCCGTGCTGCGACTGTTCAAGGAACGGAGCCACCATGACCTGGGAGGCACCGTCGCCCAAGTGGAAGAATCAACAGGGGAATCCTCATCTCTCCATCCCGAGCCTGCAGCAGCGGGAGAGAATCAACAGGGGAATCCTCATCACAGGTCAGCTAGTTGCTTCTCTTCGATTCAACTAGTATTAGCGTAAGTAGCAGCTAACAATCCTCTATGTTTTCCTTTTGTCAGCAACAGCCAAGATGATCTGCTTTACACATACAACTCGTGCTGACGGAGTCGGAGCAAGTCTCCATCCAGTAACACACTCTGCCGGTACTGGTAAGCTCTCAGATCTCGTTCAGTTTATTATCTCTGTTTTGGCTCCCAACATTTGGTTTAATTCTCCCAGAGTTAGTATGCCAGATCTTTTCCTATCTTGTTATTTTCAGTTTGCGTTCACGCGTACACATTCTTTGATTTGAACACATATATTTTACATCTCAGATTGACCAAATAAACTAGTGCTCTGTGTGGTGCATTCAGATTCAGCTGGACGGACATGGAGATGGAGGAGCACACAAGCAAGATGGCAGATGCACCACCAAGCCGCATCGTTCATCCCACTGTCCACATTAACAACATGGGTCGTCTCTCCCAACTTGAAGAGAATTACAAGATGGGTCAAACTTCAAGAGAGGCTTCTGCGTTCACTGCCAGATGGGTTCTCTGCCTTCTGGATACGTGCAACATTCAGGTAGGTAGTATGTCATTCCAACCCCGATGTTATACTGAATTCAGTGATGCTGGCACTGAAACATGTGCAATCTCTCGGGCAGAATTAATGGCCGGGATTGGATCGTCGTTCCAAGTAGCCTCTTGGAGTTTGGATGCATATATGGCATGCCTGTTGCCGTTGACCCTGCGAGCACTTGTTGTTGATTAGTATTATTACTGTCGGAAAATGTTACACTGGGCGAGGTTGGCCAAGGATGGGCAGAGGGAACGGGGTGGGAGGAATCATCTCTACATCCCGTGTTGGAATTTTACCCACAGGATCGATCACATCAAATCACGATAAACACGCGCACGCAAAACTTTGTGGCCAAGGACACTTGTCGTACCCGTATTTTCTTTATTCCTCTCAATATTTTCCACGGTATTACAATAGCCATGGTCTGCCCGTGTATATAAGCCCGTGTATATATATACACGTTCAGCCAAGCCCTCACGTCCAACTCTTCCTACTTCTACTCGGACATCTACTTGGACCTTGAACCGGCTTAAACTCTGACTCACGTACTTAATCCCAGCCGGACTCTACCTACTACTCGCGTAGAGACACAACTTAATCAGCTAGCTAAACTAGTGCTACACTAGTACGGACATGTACTAATTAAACTACTCAAGATTACTGCTAACATCCCGACCCTGCAGCAACAGCGGGAGAGAGCTCCTCCTCGCAGTCGCAGGTGGTGGTGGTAACGACGGGGAGCGACAGGTGAGCTAGCTAATTTCTCCTTCGTTCAGTGGCAAGCAGTAACAGTGAACTAATGATGTTGATTACTACTCCCTCTGTCCCAAAATATAAGAACGTTTTTAACACTACACTAATGTAAAAAACGTTCTTATATTATGGGACGGAGGGAGTAGGTACTTACAATCCATCTCCCTTGTCTTCTGTTTTCTTTGCTTTTAACAGTGAAGATGATCTGCGGTCAAGACGAGTTTCTAGTTGTTGTAGCTGATGATCGATTTCTTCTCGGTATCATTATTCGCTTCTTCGATTGCCTCGGTTGACCCCTGCTGCAAGCTCGCCTCGGAGTTGATATTCTGCAGCTAGCCCCAGTTGGAAACCAGAGCAGTCGCACGGTGTTGGTTGGAATCAAGCACCTTCCGATCGAGACTGTCGTCCAAGTGGAGGAAGCATCACTCCATCCCGACCCTGCTGCATGCTCGCCTTGGAGTTTTCCACCCCTGCTAAATGCATGTACCTCTTCGATCAAATCACTCTCCTCCCTTCGATTACCGGTTTAAGTTTTGGTTTCTCAAGATGTTTGTCTCTTTCTGTGACAGGAGGCGTTGCCCGTTTCAACTGGACGACGAGGATGATGATATGGCCCTCTGTTACCTTGCCTACTGTTCCTCCTTGGCTTCTACAACTCCAGCTTCTGACACCATGTTGGCACCGCTCCAACCTCCTTCAGTTTGTTTGGTTCCATGTAATGTGAGGGATACTGAATAATTTCGAGTGGAGATGGAAGCCATGGGTTCACCGTGGGTCAACACTTGACAGTCCAAGATGGCAATCCCCAAGCCTTGGCGAAGGAGCAAAGCTACAGCCTTGTCTCCAGATCTACGATCGAGCTTGCAAGATGGCAATCAATTCTTGGGATACGTCATGGAACGGAATGGAATGGATGATCAACCTGAGGCACAGACGTGCAAATCTGAATACAATTTTACTTTATTTACTAGTACTCTGAGGTCTCTGTTTTTTTTATAAGCATGATTATCGGTTGTGCTTGACGACAACCGGTGTTTTTACCGAAAAAGGCTTTCGCCCCGCTTTATATTATAAAGCACATGCCCAAGCCAACAATCCACAAAGGTACACACACGCAAGCACACACACACCAAGTTCACACACAAACAGGTCCACAAGGGGTAATGCTGAGGGCACCGCTCAACAAGCCCTGGAATGTAAAAGAAAGACATCATCTAGTCGGGCTCGGGCGGCGGAAGCGTGGCGCCCACGGAAGGCGAGCGATCGAAGGTCGGCGAGGAGGGTGTTGATGATGTCCCGATCCTGAGGGCGGCTAAGCAGCCAAAGCTGCAAGTACCCACACATTTTAAAAATGGCGTCAGTAGCGCGACGTAGAGGGACTTTTTAGATGACAAGCTTGTTGCGGATGGTCCACAGCGTGCAGGCGAGGACCCCAACGCATAACCAACGGATATGTCGGTGGCGAGGGGGGGAGGCATGGATCTCCGCGAGAAGGTCGGGGAAGTTGGAGTTGCACCACTGTCCACCAACCGTCTCGCGGAAACTGGGCCGCAGGACACGTGCAGAAGATGTGATTAGCATCCTCCGCCGTGCCGCACAGAGGGCAAAGCCCATCTCTGGGTCCGTTGCGCTTGAGGACTTCGACTCCGGAGGGGAGGCGACCACGAATCCATTGCCAAAGGAAGATCCTAATCTTCAGAGGCAAGCGAATGTCCCAGATCAAACCGAAGGGCTCGGGAGCGGGCGAAGGCGCGATGGCCGCGTACAGGGACCTAGTAGAGAAGCGACCGGAAGACTCTAGGCGCCACGAGACTGCGTCCGGGGCGTCGGTGACGCTCATCGGAGAAGGGCGATGTCCTGGAGGAGGGTATCCCAGGCTGCCACTTCGAGAGGACCGAAAGGGCGACGAAACGCGAGGCGCCCTAAGTCAATAAGGGCAGTCTCAACAGAGACCCGAGGGTCGACTGCAATGGCGAAGAGATCGGGAAAGCGGGCGGCCAGAGGGGTGTCGCGAGCCACCGATCAAACCAGAATAGCGTCGCGGACCCAGTACCAACCGAAATGGACGTGCCAATGTGAAGCACAGGAAGCAGCTGCACGACGGCCTGCCAAAACTGTGATCCGCCCGAACGCTGACAGAAAGCCAGAGGCTGTCCACGGAGGTATTTGTTGCGGATGATGGTGAGCCACAATCCTCCGTCTCCATTGGCAATACGCCATAACCACCGGGTCACGAGGGCGATGTTCATGCGGCGGGAGGACAAAATCCCAAGACCCCCCTGGTCTTTGGGTTTACAAATGTCCGGCCAACTAACCATGTGGTACTTCTGTTTGTCATCGTCGCCAGCCCAATAGAACCTAGATTGGTACTTGGCAATTTCCATGTGAAGCGTTTCATGGAGGCTATAAAAGCTCATGAGGAACCAAAGGAGGCTGGCGAGTGAGGAGTTGATGAGGATCACACGCGCCGCCTTCGATAGCCAACGCCCTTTCCAAGGCTCGACGCGGTGTTGCATACGGGTCACCGTAGGGCGGAGGTCCGCCAGTGAGGCGCGAATCACTAACGGGGATCCCCAGGTAGGTCGTGGGGAAAGACCCCAGCCGACAGTTCAGGCGGTCAGCAATAGCATGAGCCTCCTCCGGAGGGTAGCCAAGGACCATCACCTCGCTCTTATCGAAGTTAATCGTTAGGCCCGACATCTGCTGGAAGCATAGGAGGAGGAACTTCAGGTTAGCCACGTCCTGAGTGGAACCTTCCATCATAATAATGGTGTCGTCCACAGATTGCAGGAGGGAGACCCTCCCCTCCGACTAGGTGGGGGACAATGCCGTGGATATGGCCAGCACCCTTAGCCTTATCCAGATGGCGGCGAGCATCGACCACCATGTTGAACAGAACGGCGGCGAGAATGGGTCTCCCCGACGGACCCCACGGAGGGTGGGGAAGTATGGCCCAATCTCGCCGTTGATGTTCACCGCAGTCCGCCCACAAGAAACTAATTGCATCACGCTGGTAACCCAGCGGTCATCGAGCCCTTACGCAGCAGCACTTCCCGAAGGAAAGGCGATGGACGGTATCATAGGCTTTATGGAAGTCAAGCTTCAGGAAAACAGCACGAAGATGTTTCACCCGAACTTCGTGGAGGACTTCATGGAAGACCAACACGCCATCAAGAATAAACCGGCCTTGGATGAAGGCCGATTGGTTCGGGTGAGTGATCGAGTTAGCCAGCAAGGTCACCCTATTGGCGTACCCTTTGGCCAGGATCCGGAAAATCACGTTAATCACAGTGATGGGGCGGAACTGGCGAATATCAGAGGCGCCCGGCACCTTTGGGATGAGGGTAATGATCCCATAGTTGAGGCGTCCCAGGTCCATAGAACCCGAATAGAACTCCTCGAATAATGCCATGACCTCCGGTTTGACCGCCTGCCAGAATGTTTTAAAGAAGGCAACAGGCAAGCCATCCGGGCCCGGGGCCGAGGCGGGGTTCATGCCTTTAATAGCCGCGAGAACCTCGTCCTCGGCGAAGGGAGCAACCAGGGCCGCGTTGGCCTCGCCGGAAATTCAACCGCGCCCGCCCAAGTGTCGTGGCGAGACTAGCCCCACCCCGAGGGGTGGGGTGAAGAGGGCTTTGTAGAAGCCGTCAACATGAGCCCGAATGGCCGCGGGACGGACAAGGGGGACATCATCCTCCCATAAACAGTGGATGGAGTTTCTACGGCGGCGGCCATTCGCAATAGCCTGGAAATAAGCGGTGTTTGCATCGCCGCGGAGCACCCACCGCTGGGTACCGCGCACCCTCCAATAGGCCTCCTCATCGGTGTAGATGGAGGATAGCTGGTCCTCAAGATCATATCTCAGCATCCACTCATCAGAGAAAGCCCGGAGGAATCGGCCCGGGCCCGTGGCTTGAATAGCCAGCAGGAGAGATTTATTACGCTCGCGGAGGTCACGGCCAAGATTGGCACCCCAACCCTTCATGAATTGGCGGGCAAGCTTGGCGCAGAAGTGCCACAAGTCGACGGCGGACATGGAGTGATGAGGGGAGGCGCGAGCAAGCGTCCAACGAGCCGAAACCGCGTCCCGGAAGCCGGCCTGATTGAGCCAATAGGACTCGAACCTAAACCGCGGCGGGCAGGTGGGCGCCGTCCATGAGGAGAGGAGGAGAGGGACGTGGTCCGACCCAATGCGGGTAATCGCCCGCAGCGAGGTCAGGGGGCACCTCAATTCCCACTCCGGGGAAACTAGGACACGATCCAGCACAGATCGTGTCGGGTCGGCCTGGCGGTTAGTCGAGGTAAATCTCGCCCCCGTTCTCTCGATTTCACGGAGGCCGAGCTCCGCGATCCAGTCATTGAACAGCTGCATCCGAGGGAGGTTAATCCTATCATTATTCTTCTCATCCGGAGAACGGATGAGGTTAAAATCTCCGCCCACAACCACAGGGAGGAAGGAGGCGGAGATCTTTTGGTGGAGCTCCGCAAGGAAGGCCGGGACGGCGGTGATCCGCCGGACCATACACAATGACGACCTCCCACTTGAAGTTCAGGCCCGCTCAAAGATCTCCATACAAACGAAGAATTCGCCCGATCCATGCCGCCACTTCAAGGTGGCATCCTTAACCCCTAAAGGATGCCACCGGAGTGGCCTGAGTTCCCACTAGAAGGGAGCCAGTGCCAGGCGAAAAGGTGAGAGCTGAGGCAATAAAGCTCATGAAGGGAGAACTCAGTGCGCATGGTTTCCTGGATCGCAATGATGTCAATGTGTTCGTCGCACACGTACTCAACGAGTTGGCGGGGACGGCTATCGTGGCCGAAGCCGCGGATGTTCCAAAAAAGGGCCCGCATCTAAACCCCCATCGGGGCTGCTTGACCCTGAACACGGAAGCGCTTTGAGCGCGGAGAGCGGCGGTGCGGGAACGAAGTCGCCCACGAATGGCACCGTCGACCACCGGAGGGGGCTGACCAGCAATACGTGCAGTCTGTCCCTCAGGGGTCCTACGCAGTCGAGCCCGAGTCTCAGCCAACTTGCCATCCAGGATCTCACGAGCCCTAATGGCCGCGATCTGTTCTAAGGGGGGACCCACTTCCCCCCTGAAGACAATGGCCGAGTCAGTGGCCACCTTGGCTAGGTGTCAAAGAGGAACGTCCTCAAGTGCAGAAAAGGAACAACTAGAAGAACTGGGAAGGGCGGGATCCACACCTGACTCGAGGTTCCGTGCAGCCGCCCGGATCTCAGCCCTTCGGCGATGGGCCAGGACCGGCCGTCGGCAGGCGAAACCGCATCAAAAGGCGTCTTGGCGAGACGCAGTCACCGGCGTCGAGAAGGAGCGGGGCCGCCTGGCGTACGCGACCGTCGGAGGAGGAACCGCGGATCCTGGTGTGGTGACGACCACAGCCACCGCCGAAGCCGGGGAGGCCGGGAAGGTGGGGTGGGCGTCGGAGACCACCAGCGGGGGGAGCGGGGGGACAAGCTCCAGGGTGTCGCCCGACGCTTCCCAGGCTGGGGCACCAGAGAGGGCTCGCCGAGGGTGGGAGTGCCGCCACCACCCGTGAGGACCGGAGTGGTCGGGCGCCGGGGACGGAGGATCCGCCCACCGGAGAGGGGCAGCGAGCAGAGCCGGGCGACGGAGAGCGGGCGAAGACGGGTGGGCGACGAGCAGGCCCACACTCGAGATGTCGCTGACCGACTCCGAGGCATGGGGAGAGGGCACCACGGGGGGTGCGGCCAGCTGGAGGGCCACTGCGAGGTCCGCAGCGGAAACCCGGTGCGGCCCTGACCAGAGCCGCCACGGCCCAAGGGGGGGTTGGCCGGCTCACGTGACGGAGAACGGGAGCGCTCTGAGAGGTCGTCCTCCTCCTCCTGGTCATCGAAGCGGGAGTGCCGGGGTCGGCGCTGATGGGAGCCATCGGCATCCTCAGGCCCGCCCCCCTGAAGGCTGTCGACGGAGAGGCGGGGACGGCCGATATGGTTCGGCGGCTCGGGACAGATGGTGAGGTCGTAGCCGTCGTCGTTGAAGAAGACCCGAAGCGTGGTGTGTAGCTTGGAGGCGTCGAGGCACTTCACCTTGACCCGGACCTCCTCCTCCTTGCGCAGAGAGAGCTCGTCGACCACCACCACCTTGCCCAGGATCTTGGACATACTGCGAATGACCCGCTCAGACCGGGCCACGTCAGGAAGGCCGGCGATGAGGAGCCAAGCCGTGTCCAGGACCGCCACGGCCTTGGGATCCCACCTCGGCTCGGAGATGTTCACCACAATCCCGTTGAGGGCCAAGGTGATGTTGTTGCTGCGGGTGCAGAAGCCCATGCTCATGGCATCGGGGAAGATCACCGAGAACGCGTTCGGCGCGGTGGAGGTCACCTGCCAATCCCACTTGCACCGGCAGAGGTGGTTGAGCTCGGCCTCGATCAGAGCCAGAGTGGCGACGCCCTCCCCCACGACCGTCACAAGGGCCAGGAGCAAGGGGGAGGGGGGCGGCAGCTCCGGCACCTCGATGTGGAAGAAGCCCATGTCCTCGATGCCGTGGCCGTACATCATGATCTCCTCGGTGACCGGGCGCTCCGGACAGAGAACCGCGGGATGCCCGACCTCCTTGCAGTGGTAACAGGTCGGAGGGTTGGGACAAGCCACCTGAAAGTGGCCAGACAAGCCGCAGTTGAAGCACGGGGGGCCCTCGGCGGCGGCACCCGAGGACGGAGTCACCATGGCGGTGGAGGGTGCGGCAGGAGGGGGGCGAGGTGGCCCCTTCTTCTTCTTCTTCTTCTTCTTAGCGCCCGGGCGCCCACGGTTCCCGTTGCCGCCGTTGGAGGGCGGGAAGGCAGCCTGGGCGCGCGGAGGCTGGTAGCGGCGGTTGTCAGGGGCGATGGACTCGGAGGCGGGGGGCGCCTGACGCGGGGGGGAGGACCGACGGTAGTCCCGACCATCACGGGCAGGCGAGCGCCGGGTCGGAGACCGGCCGCGTGCGGGGGAGCGCCGGCCCGGCGAGGCGGCACGGTCCCGAGAACCCCCGCGAGGAGGATCCCGATGAGCCGGCGAGAGGGAGCGGTCCTCCCACGGCGGGGAGGGGAGCGCCGGGAGTCCCGGGAGTCGCGCGCCGGCGAGCGACGGGCGGGGAGGGAGGAGAGCTGATTGTGGAGGTCCGCCTCCCGCCGGAGGCCGTAGGGGGAGGAGCGTGGGGGGTCACGGCGGTCATCCGCCCGGCGCTTCGGGCGGGGGTCGGCATCTCCCCACTCCCGGGTCATGGCCGCGCGAGGGGAGGCGAGGGGGGCGCCGGCCGGAGGGGGCGATCGGGGCGGCTGGAGGAGCGGCGGGGTGGGGGGTGACGGGCGGGGCACGAGCGGCTCGGGGAAACCCAACTGGGGGCCAGATCAAGCGCCGGGGCGGGCCAGGCCGCACCAGGGGTCGTAGCTGGGCCGCATTGGGCGTGGCGGGACCAGGCGGCCGGCCCACGCAGTGGATGGCGGCCCGCATCCCACCTGGGGGCCCATCGGCCGACAGCCCGAGGGGAGGCCCACCAGGAAGGACCCCAGGCCGGCCCAGGAGCAGAGCGGCCCAATACGTCCGGCCAGGGGCAACCAACCGGGGCACGAGGGTTTCCCCAGGCGCCGCCGGGGCTGGGGATGGGCGGCGCGGCCAGGGGCCGGCACGCCGGCTGGCCGGAGACAGGGGAGGAGCCGCACCGAAGGCGGAGATGAAGGGGCGGAAGGGGGCCTTTCTGGACAGGATGCCCAGGAGTGCGAGCGTCGCCGCCGGCGACGGACCGGCCGGAGCGGAGGCGGGCGTCGGCGGCGCAGGGGACCGCCAGGAGGCGAGCGCCGCCCCGCGGTCAGCGCGGCCGGCGACACCCCAGCCGCCAGCACGACGCCGCCGGGAGGAGGCCCGGGACCCCAAGGCGGCACCTTTGCAAGAGGGCGACGGCCGCCGCCGAGGCCATCGGAGGCGCCGCTGCTCTCATGGGGGCCGGACTCCACCCCTGGGAGTCGGGCCGCCGCCAGGGACGATCAGAGGTGACCGGACCGGGCGCAGGAGGGAAGCGGTCGCGGCAGGCGACGGGCGACCAGCAGCAACGCCGGGCCTCCTCGGGCGAGGTCGGCCCAGGACACCATGGAGGGGCGGCCAGAGGCGACGGCGGAGGAGCGGGCGAGGGAGGGGCCGGCGCGCTGGCAGCGGGCGAGGCCAGGGGAGAGGGCGGCGACGGCGGCGGCACCGCCGAGGCGACGGGGGCGTCGCCAGAGCCAGCGCACGCGGGAGCCATCTTCCTCTCAATTCCGTTCTGTTCGGAATCACAACCGGTGTTTCACCATTGATCACAAAACCTATTCTCTTGAGCTGGGACAGAGCACTGTTCAGATACTCATGGCACCATGATAAGATCTCTACCGTGCACTCTCTGTTTGCTGCTTCCACGGTTTCCTTTAACTTTTCTTTTGCGGGGATTACCACTGTATCTATACTCTGCTTTGTGATTATAGACGACGTGTGTGTGAGCAAATTTGGCAACCTGAATGTCATTCATGTATCATATATGACCCCTCTATCTTCTTCATGTAACTTTGCAAACATGCCTGTGTAAGTTTGTGGCTTCAATTTTCAGTCGGAGATATCTATCTAACTTTTTCTGTATTCTGTAAGCAGATGGTCTACGTTGCAAATGCACCATTTCTGATGTCGACCATTTTCTACACAAATGGCACTACCATCCACTGCCTACGCAACGGCGCCGCAAGAGCAGATCAGGTGATTGGCCTGCGTTCGCTGCCTCGGCGCGGAACAAGAGTGATATGCGCTAAATCGATTGCGGCCCTTGCCAGCCCAGAGTGACTCGCGATCGCAGCCCCTCTGGACTCTGGACTCTGGTTTTGATTTGACTTTGCAGTCCCGGCGGCAGGGCCAGGGGAACGGGAAGGGAAATGGGACAGGGGGAGCCAGTCACCTGATCCTCGCTGTTGGAGGCGAGGCCGACGAGTCGGAACTCCCCGTCAGAACTGGTCGCCGGCAAACTCCCCGCCGCTGCCGCCTGGCGAGGGCATCGGCGACTCGGTGTCGCGTGGGCGTGGGCTAGGAAAGAATTCACATCGGCCAGTGCGATGGGCTGGGTTTCACTTGGTGGGCCGAGCAACGCAGAAATTCCGTCTCTCACTCGCTTTGTTATGGTCTATGATTGAGCAATGCTGATGTTTCCATACATCCACTGTGTATTCCTGTATCATGAAATGCATGTCGTCGTCTTTAATTTAGTGTGGTGTAACTGATGATTCTAACAAGTTTATACATGCATGCTCATAAAAAAAAAACTAGTGCTCTCAGGTGCCTGTTTATTTGCCATCAACAAATAAATTTGCCCAAGGTAATTTCATCCTAACATGTGTATAATTCTATGCCTTGATCACCGTGCCAAAATAATACACCTTACATAAATGAACAGAGTGAGTATCATTCTCACAATGGTGATGCGCACAGTACATTTAGAGATTGGAAAGAGTTTGAACATTTCAGCCATTTCGAGATCTAGCTCTATAAATACAATCAGATATCAAACTTGCTTGGTTTCGTTTTGCGGTAATTTTTTTTACCTCCCTCTTTGGTGGAATGCGTGATGTTCACATGTCAGTTTAACAACTACAAAAATTGTAGCACCTTCCTTCTCCCTCCCATTTCAACTAGAGAACACCTTTGCTCAAGCCTAAATGATGCGGAGCATCCTACGGTCATCACCATGTCAAGAGTCCGTTTGGCAAGCGACACGTGCGACCTCTTCTTCACATACACAAAGGTGAATCTTCTCCTTTACACGTGCTCACTTGACCCCTTCGAAGATGGTATATTACTTGACACTTCCCCCGTATGCATGCATAAGTATTGTCGGAGCTTCTCGGATGTCAAGGAGGAGTGCAAGCGCCAAGGAACGACTACACCATCTGCGAGGGAAGCCTGGAAGCGACGACGGAAGAAGAGCCAGCTGCTACAGGCCCCGGACATCCGGCCACAGCCCGGACATCCGGCCCTGCCCGGACATCCGGCCACAGCCCGGACATCCGGCGCCCATCACAGCAGCCGCAGCCCTGCCAGGAAGACTACAGGACCCGGACATCCGGCCCCCAGGCCCCGGACATCCGGCCTCCCACGAAGCCCCGGATATCCGGCCACTCGCCCGGAAATCCGGCGCCCCGCACCCGAATCGGCAGATCCAGCCGCGCCAGCCCGGACATCCGGCCGGCTAGCCCGGACATCCGGCGTCTCGGGAAAGCCCGGACATCCGGCCCGGCGCCCGGACGTCCGGCCCCCCCTGCCTGCGCGCAGTGCTTCCGGGACTTGTCCCCTGTACCCCTTCGCCCCGAGACTATATATACTTGATCCCTTTCCTCTTTCTAGGGTAGCTTAGGTTTAGCTCATGTTTGTGTGAGAGCCTTGCTCATCCACTTGGTCACTTCTCCTTGGAGCTTAGGACCTCTTCGGAGAAGATCCCCCAAGCGGATTCAAGACCCCCTTCTAGGGTGGACCCCATCAAGACCTCCTCTCGGAGATGAACCTTACCTTGTATCTTTTCTTTTGTTGTTCATGTACCTTGTGGATCTTGTGTGTTTGATTGTCTAGTGGATGTGTGATTGGACTTGTCCTTGAATGTTTCCCCTTGTGATTTCTCTCCGTTCTTCCCCGTGTTCATCGTGTTCTTCGAGGGATCCCACTCCAAACGTGAAAGATCGTCGACGTAGGGTTCCGCCCTCCATCATCATGGTATCATGAGCCACGTTGATCACGTTTTTGGAGCCCCTACCCCGTGTTTTCTAGCTTGATTTTGTTGATTTCGTCCTAAATCCGAATATCCCCACCAAAAATAGCCCCAAATTTTTTTCGTGATTTGTTAGTTTTGATGATGTTTTGTTGATTTTGATCCGTGGATTTGCTTGGTTTCAAGTGGATCTAGCATTCCCCCAAGTTTCCCCATCTTTCCTCCACAAAATCCATCAAATTTCCCCCCGAAATCATCAATTTCCGCCCCCAATTCAAAAATTTCCGCCCCAAACGAGATCTGGAATCGTCGGGCCGGACATCCGGGCCTCAGGCCGGACATCCGGGCCATCCGGCCGGACATCCGGGCCCCAAGCCGGACATCCGGGCCCTGGAGCACCAAATCCGCACGGTTCTGGACATACACCCCCGGAAATCCGGCCCGAGCCCCGGATATCCGGCCCCTGGGATTTCAGTTTTTTCTGTTTCACCGTTTCGGCCATAACTAATTCATCCGAAGTCCGATTTTGACGTTCTTTAGCTCGTTTTGAAGCTATTGACATCCCCCTTCCCATAAAAATACTACCATCATCATTTGACTCCATCAAATTTTGTGAACTTTGGCATCTTTGCCTAGGGCTTCCGCCATATCCTCCGCATAACCACCACCGACTTCCGCAACCTAACCAATTTTGTTCCCCTTTGCATTAGTGGTTGCTTGAGTAGTGATTCGAGTCTCCTAAGGCTTTTCGGCTACTTAGGGACGATTGCTTCTTCATCAACCACCACCACCACTTCCACATAACCTTGCCCACCATACACTTCAACCACCTCAACTTAACCCAATTGTTGATTAAGCTTTTTCGAGTTGTGGCTTGTGTCTCCTAAGGTGTTTCGGCTACTTAGGGACGGCAACTTCAACTCCAACACGTGTATAGCCCATCATTCCACTTCCGCATTGCCAAGTGCAAACCACCACCGCTTTCCACTACCACCATTTGACATTTGTCATTTGAGATTTTGAGTTCGCGGTTTTTGCGTTTCCTAAGGTGTTTCGGCTACTTAGGGACGAGTTCCATCATCTTGGTATCTACATCAAGATCACCGCGAATCATCATCTCAAAGGACGGTAACCTCGACGACACCATTGTATATTCCCCTTGCAAATTGCATTGATAACCCCTAGCCCATTTTGCGTTACTTGCCTATCGAGACTAGCCATTTGAGTATTGCCGGCAACGTTACTTGTGCACATTAGTGATCTACACCATCCATTGCATACATACCATATCATCTTGGTATCATCATATCATCCATTGTGTCACAATATCGTTCTCGCATATACACAAAAGCTATCTTGGTTTGTGCATTGTGCAAAAGTGGCCATACATACAAAAAAAAGAGAATAAGCTTTTAAGCAAAAGAGAAATAACTAAGAGCTTGTAAGCAATAGCGTTAGCATCAAATATTTAATATGATATCTTACTTTATCATATTGTATCATTGTGAGAGAACCACAGGTAACCATACATACATAGCATACTTGGGATAGAAAGTTTATCCATTTTGCATCTTATAGGTTGTGCACAAGTGTCGTATCCGCCTATTGAGCAATCATGCTGGCGTCTCTCTTGAGTTGTGCAACACGAGCGTTTTGGTGGATTCCACATTTTGAGCTCATTCCTTGGTTGCACGGCCCCATTTATCTATCCGTGTGTGTGTTTCCGTGTGCCACATATTGCTATTGGTCTACTTGTTTCGCTTGCGAATTTGTGAATCTCTTTCAACATTATTGACTCTTGCTAACATTTTGCATCAAATTTTTGTGCCACTATCCTCACCGAGCTCTACCATAAGCTTTACTTGATAGGTGTGAGTGAACAAGTCCGGTACCAATTCCACTATTCTTTCATCTCACATTGAGTGAAGCAGGATACATCCTCAACTTTGGGAAAAGGTAACTTGGTATTGTTTATCTCATTTCCTACTCACCTCTACTCGAGTCTTGTGATGGATAGGCAAGGCATTTCATCTTCGGTCTACAACAAGAACGCATTTAGTTCGATGCCATGGAAAACAACTTCTGACGCCAAGATGCAAGCTAAAATGGAGGAGATCAAATCCCTCATCAAGTCCTACAAGCGATCTTCCTCATCTTCGAGAAGATGCTCAAGAGCACATCCTTCCGAGCGACCATCTCCGGCAACATCACATCGGCATCGACACCATCATCAACAAGAACGTGAAGGTCAAGAGCTCAACACCAACAAACGCTCAACGACTTCACCATCTCCCTTGGCATCTTCGCCAAGCGACTTCAAGGCATCTTCGCCGGATATTGACATCTTCGCCAACAAGAACCTCAAGGCTACGCTCAAGAGAAGCTCCCCAAGCTCAAGTCCGCGACTTCACCGAGCTACTACGACCTCGACATCGACCATGCGATTCCTTTCTATGGGACTCAAGAACCCGAGGAGTACCTCGAGTGGGAGCATTTGATGGACGACTACCTCAAGCTACATCAAGTTCCTCCCGAAGATCAAGTGAAGTGCGCCACAAGAAACTTCCACGACTACGCCTCAACTTGGTGGCTTCACACACCTTCGGAGCACTACGACATGAGTTGGCCCAAGATGAAGAGAGCTTTGCAGCGAGTTCGTGCCTCCAACCTACACGGAACAACTTCGGCGCCAATTGGAGAACACCACCCAAGGATCCAAGTCCATCGACAAGTACTTCAAGGAGATGAAGATTGCCTTCTGACGAGCGGCGTGGACGACCCCAATTCGATGAAGTTTCACTTCATGATGGGATTGAACAACGACATCTCCAAGACTATCTTCCTCGAGAACTACAAGTCCATCGACGACTACTACATTGGTGCTCTCAAGGCGGAACAAGAATTCATGAAGGCCAAGGCTTCTCCACCCCAAGCATACTTCGCGGCGACCAAGCTCTACGACAAGCATGAGGCTAGTACCACCACGATGTCCAAGCCCGACAAGCTCCAAGACGATGCTCCCAAGTTTGACTTCACCGCCATCCCTCTTTGTGGCATTGATGGTGCCGAGTCTACTTCGACTCTTTTCAAGACGGTGCAGCGACGAGTATCACTACGGACACCCTCAAGGACCAAGCTTTGGACGCGAGCGACAAGGTGGCGAGCAAGGATGATGCTTCCATCTTAGGAGGCGAGAGCGATGTTGAGCCATCTTCGGCCTTCATCCACGACGAGAGCGATGATGTGCCATCTTGACCTTCATCCACGCATTTACGACTACGAGACGGTTGAGCATGGGATTTTCCCTTCGACTACGACGACGTCCGATGACTTGAGTGACTTTTTCCACCATATTGAGAGTGAGAGTGACTTCACCACTAGCCCCATACATGATGAGCTGCCCCAATTCCCATGTGAGGAGAGCCACAACCCCCACCACATGAGTGACATGAGTGACTCCACCATATGTGAGATTGAGTGCACCTATTTTGAGGGAGTGAGTGAACCACCACATAGAGAGAGTGAGATAGTTGATAGGTCTACTGAGGCCATTTGCATTTCTAACAACTTGACCTCTACCTCTATTGTGTCTTCTCATTTGGTGCTAGGTCCCATTTATGATGACGCCGATCCTCGGCGACTTACGTCCTCCCTTTGGACAAGGCGATGGCCATGGTGGAATATGATGCACCCCCCACATGGTTCCATCAAGATGAAGATGACCACCATTTGGTCTTTCCCACCTCACCTACACCACTTGAGTGGAATGACAAAGGTAACATAGGTGACGGTGATGCTCTAGTCCCACTAGTGGACATTCTTGAGATTGATTGCTTGCATGATGTTGATCCACCTAGTACCATGCTTCATGCTAGTATGATTTCCCCATGTGATGATTTGCCCATTTATGATGAATATGATGATTCTCATGTGGAGTCTATTAGTTGTGATGCCATGTTACATAGGATTTCTTGTGACAATTCTTTAGGTCACATCATGTTTGCTAATCCGCTTGACTTGTCATATGCTATGCATGAGATCCATCATATGTCTTATTTGCAATCTCTTCATAGTGACTATGTATATGCCATTAAAATAAACCCAATTTGCACATATGGCATAGATGACAAGCCCATGGTTATTGGCATTTGTTTTTCTTGCGATGATACTGATATGCTCCCTTTACATCCTTTATGTCATATGCCATGCCATGCCCTCCTAGCTTCGGATATGCATTGTTTTGGATGTTGTCCATTTTCTCCATGTGATGTTTCCGCTATTACTCATGAGGAGGCCCCCATAGTTTCCTCATACATGTTAGGAGAATTTGATCCATCCCATTCATTGCATGATCCCCATACTTGTGTGCACCATATGCTCCCCATGAATGAAAATGCTATCGATGCGCCATATACTTGCATTCTCAATTTGTGTCCCCATCGTGTCATACATAATAACTATTCTTTCATGATGGATGACATGTTCTTATACCATGCATCAAATTTCTTTGAGCGATGCTTTTCTTGTGCTAACTCACATGTGCACGTACACATCATGATGGATGATGTGTACATTTACCACACACACAATTTCTTTCGTTTGTGTCTCTTTTATGTAGGTACCCATGAATACTTGTCAACTTCGCAATCCCACGAGTTGACAAAACGAGCTCTAGAGAGCAACGATGATTTGGGATTCCCATGGATTGTCTTTCCCACCGCTCTCTTCGCGCAAAGACTTCGCGCATTTCTTCTACATGGCCCTCACTTGGCTATGGGTTATTGTCCATTACATATTCTATGCCCATCTTGCCATGTTCACTTTGCATGATATGCCCACCCCTATGCCTTTTCCATGCATTTGTGACCCATGCTTTGCTTTACACATGATGATTGACTCTCATACTTGTATGTGTATTTGCAAGCTTGGTGGAGATATCACTTGTTATTGCCATGTTCTATTCATGACCCATTCCTATGATGATACTTTCATCTTGCTTTGTGTTCGTGCTTGCGATATGTCATGTGCATTTTCTTTGCCTATTATTTGCTCACATGACATGATTGCCATGATTTACTCTAGTGTGTTGCATCTTCGCTCCACTAGTTTGCACGACTTGATTACAATGCTTGCTTATGTTGCATCACCAATGATTCATACTTGCTCATTTCATGCGGTTGATGACAACCATCTAAATGCTTTGCACATGATTGTTATTGCTTCCTGTCACATATCTCCATATGTTGCCTCTCTCATGCTAGATCATTTTCCATGTATTGAGTGCAACCATGATTGTCATCTTGCTCATGAGATTGCCCCCATAGCATTCTCACACTTGTTTGGAGATTTTGACATATCCCTTGTGCAGCATGCTTGCCTTACTTCTTTGCACCATATACCTAGTGCCATGAATATTGCCATTGTTGCATCATATTATTCATGCACTTGTGCTTCTAATGGTTTTGTGCAAAAGAAGAGAACCATCATGATGGATGATGTGTTTATCTACCATGCGCATACGTTCTTTGTTTTGTTTTGTGCATGTGTAGGATACTTGGACTTTGTGTCGACTTCCACGTCACGTGAGTTGACCATTCGAGCTCTTGAGAGCGAACCACCTTCTACCACGACGATTCTACATCGCACTTATTTGTGCTTCGGCGTTGTGAAGGACGCACAAGGACACGCCTTCAAGGTGACATCTTTCTTGAGCATGGATATTGCGGATCATACTACTTGTGTTGCTTGCACGATGAGACTTATTGTTCATCTTGGATCACTTGATTGCACACTTGTTAGAGATTTTGCTTCAACTTGTCATTTCCACCGTTCCATGCATCATGATATATATGCCTTGTGTGTTGCATCCAATTATTGGATTACTTGCTCCTCTCATATGTTTGGTTGCAACAATGTCATTACTTCACATATGCCATATCCCATTGATTGCTACATGCTTGACTTGATGGCCTCACACATGATGAATAATTGCTCTTTCTATTGCGTTGAGTGCCACACTATATTCACTACACCCTATGCACATTATGCTTGGATTGTCTTGCACTTGACCCATGTGTTTAGACACTTCATTTTATTCGGTGTTGTGAATACTTCCTATGCCTACCATCGACCATTTGTCGAGCGCTTTATGCATGCTTGCTATGACCTTGAGGTGGATGCTTATGCTCTTGTCACACATATTTGCATCACTACCTCACGTTTATATGCGTGTTTCCATGATGACCTTGATTTTGCTCAAATCATATGCTTACATGCCACGTCACAATCCTTTGTCACACCAAATGCTATGCCTGATGACAACACTTGTTTGGTGAATCACCTCTTGAATGCTTGGTTTTGCACTAACGCTAACCACATTTGTTTTTCCAAGTGTTTGTTCTATTTACTCCTTTTGAAGGAATCACAAGATGGTGCGACATTGGAGAGTGCCCATTTCGAGCTTCAAGATGACGAGAGCTTGGTGATCGACCACTTTGACAAGGCACCGCCATCTCTTTCCCATGGTGATTTGGTTTTCGATCCGAGGTCGGATCCTTTCCAAGGGGGAGGGGATGATGCGGAGCATCCTGATCATCACCATGTCAAGAGTCCGTTTGGCAAGCGACACGTCGACCTCTTCTTCACATACACAAAGGTGAATCTTCTCCTTTACACGTGCTCACTTGACCCCTTCGAGGATGGTATACTACTTGACACTTCCCGTATGCATGCATAGGTATTGTCGGAGCTTCTCGGATGTCAAGGAGGAGTGCAAGCGCCAAGGAACGACTACACCATCCGCGAGGGAAGCCTGGAAGCGACGACGGAAGAAGAGCCAGCTGCTACAGGCCCCGGACATCCGGCCACAGCCCGGACATCCGGCCCTGCCCGGACATCCGGCCACAGCCCGGACATCCGGCGCCCATCAGCAGCCGCAGCCCTGCCAGGAAGACTACAGGGCCCGGACATCCGGCCCCCAGGCCCCGGACATCCGGCCTCCCACGAAGCCCCGGATATCCGGCCACTCCCCCAGAAATCCGGCGCCCCGCACCCGAATCGGCAGATCCAGCCGCGCCAGCCCGGACATCCGGCCGGCTAGCCCGGACATCCGGCGTCTCGGGAAAGACCGGACATCCGGCCCGGCGCCCGGACGTCCGGCCCCCCTGCCTGCGCGCAGTGCTTCCGGGACTTGTCCCCTGTACCCCTTCGCCCCGAGACTATATATACTTGATCCCTTTCCTCTTTCTAGGGTAGCTTAGGTTTAGCTCATGTTTGTGTGAGAGCCTTGCTCATCCACTTGGTCACTTCTCCTCGGAGCTCAGGACCTCTTCGGAGAAGATCCCCCAAGCGGATTCAAGACCCCCTTCTAGGGTGGACCCCATCAAGACCTCCTCTCGGAGATGAACCTTACCTTGTATCTTTCCTTTTGTTGTTCATGTACCTTGTGGATCTTGTGTGTTTGATTGTCTAGTGGATGTGTGATTGGACTTGTCCTTGAGTGTTTCCCCTTGTGATTTCTCTCCGTTCTTCCCCGTGTTCATCGTGTTCTTCGAGGGATCCCACTCCAAACGTGAAAGATCGTCCACGTAGGGTTCCGCCCTACGTCACTAAACAACAGCAAATCGAGCTAATCGAGCCCAAAGAGCAGCAATCCCTAACTATCCCTAGATAAAATTCGGCTCGATGGCCACGAAACAGAGTATGGCACAGCCACAGGCTCGGAGCAGAGGAGGGAGGCAGAGGTACAAGTGCTCATCGAAGTGCAGGTCGGCCGTCGCCGTCGCGCGGCAGACGAGATCACCACAGGATGCAAGTGCCGCGCCAGAGATGCGGCAGATGATATCTGGGTCACCGCATCCAGCCCAACATGCGCGTGCGCCGTGCGAGGAGGTGCAGTGTGGACGTAGAGGAGCTGCTGAAGAAGCGCCGGCGTTGGACACGACGCTGCAGCCGAAACCCTAGCCCTGGCTAGGATTCGCAGGCGAGCGCTGGACACCGAAAGCGCCGGATCCAGCCGGACTAGAGGACAGAGGTGCCCGAAAACAACTCGTGAGTATGTTGCCTGGCGGCAGACGTCACAGGAATCAGCGGGCGTTGGTCACGGCGCGAGTTGTTGCACGAGAGAGAGATGTGTTGCGAGAGGGGTGGGTGGGTGGGGGATGCAGTGGATCTGGTAGCTGCCAGAGTTGCCAGGTTAGAAGAGGGGAGGGGGAGGGCCGTCGGTGAGGTGTGGGAGGAGGCAGGCGCTGAGACGATGGGTGGCGGCGATGTGTGGACAGGGGGCTGCGGAGGAGGGAGATAGAGAAGGGGCTGAGGAGGGTTTAGGGTTAGCATTTTATCTGGGGACGGATAGGCGGGCTTGCGGGACTGTACCGGTCTGTCCATGACAGTTTTCGAAAATGTCATCCGAAATTCGTTATGGATTTTAACAAGTTTCTTGTAGTGTTCCATACAAAAAAAACTCCATTTTTGATTCACGCAACTAGCTTCTCCTAGAACACTTGAACACCGGAGCTTCAAGTTTGACCATGACGCATGCCTACCATGACTGTTCCATCCAAGCAGTAGCAGCAGCGAGGGAGGAGCTTCACCATCCATAGTTTCGATGAGGTCGAAATTAACCTCCAGCCACGTTATTCGTCGCACCACAACCGAATGAGGTGTTTGCACTATGCCCCTATCCTCTGGACAGTTCTAACTATCATTCGTTCAGCCTTGGAAGTGCTCGCTAGGTGCATGAGGTATTGTGTGAACAAAACACTCATTGTTATGGTCAAAAGACGCGAGACCCATGTATCAACCTGTAAGTACGTAAAGGAATGCAAGTAGCAGTTTTAAATCACACCATGCTACGCATACGGCGCTGAATTATCCTTCACCGGTGAGTGGTCTGCGATGCTGAGGTTGTTCAAGCTGTATATATATTTTCTCTTATTGGCTCACGAAAAGCATCGGTATCCATAAAAGATTTCTAACACAATCAAACTTAGGTGTTATACCTGACTCTTTACCATCATAGGAACCCCAATCTTTAGAGTTGCGTTTAATTCTTTCCAATAAATCCCACTTGAATTTAGTAGTCTTCAAAGAACCAGCACAGGAAGTATCAAGCATGGTGCGATTATTGAGAGAAAGCCAAGCATAATTTTTTTGAATAATCATATCTCTTGAGAGCTCATGATTGGGGCATGAATATAACATTGACTTAAGCCTCCCCCAAGCTTGAGCAATGTTTTTTCCTTCGCGAGGCCAGAAATTATATATGTAATTGCGATCACGATGAACAAGATGCATAGGATAGAACTTCTGGTGAAATTCCAACTTCAATCTCTTATAATTCCAAGATCCCGTACCATCACATAGCCTATACCATGTCAATGCATCTCCTTTTGACAACATCATCGGGGATACCTGCAAACTTAAATAATCTATAAACTTCATCCACAAAGATAAGGTGTAAATCGGAATGAAATGTTCCATCTCCTGCAAAAGGATTAGCTAGCAGTTTCACTATCATACCCGAAGGAATCCCAAAGTAAATATTTTCAGTAGGTTCAGTAGGTTGAGGAGCAACTCTTTGATCTACTGGTCGGGGTGAAGATACCCCGAACAAGCCCCTCAAAGGATTAGTTTCCATAGTAACAAGTTACAGAAAATTTCAGCACACTATATAAATGTTTCCTTACGAAGTTCAACTCACCGAAGGCGCTTCACTCCCCGGCAACGGCGCCAGAAAAGAGTCTTGATGACCCACAGGTATAGGGGATTTACCGTAGTCCTTTCGATAAGTAAGAGTGTCGAACCCAACGAGGAGCAGAAGGAAATGACAAGCGGTTCTCAGTAAGGTATTCTCTGCAAGCACTAAAATTGTAGATAACAGATAGTTTTGTGATAAGATAATTTGTAACGGGTAACAAGCAATGAAAATAAATAAGGTGCAGCAAGGTGGCCGTATCCTTTTTGTAGCAAAGGACAAGCCTGGACAATTTCTTATATTGAGAAAAGCGCTCCTGAGGGCACATGGGAATTATCGTCAAACTAGTTTTCATCACACTCATATGATTCGCGTTCGATACTTTGATAATTTTATATGTGGGTGGACCGGTGCTTGGGTGCTGCCCTTACTTGGACAAGCATCCCACTTAAGATTAACCCCTATTGCAAGCATACGCAACTACAAAAGAAGTATTAAGGTAAACCTAACCATAGAATGAAACTAATGAATCCAAATCAGCCCCTTACGAAGAAACGCATAAACTAGAGTTTAAGCTTCTGTCACTCTAGCAACCCATCATCTACTTATTACTTCCCAATGCCTTCCTTTAGGCCCAAATAATGGTTAAGTGTCATGTAGTCGACGTTCACATAACACCATTAGAGGAGAGACAACATACATCTCATCAAAATATCGAACGGATACCAAATTCACATGACTACTAATAGCAAGACTTCACCCATGTCCTCAGGAACAAACGTAACTACTCACAAAGCATATTCATGTTCATGATCAGAGGAGTATTAATATGCATTAAGGATCTGAACATATGATCTTCCACCAAGTAAACCAATTAGCATCAACTACAAGGAGTAATCAACACTACTAGCAACCCACAGGTACCAATTTGTGGTTTTGGATACAAGATTGGATACAAGAGATGAACTAGGGTTTTGAGAGGAGATGGTGCTAGTGAAGATGTTGATGGAGATTGACCCCCTCCCGATGAGAGGATCGTTGGTGATGATTTCCCCCTCCCGGAGGGAAGTTTCCCCGGCAGAGCAGCTCCGCCGGAGCCCTAGATTGGTTCCGCCATGGTTCCGCCTTGTGGCGGCAGAGTTTCGTCCTGTAAGCTTGCTTATGATTTTTTCCGGGGTAAAAGCCTTCATATAGCAGAAGATGGGCACCGGAGGGCCACCAGGGGGCCCAGGAGACAGGGGGCGCGCCCAGTAGGGGTGGGCGCGCCCCCACCCTCCTCGCCAGGGTGTGGGCCCCTTCAGGTGCTTCCTTCGCTCAATAATTCTTAATAATTCCAAAAGTGACTTCCGTGGAGTTTCAGGATTTTTGGAGCTGTGCAGAATAGGTTTCCAATATTTGCTCCTTTTCCAGCCAGAATCCCAGCTGCCGGCATTCTCCCTCTTCATGATAAACCTTGTAAAATAAGAGAGAATAGCCATAAGTATTGTGACATAACGTGTAATAACAGCCAATAATGCAATAAATATTGATATAAAAGCATGATGCAAAATGGACGTATCAATGAACTACTTTCCAGTAAGGGAGAAGGTACAAATACCTTATCAAGTTCTACTTTCCTCCCACTCACTAATTTCGAGAGAAACTCCTTCTCTAGAAAGGACCCATTCTTAGCAACAAAGATTTTGCCTTCGGATTTGTGATAGAAGGTGTACCCAACAGTTTCCTTTGGGTATCCTATGAAGACACACTTCTCCGATTTGGGTTTGAGCTTATCAGGTTGAAGCTTTTTCACATAAGAATGCAACCCCAAACTTTAAGAAATGACAACTTTGGTTTCTTGCCAAACCACAGTTCATAAGGCGTCGTCTCAACGGATTTTGATGGTGCCCTATTTAAAGTGAATGCAGCCGTCTCTAAAGCATAACCCCAAAACGACAGCGATAAATCAGTAAGAGACATCATGGATCGCGCCATACCCAATAAAGTACGGTTACGACGTTCGGACACACCATTCCATTGTGGTGTTCCAGGTGGCGTTAATTGTGAAACTATCCCATGTTGTTTCAAATGAAGACCAAACACCTAACTCAAATATTCTCCTCCGCGATCAGATCATAGAAACTTTATTTTCTTGTTACGATGATTTTACACTTCACTCTGAAATTCTTTCAACTTTTCAAATCTTGTAGACTTATGCTTCATTAAGTAGATATAACCATATCTGCTCAAATCACCTGCGAAGGTAAGAAAATAACGATACCCACCACGAGCTTCAATACTCATTGGACCGCATACATCGGTATATATTATTTCCAACAAGCCAGTAGCTCGTTCCATTGTCCCGGAGAACGGAGTTTTAGTCATCTTGCCATGAGGCACGGTTCGCAAGCACCAAGTGATTCATAATCAAGTGATTCATAATCAAGTGATTCCAAAAGTCCATCAACATGGAATTTCTTCATGCGCTTTACACCGATATGACCCAAACGGCAGTGCCACAAATAAGTTGCACTATCATTATTAAACTTATATCTTTTGGCTTCAACACTATGAATATGTGTATCACTACTATCGAGATTCAACAAAAATAGACCACTTAGCAGGGGTGCATGACCATAACAGATATTAATCATATAAATAGAACAACCATTATTCTCTAATTTAAATGAATAACTGTCTCACACTAAACAGCATCTAGATATAATGTTCATGCTCAACGCTGGCACCAAATAACAATTATTCAGGTCTAAAAGTAATCCTGAAGGTGGATGTACAGGTAGCGTGCCGACCGCGATCACATCAACTTTGGAACCATTTCCCACGCGCATCGTCACCTCGTCCTTAGCCAATCTTCACTTAATCCGTAGCCCCTGTTTCGAGTTGCAAATATGAGCAACAGAACCAGTATCAAATACCCAGGCGCTACTGCGAGCATTAGTTAAGTACACATCAATAACATGTATATCAAATATACCTTTCACTTTGCCATCCTTCTTATCCGCCAAATACTTGGGGCAGTTCCGCTTCCAGTGACCACTCCCTTTGAACTAGAAGCACTCAGTTTCAGGCTTAGGTCCACACTTGGGTTTCTTCTCTTGAGCAGCAACCTTTTTGCTGTTCTTCTTGAAGTTCCCCTTCTTCCCTTTGCCCTTTTTCTTGAAACTAGTGGTCTTATTGACCATCAACACTTGATGCTCCTTTTTGATTTCTACCTCCGCAGATCGCAAAGAGCTCGGGAATAGTCTTGTTTATCCCCTTGCATATTATAGTTTATCCCTTGCAGTGATTGAAGAACTCTGTCAATGACACAATCAACTGGAAGATCAACTCCCAGCTGAGTTAAGTGGTTATGGTACCCAGACATTCTGAGTATGTGTTCACTGACAGAACTATTCTCCTCCATTTTGCTGTTGTAGAACTTTTTGGAGACTTCATATCTCTCAACTCGGGCATTTGCTTGAAATATTAACTTCAACTCTTGGAACATCTCATATGCTCCATGACGTTAAAAACGTCTTTGAAGTCCCGATTCTAAGCTGTAAAGCATGACACACTGAACTATCGAGTAGTCATCAACTTTGCTCTACCAGACGTTTTTAACGCCATCAGTAGCATCTGCAGCAGGCCTGGCAGCTAGCGGTGCATCCAGGACGTAATTCTTCTATGCAGCAATGAGGATAATCCTCAAGTTATGGACCCAGTCCGTGTAGTTGTTGCCATCATTTTTCAACTTATCTTTCTCTAGGAACGCATTAAAATTCAAAGGAACGGTAGCACGGGCCATTGATCTACAACAACATAGACATGCAAAATAATATCAGGCAATAAGTTCATGATAACTTAAAGTCCAACTAATCATATTATTTAAGAACTCCCACTTAGACATCCCTCTAATCATCTAAGTGATAACGTGATCCAAATCAACTAAACCATGTCCGATCATCACGTGAGATGGAGTAGTTTTCAATGGTGAACATCACTATGTTGATCATATCTACTATATGATTCACGCTCGACCTTTCGGTCTCAGTGTTCCGAGGTTATAACTGCATATGCTAGGCTCGTCAAGTTTAACCCGAGTATTCTGCGTGTGCAAAACTGGCTTGCACCCGTTGTATGTGAACGTAGAGCTTATCAGACCCTATCATCACGTGGTGTCTCAGCACGATGAACTGTAGCAACGGTGCATACTTAGGGAGAACACTTGTACCTTGAAATTTAGTAAGGGATCATCTTATAATGCTACCGATGTTCTAAGCAAAATAAGATGTATAAAGGATAAACATCACACCAATCAAAATATGTGACATGATATCACATCACGCCTTGACCATATCACTTCACAGCAAGCCCTGCAAAAACAAGTTAGACGTTCTCTACTTTGTTGTTGCAAGTTTTACGTTGCTGCTATGGGATGCTAGCAAGAACCGTTCTTACCTACGCATCAAAACCACAACGATTTTTCATCAAGTGTGTTGTTTTAACCTTCAACAAGGACCGAGCGTAGCCACACTCAATTCAACTAAAGTTGGAGAAACAGACACTCACCAGCCAGCTATTTGCGAAGCACGTCGGTAGAACCAGTCTCGCGTAAGCGCACGCGTAATGTCGGTCTGAGCCGCTTCATCCAACAATACAGCCGAATCAAAGTATGACATGCTGGTAAGCAGTATGACTATTATCGCCCACAACTCTTTGTGTTCAACTCGTGCATATAACATCTACGCATAAACCTGGCTCGGATGCCACTGTTGGGGAACGCAGTAATTTTAAAAAAATTCCTACGATCACGCAAGATCTATCTCTAGGTGATGCATAGCAACAAGAGGGGAGAGTGTTGTCTACGTACCCTCGTAGACCGAAAGCGGAAGCATTATGACAACGCGGTTGTTGTAGTCGTACGTCTTCACGATCCGACCAATCCTAGCACCGAAGGTACGGCACCTCCGAGATCTGCACACGTTCAGCTCGGTGACGTCCCACGAACTCTAGATCCAGATGAGGTCAAGGGAGAATTTCGTTAGCACGACGGCGTGGTGACGGTGATGATGAAGTTACCGGCGTAGGGCTTCGCCTAAGCACTACGACGATATGACCGAGGTGGAAATATGTGGAGGGGGCACCACACACGGCTAAAACAATTGTCAACTTGTGTGTCTAAGGGGTGCCCCCTCCCCCATATATAAAGGAGTGAAGGAGGGGGAGGTCCGACCCTCTATGGCGCGCCCAAGGGGGGGAGTCCCACTCCCAGTAGGAGTAGGTCTCCCCCTTCCCTAGTTTTGTAGAAGAAGAAGGAAGAGGGAGAAGGAGAGAAGGAAAGGAGGGCCGACCCCCCTCCCAATTCCGATTGGGCTTGGGGGGGGGGGGCGTGCCCCCACCTTGGCCGCCTCCTCCTCTCTTCCACCATGGCCCATTAAGGCCCATTGACTCCCCGGGGGGTTCCGGTAACCTCACGGTTCTCCGAAAAATGCCCGAACCTCTCGGAACCTTTTCAGTGTCCAAACATAGCCTTTTAATATCGATCTTTATGTCTCGAGAATTTCGAGACTCCTCGTCATGTCCATGATCATATCCGGTACTCCAAGCATCCTTCGGTACATCAAAAGACATAAACTCATAATACCAATCATCATTGAACATTAAGTGGAACTATGTAGAAATGGCCGGGACACGTCTCCGGTCAATAACAGATAGCGGAACTGGGATGCTCATATTGGTTCCTACATATTCTATGAAGATCTTTATCGGTCAAACCGCGTAACAACATACGTTGTTATGTTTGTCGTCAGTATGTTACTTGCCCGAGATTCGATCGTCGGTATCATCATACCTAGCTCAATCTTGCTACCGACAAGTCTCTTTACTCATTCCGTAATACTTCATCCCGCAACTAACTCATTAATCACAATGCTTGCAAGGCTTATAGTGATGAGTATTACCGAGAGGGCCCAGAGATACCTCTCCGAAACACGGAGTGACAAATCTTGATAAGTAATTGTGCTCTAGTAAGAATATTGGTGTTAAGGTTTGTGATCCCCTATGCATGCACGAAAGTCAATAATCATGCAATGAAAATTATATCCTACTTGTGGTGCATTATTCGGTGTTAATTATGCTTAATGCTTGCTTATGAGATTATTCGTTTCTTGGTTGGTCGCTTCTCAATGTTTTTGCTAGCCTTCATTTTGCACCAAGTATGACCTCTACTTGTGCATCCAAAATCTTTTAAACCAGTTTTGCCACATGAGTGCACTATATCTACCTATATGCGGTATTGTTTTGCCCTTCTAAGCAAATTTGCATGTGCCATCTCTAATTTTCAAAATGAACTTCTCTTTTGTGTGTTTGTTTCGCTCACAGAACGGTAACGGGTAGCTAATATTTTCCATGCTAGATGTGTTATTCTCACGACGAGTGTTTATTCACTTGTCATTGCACGAGAGTAAGACAAAGGTATTAGGGATGCCCAGTCCCGAAATGCAAAAAAGAATTTACTTTATGTTGTAAAATAATAAATTCCTTGGAAATTTTTTGTATGGAGGGCACCTGTGGATGCGGCTAGCCATGGAAAGTGAAAGTTATGGCGGAAAAAGGAATAAACTTTAATTTCTGTTTGGGAGCCGCCTATGACATATCTAGCATGGAAAGTGTTGGGATGCTCCAAGTCATTTTCGTTGGTGGGACGGATACGCCTCCCAAAATGTTTTTATCTCTAATTTTTTGTTTTGAGCTCTGGCACCTCTACAAATCACTACTTCCCTCCACGAAGGGTCTTTCTTTTACTTTATGCAATTTTTATTTTTTGAAATTGAGTCTCCATCCTCTCTTATAAAAGCACCAACTAGGGGACAATATGATCGTACTTAAGTATTGGGTGTAGCTAATATTCGAGTGTGTTTCATGAATGGATCAATGTTTGAGCATGACGGGCTAGGGATAACTTGTTTTAGCATTGATATTTTGGAAGACATGGTTGCTTGTTGATATGTATCTAAATTATTATGTCAAAACTAGACTATTGCTTTGAATCACTTAAAAGTCCAAATGTCCACGCTATGAAGAAATGTATATGATATGACATGATAAACAACACTCCACATCAAAAATTATGTTTTATCACTTACATACTCGAGGACGAGCAGGAGTTAAGCTTGGGGATGCTGATACGTCTCCAACATATCTACAATTTTTTATTATTCCATGCTATTTTATTATCAATCTTGGATATTTTATAATCATTATATAGTCATTTTATATCATTTTTGGTACTAACCTATTGACATAGTGCCAAGTGCCAGTTGCTGTTTTCTTCATGTTTTTTACATCGCAGAAAAACAATATCAGACGGAGTCCAAATGCCACACCAATTTACGATGATTTTTTATGGACCAGAATGAAGAAGATGGGCCCTGGTTGCACCTGGGGCAGTCCCGAGGAGGGGACAACCTACCAGGGCGTGCCAGGAGGCCCAGGCGCGCCCTCGTGGGTTGTGCCCACCTCGGGTGCCCCCTGGACCGACTCTTTGCTTTATAAATAACCCAATATTCCAGAAACCCTAGAGGAGTCGATGTAATTTTCATCTAGCCGCCGCAGAGTCCAGAACCACGAGATCCAATCTAGACACGATCACGGAGGGGTTCACCACTTCCATTGGTGCCTCTCCGATGATGCGTGAGTAGTTCTTTGTGGACCTTCGGGTCCGTAGTTAGTAGCTAGATGTCTTCCTCTCTCTCTCTCTCTCTCTCTTGATTATCAATACAATGGTCTCTTGGAGATCCATATGATGTACGTCTTTTGGCGGTGTGTTTGTTGGGATCTGATGAACTTCGAGTTTATGACCAGTTATATCTTTTTATATCCATGAAAGTTATTTGAGTTATCTGATCTCTTATAGCCTCGTATTTATTCTCCGATATTTTGGTTTTGTTTGGCCAACTTGATCTTTTTATCTTGCAATGGGAAGAGGTGCCCCGTAGTGGGTTCGATCTTACGGTGCTTGATCCTAGTGACAGAAAGGGAACCGACACTTATGTGTCGTTTCTACTAAGGATAAAAAGACGGGATCCATATCTGCCGCAATAGATAAACTGATCTTGTCTACATCATGTCATAATTCTTATTGCATTACTCCGTTTTCCATGAACTTAATACACTAGATGCATGCTGGATAGCGGTCGATGTGTGGAGTAATAGTAGTAGATGCAGGCAGAAGTTGGTCTACTAATCTTGGACGTGATGCATATGTAATGACCATTTCCTGGATATCGTCATGATTATTTGAAGTTCTATCAATTGCCCAACAGTAATTTGTTCACCCACCGTTTGCTATTTTTCTCGAGAGAAGCCACTAGTGAAACCTACGGCACCCGGGTCTTCTTTCTCATATATTTGCCTTGCGATCTACTTTTGCCTTGCGTTTATTTTCAGATCTATTAAACCAAAAATACAAAAATACCTTGCTGAAATTTATTAGTTCCGTGATAAATTTATCCCATCTACAAATTTACCTCCCGTCCTTTGCCTATCTTGAGCCGCCGTACCACAAACGGGATTGACAACCCCTTTAACATGTCGGGTTGCGAGCTGTTGTTCTTTGTGTGCAGGGGCTGTTTACGTTCTGTTGCTTGGTTCTCCTACTGGTTCGATAACCTTGGTTTCATATCTGAGGGAAATACCTACCACCATTGTGCTGCATCATCCCTTCATCTTTGGGGAAATACCGACGTAGCTTCAAGCGACATCAATGGGCTAGGATAACTTGTTTTAGCATTGATATTTTGGAAGACATGGTTGCTTGTTGATATGCTTGAGTATATAAATTATTATGTCAAAACTAGACTATTTCTTTGAATCACATAAAAGTCCAAATGGCCATGCTATAAAGAAAAGAATATTATATGACTTGATAAACAGCACTCCCCATAAAAAATTAGGATTTTATCACTTACCTACTCGAGGACGAGTAGGAGTTAAGCTTGGGGATGCTGATACGTCTCGAACGTATGTATAATTTTTTTATTATTCCATGATGTTTTATTATCAATCTTTGATGTTTTATAATCATTATATAGTCATTTTATATCATTTTTGCTACTAACTTATTGACATAGTGCCATGTGCCAGTTGCTGTTTTCTGCATGTTTTTTACATTGCAGGATATCAATATCAGACGGAGTCCAAATGCCACGCCAATTTACGATGATTTTTTATGGACCAGAAGGAAGAAGTTGGGCCCTGGTTGCACCTCGGGGGAGTCCCGAGGTGGGGACAACCCACCAGGGCGCGCCAGGAGGCTCAGGCGCGCCCTGGTGGGTTGTGCCCACCTCGGTTGTGTTGGGGAACGCAGTAATTTCAAAAAAATCCTACGATCACGCAAGATCTATCTCTAGGTGGTGCATAGCAATGAGAGGGGAGAGTGTTATCTACGTACCCTCGTAGACTGAAAATGGAAGCGTTATGACAACGCGGTTGATGTAGTCGTACGTCTTCACGATCCGACCGATCCTAGCACCGAAGGTACGGCACATCCGTGATCTGCACACGTTTAGCTCGGTGACGTCCCACAAATTCTAGATCCAGCTGAGGTTGAGGGAGAGTTTCGTCAGCACGACGGTGTGGTGACGGTGATGATGAAGTTACCGGCGCAGGGCTTCGCCTAAGCACTACGACGAAATGACCGAGGTGGAAATCTGTGGTGGGGGCACCGCACACGGCTAAAACAATTGTCAACTTGTGTGTCTAAGGGGTGCCCCCTCCCCCGTATATAAAGGAGTGGAGGAGGGGGAGGGCCGTCCCTCTATGGCGTGCCCAAGGGGGGAGTCCTACTCCCAGTAGGAGTAGGTCTCCCCCTTCCCTAGTTGGAGTAGGAGAAGAAGGAAGAGGGAGAGGGAGAGAAGGAAAGGGGGGCTAGCCCTCGTCCCAATTCGGATTGGACTTGGGGTGGGGGGGGGGGTAGGGAGGGTGCCCCCACCTTGGCCGCCTCCTCCTCTCTTCCACCATGGCCCATTAAGGCCCATTGACACCCCATGGGTTCTAGTAACCTCCCGGTACTCCGGAAAAATGCCCGAACCTCTCGGAACCTTTCAAATGTCCAAACATAGCCTTCCAATATATCAATCTTTATGTCTCGACCATTTCGAGACTCCTCATCATGTTCATGATCATATGCGGGACTCCGAACATCCTTCGGTACATCAAAACACATAAACTCATAATACCAATCGTCATCGAACGTTAAGCGTGCGGACCCTACGGGTTTGAGAACTATGTAGACATGACCGAGACACGTCTCCGGTCAATAACCAATAGCGGAACCGGGATGCTCATATTGGTTCCTACATATTCTACGAAGATCTTTATCGGTCAAACCGCATAACAACATATGTTGTTCTCTTTGTCATCGGTATGTTACTTGCCCGAGATTCGATCGTCGGTATCATCATACCTAGCTCAATCTCGTTACCGGCAAGTCTCTTTACTCGTTCTTTAATGCTTCGTCCCGCAACTAACTCATTATTCACAATGCTTGCAAGGCTTATAGTGATGAGTATTACCGAGAGGGGCCAGAGATACCTCTCCGAAACACGGAGTGACAAATCCTAATCTCGATCTATGCCAACCCAACAAACACCTTCGGAGACACCTGTAGAGCACCTTTATAATCACCCATTTACGTTGTGACGTTTGGTATCACACAAAGTGTTCCTCTGGTATTCGGGAGTTGCATAATCTCATAGTCTGAGGAACTTGTATGAGTCATGAAGAAAGCAGTAGCAATGAAACTAACATGATCATAATGGTAAGCTAACGGATGGGTCATGTCCATCACATCATTCTCCTAATGATGTGATCCCGTTCATCAAATGACAACACATGTCTATGGTTAGGAAACTTGACCATCTTTGTTTAACGAGCTAGTCTAGTAGAGGCTTACTAGGGACATGGTGTTTTGTCTATTTATCCACACATGTATCAAGTTTCCGGTTAATACAATTCTAGCATGAATAATAAACATTTATCATGAATTAAGGAATTAAATAATACTGCCTCCATTTTTATATACAAGGCCACTATCAAAATTACAATTTGCAGATATACAAGGCCACTAACACTAATCGATGCAATATTAATGGTGTTTGCCGCGCAGTACTAGCAAAGGAGGAAATTAATTATCTCTTGCATGCATGCGGGAGTGGGAGCATTGGCTTGATGTGCATGAAAGATAAGAATACCCATTAATTTACACGGCAAACAAGGAGACAAGCTGGCTTGCAACATTGACTTAGAAGACATTAACTTTTGCCTTGGTACTTGTAATATGGGTTTGTGGCCTTGTACACAAAAATGGAGGGAGTAACTCTATTATTGCCTCTAGGGCATATTTCCTTCAGGGTGCCCCCTGGACCCTCTTTGCATTATAAATACCCCAATATTCTAAAAACCCTAGGGGAGTCGACGAAATTTTCATCCAGCCGCCGCACAGTCCAGAACCACGAGATCCAATATAGACACTATCACGGAGGGGTTCACCACTTCCATTGGTGCCTCTCCGATGATGCGTGAGTAGTTCTTTGTAGACCTTCGGGTCCGTAGTTAGTAGCTAGATGGCGTCGTATCTCTCTCTTGATTATCAATACTATGGTCTCTTGGAGATCCATATGATGCAAGTCTTTTGGCGGTGTGTTTGTTGGGATCTGATGAACTTCGAGTTTATGATCAGTTATACCTTTTTATATCCATGAAAGTTATTTGAGTTCGTTGATCTCTTATATGCGTGATCTCTTATAGCCTCGTATTTGTTCTCCGATATTTGGGTTTTGTTTGGCCAACTTGATCTATTTATCGTGCAATGGGAAGAGGTGCCCGGTAGTGGGTTCGATCTTACGGTTCTTGATCCCAGTGAAAGAAAGGAATCGACACGTATGTATCGTTGCTACTAAGGATAAAAAGACGGGATCCATATCTGCCGCAGTAGATAAACGGATCTTGTCTACATCATGTCATCATTCTTATTGCATTACTCCATTTTTCCATGAACTTAATACACTAGATGCATGCTGGATAGCGGTCGATGTGTGCAGTAATAGTAGTAGATGCAGGCAGGAGTCGGTCTACTAATCTTGGACGTTATGCCTATGTAATGATCATTGCCTGGATATCGTCATGATTATTTGAATTTCTATCAATTTCCCAACAGTAATTTGTTCACCCACCGTTTGCTATTTTTCTCGAGAGAAGCCACTAGTGAAACCTACGGCCCCCGGGTCTTCTTTCTCATATATTTGTCTTGCGATCTACTTTTTCCTTGCGTTTATTTTCAGATATATAACCAAAAAAATACAAAAATACCTTGCTGCAATTTATTTGTTCCGCGATATATTTATCCCATCTACAAATTTACCTCACGTCCTTTGCCTATCTTGAGGCGTCGTACCCCGAAAGGGATTGACAACCCCTTTAACACGTCGGGTTGCAATGTGTTGTTATTTGTGTGCAGGGGTTGTTTGCGTTGTGTTGCTTGGTTCTCCTACTGGTTCGATGACCTTGGTTTCGTATCTGAGGGAAATACCTACCGCCACTGTGCTGCATCATCCCTTCCTCTTTGGAGAAATACCGACGTAGCTTCAAGCGACATCACTGTCCTCCATAAGCTTCAGAGTGACACTTTCGTAGGATTTGTTCCTGTTCATGCTCAGGTACACAACGTCTAATAATACCATCTACTCCTTGTTTATAAAGATGTTGGTCATCCCAAAACTAATGTGTTAAATCATAGACGAACTTTCTCTTTTGTTGGTATGTGAAACTAGGTGGTATGTATTTGGCAACAATATAATTAGCCTAGTCAGCATACCGAGGTGTATGGTGAGAAACATTTATTGCAGCCAGCTTCTCATCAGGGAAAATATCATCAATAGGCAGTGGGTCAACAAGAATATTTTCTAACATAGACAATAGAAACCAGCATGACCGAGGAAACGAATACCTTTGATATCTTTAGGACGTCGCATTTTCTCAATTACATCAGAACTTTAGCTTGGTCCACCTCAATACCTCGTTCATAAATTTTATGACCCAAGACAATACCTTCATTAACCATAAATTGGCACATCTCCCAATTCAAGACTAGATTAGTTTGCTCACATCTCTGCAAACTCGATCAAGGTTGCTAAAGCAATCATCAAAGGAAGTTCCATATACAAAAAAAAATCATCCATGAAAACCTCAGCAATATTTTCACTAAAATAAGAGAATATAGCAGTCATACATCTTTGAAAGGTAGCAGGTGTGTTGCATAAACCAAAAGGCATACATCTATAAGCATAAGTTCCAAAAGATTAAAGGTGGTTTTCTCTTGATCAGGTTGTGAGATAAGTATTTGAGAGAAACCAGAATATCCATCAAGGAAACAAAAGTGTGTGTGCTTAGATTGTCTTTCTAGAATTTTATCAATAAAAGGCAAAGGGTAATGATCTTTTCTAGTTTCTTTGTTTAATTTTTTGAAATCAATTACCATTCTATAGGCAGTAATAATTCTTTGTGGAACGAGTTCATTTTTATCATTAGGAACAACAATAATACCTCCCTTCTTAGAGACACAATGAACGGGACTTACCCATCTACTATTAGCTATGGGATAGATTATACATGCTTCCAAAAGCTTTAATATTTCAGTTCTTACCACTTCTTTCATTTTTGGATTCAAACGACGCCGGTGATCAACAACTGGTTTAGCATCAGGTTCTATATTAATCTTGTGCTAACATAGAGTGGGACTAATGCCCTTAAGATCATCGAGAGTATATCCAATAGCAGCTCGGTGCTTCTTCAGAACTTTTAATAATCTCGCTTCTTCATGTTCTGAAAGGTTAGAACTAATAATAACAGGATATATCCACTACAAAAAAAATACACTTCCTTGATGATATGTGTTTGTCAAAGTAGGTCATGTTTTCTGTCATGCATGTACATCCATGACGATTTTATGACAGAATCAAGATAGTCATACCTGTGCTGTCGTAGAAGTGTTCCATGACATTACCAAAATTATCATCACGAAAGTGTCCACTTCCATGACGATAAATCGAGCGTCATTGAATTGCTTTCGTCAAGGGTAACCGACACGTGGCATCCACCGTAACAGTTCACCGTTAAGCTATCGGGTTCTTTTGGATCTGATAACCTGTTAACAACCTGGACCAATGGGGATTTTCCACGTGTGAAATTCTCCATGGCCAAAGGAACCACGTGTCGACTCACCGTTGGGACAAATGTCATCCACTCATTGGACAAAAGGCGCCCATGATACGTCGACATGTGGCACGGCCCAACAGAGGCCCATTCTTGTGAAAAGGCCATCCCGTTTGACTTGGTCAAAAGGTAGCAGGCCAGCCCACGGAAAGGTTGTTAACGACATGTTCACATATAGCCCATTTACAACCCGCTAACTCACAGACCGTTAAGGCCTATCCGAATTAGGCCCAGTAGCGTCATCTGAGCCGTCCAATATGATTCCAGCCCATTGTAACTTCCAGCCCATGGATGGCCCATGACGTCTTTCGGCCCATATGAGGCCCTTTGTAACTCTTGGCCCATTAACGGCCCGTGGTGAAACTGGCCCGTAATGAACAGTGTATCACTTTATACCCATTAACGGCCCATTATTCCATTAGGCCATTTCCAGCTCGTGTTACCTTTCGGCCTTCTCAGAGCCCATTTCTTCTTGGGCTCATTATCAGCATATGGTTACTTACAACCCGTTACTGGCCTTTTCTTCTTGTGGACCAAATTCAGCCCGTGGTTACAATGGGCCCATTTGTGGCCCGTTAATCCGCTGGGCCGTTTCCATAGCGTCATCAAATTCGGTCGATTAACAACGGCCCATTATGGTCGGCCCATGAATGGATGATTCCAACTCTAGCCTGTTTATGGCCCATAATGCGGTCCGTTATTGGCCCGTAGAAGGCCCATTGATGCTACGCCCGGTAGAAGGTCCATTGTTTCTATGGCCCGTAAAAGGCCCATTGCTTCTACGGACCATAGAAGGCCCATTGTTTCTACGGCCCGTAGAGGGCCCATGGTCACTACAGTAAATATGTAGCCCATGGTTACTGTGACATAGTTTTAAAAATAGGTTATTGCGGCCACTAGCAAACCTCAGAATAAGAACTGCACTAACTACAAGCAAACTAATAAACAAGACAAGAAGGAAATAAATAAGCAAGCAACTTGCGCTAGGCTATCAGGGCTATTACACATATTACATCCACTGGGCATCAAAGTTTGCCACCGGTGCAAATATAGGGAACAAAGCAGCATATCACATACACTGGTTGTCAAAGTTGGAGAGCAGTGCAAATAAACACCGCAACAAAACAAGTCCGGAACTGAAACCACTTCAGAAGAGATCAAGAAACAATATCCTAGGTACCCATAATGCTGGCATGATGCTTAGCAAGCTTATTAACTTTCTCTTGTTTGGCGCTTAAATCCTCCAGCGCTTGCTGTTGCACCAGAAAGTAGGCATCTGAATTCTGCAGGGACTTTCTCAGTCCTTCGGCTTCTTGCGGTAGCACAACTGACTGATGCCTTTCAGCTTGTAGCTGAGACTAAAGAAGCTGAAGTGATTCAGGCATATCGAAGAGCTTGTGCCAGCGGTAGTGGCCAGTAACTCAAACACCACATCACCGCAGGACAGTGGGGTTGTCTCGCTGTCTACATGATCGTTTTTATCACCTTTCTTGGTGACCAACAGGGTTGTCTCACTATCTGGAACCTTATCTGCATTACTTTCTCTACCATTGCATAGTGGGGTGCTCTTCTCCAATATTCTGTTTGCATTGTACAAGAGAAATAAGAAGACACATCACAGGTATAGCATGTAGTATACGAAACTCATTTTGGTAAACCGGTTCAGTAGTAAGGTGGATAGGATAACAACATGAAACAAACATGTATCTATGTACTATGGTCACTGTATGGTCATATCATTCTAGTTTATATTGCCAAATCAAGATAGAGATACAGTTCAAATTATATATTTTTAAGACACTGCAGGATAGATAGAATATAAGTGTGAGAAACTACACAGCACTAACAACACTTGTAATGTGCATCACATGAGAACATAACTGTTTATACAACAGAAACTAAAATCAATGTAGAGCAACAAGTTAGAACAACAATCCAGTTAAAGAAATAGGTTTAAAACATACCTATTGGGCCATTGGAGTTTCAATTGGATCCTTCAAATTCGAAAGTAGTTGGTATGAGTAAATACAGTAATGCAAGAGCAAAGGAGTATGGACCATAGCTACGGAATCTGACCTGAGAACAGTTGCTCTTCTGCTTTAAACGTGGATTTTGTGTTCGATGTGGTGGTCTTCGTGCTTTGGGCACTGCAGTTGCTTTACAAACTGCTCATGTGGGGGTACTCTGTGGTGGACATGGTGTTGTGCCAACTAGAAGTGGGTTACTATCCACTGGGGTTGGGGTTAGATGGGTTGTAGCTGGTTCCCTGTCCAACGGTGCAAGTGTGCAATCTGGAAGAGTCTCGATTATGTATGGTGGGGCTAGTTCGTGGGCCACTACAACCATGGTTCTATCTGCCTCGACATGTTGCACTGTCTTTTGTGAAGAACGGGTTTTTGCTCCCTTAGATACTTCCATCACTGCCTCCAATTCAAATGGTTGATAAACAAGAAAAGAAATTGAACGTACAGACATTGTATGATAGACAGATGTGGTAATTCACATATATGTTGTCTAACCAAACATGACAGCACGACACAATTTCACATATATAATGGATAACTAAACAGGATGGCATGACACAGTTTCACATATATGATGGATAACTTAACAGGATATAATGGCATAATTCAACATATGATGAGTATCTAAACAGGATGACATGACAAAACTATATGATGTCTTTCTAAAATAGGTTGGGATGAAATAATTCACATACATGTTGTCTAAGTATACAAGATGACATGATATAATTGACATAATTGATTCGTATACTAAGCAGCTGGCACTCGCATGTATGATCTCTAAATTAAGCAAATGGAATTGACTATTGTGCATATGATGTCTAAACTAAGCAATGCAAGACACCATATGCATGATATGAGAAATATAAACACTGCAAATTAGAGCATACACCTCATGTGGGATATAGGACTGGTCATTAGTCTCTGAATCCTCCTCAGAGGAGCTACCTATAACCATCGAGATATACGCTTCAAAAGTACCATTGCCTGCTCTGAAGACCTTGTTTTCACTCCTGATTTTTTCATAACTAGCTCAAATGGCTGATACACATGAAGAGTAGTTCAATATACACAGATTGTCGACAAATGGAATACGTAATGAAAAAAAAATGATAGCATGAGATAATTCACATATATGATGCCTGGCTAAATGGCGGTGCATAATTCACATATATGATAACTGGCTGAAAAACATGGCATTGCATAATTCACATATCTAATATAGAAAGCAAACAGGAGGCATTCACACAAAGCATGTCTAATCTAAGCAGATGGCATGGCAATGCAAGACACCATATGCATGATATGAGCAATATAACCCTGCCAAGTTAGAGCATGCACCTCGGGGGGGGGGGATACGACTGGTCATCTGTCTCTGAATCCTCCTCTGAGGAGCTATCTGTAACCAGCAAGAAATCTGCATCGACAGGTAGCACTGACTGCTCAGAAGACCTTGTTTTCACTCCAGATTTTCCCATGACCGACTCAAATGGCTGATGCACAGGAAGAGTAGATGAATGTATAAACATTGTTGACAAATGGAATAAATTGTGAAAAAGAAATATGGCACGATACAATTCACATATACGATAACTGGCTAAACAGGATGGCATTGCATGATTCACGTATATGATGCCTGGCTAAAGAAGATGGCATTGAATAATTCCCATATACTCCCTCTGTTCCTAAATATTTGTCTTTTTAGAGATTTCAAATGGACTACCACATACAGATGTATATAGACATATATTAGAATGTAGATTCACTTATTTTGCTCCATATGCAGTCACTTGTTGAAAATCTCTAAAAATATAATTATTTAGGAATGGTGGGGGTACGATATAGAAACCAAACAGGTGGCATTCACACAAAGAAAATCTAAAGTAAGCTGATGACATATAAGATGTATAATGTAAGCAATGTGAGGCACCATATGCATGATATGACCAACATCAGCATGCCGAGTTAGAGAAAACACCTCGGGGGGTAAATAGGAGTGGTCGGCTCCCTCTGAATCCCCCTCTGAACAGTTATCTTCCTCTAGGATACAATCTGGAATGGCGGGAGGGGCGCTACTTCGCCCATCATGGAGCGGCGTCTGCATGACATTATATTCCCATGCAACAATCTTCTCTTTTTCTCTACATGTTCAGTACGATTGTGTACAATAACTGACATGCATAATTAAAAAACATAGTTAGATTATGTAAGGCCTAAGTGGTGCATGGAGAAATCAAGACTGATGGTAGCAAACGAGTGGATAGATCCAAAACTAATGATAGAAGGTAGATTATAGCTTCAGTTTAAAAAGATAGACGATGGGTCATCTACTGTTTGTTGCCCACCCAACATGAACGTCATAGAAGACCCCAGATGAATCAGATACTATTCGTTGCTGCCTCGATATGTGCCCGACAGGCATTTTAAAACACAAGTTTGAACATTAGTTTGGACCTGAGTCGGAGTCTAAGAGGTGAACAGGACAATAAAGTAGCATGTAATAATAACCGATGTATAACGTAAGCAGACACGAAAGAGTGCAACCTCTCTTCCGGAACTATATAGTCCTCAGGTTCATCTGCTCAGTTGATGATGGTAATGCAATTGGCGTGGCTGCCGGCAATGGGGAAGATGACTTGAGGCGGCGAAAGAAAGTCTGCAGGGGGAACCTCTGCTACAGTGAACACTTCTGTCGATGGTGCACCTCAGGTGGGGTGGATGACGGCACGACAGGAGCAGGACACAACACACAAAGTTTTCTTTGACATCTATCTGAAAATGAAGTAAATCTGTAAGGGCTCCTTAGAATTGGAGGGTTCTATAAACGCATGGACAGGAAAAACACAGGAACAGTGTAGGAATGCACGTGCAAAACAGAGCATTTGCAAACATAGGATTTCTGTCAACATGGGTGTTTGGTTCACATGAATTGGAAGAACACAAGAATGGAGAAACATGGTAAAATTAAAGTCAAACCACGTGAAAATGAAAAATAAAGAACCTTATTATGCCAGTAATGCAATTAGTCCTGTTCTCCATGCATATTACTTTGAAAAGGACGTCCAAGTGGATATTAAAATTCCTACAATTTTTCTTTGAAATAGACAACAAATGGAAAAAAATCCTCTAGTTTGATTTGCTCCATTCCTTCTAACCAAATGCACAAATAGTAGTACCATAGTAAAGTTTCCAATTCCTATGCTTTCCTTCACTTTGCTTTGAACCAGTGGCGATTCTAGTAGGCAGTCTTGGATAGGCTGAAGCCTGCCCTTGAAATATTTTGTGAGCTTAGATTTGGTCCACATTAGTATCATATAATGTCTATCTTGCTAAACCGATTAAAATTTTGGTTCAAAAGAGCAGTTAGTTTTCTCCCTGTTAACTTTGTGACCACGATTCATTTATTTCTAGATTTGCAACTTCTTTGAACCAAAGGATCCCTGAGGGATCGACATGACTGCAGAGTAACAAAGTGATGCGACGAGTGTACAACCTCTTTGGCATAGCCTTGTCGATCTCAGCATCATTGGGTTGGACCTGGAGGATGGTGATGCTGGTGTGACTATCGGAGGCGGAGAAGAAGATCTGAGGCCTCTGGATACGGTGCCGAGGGTACTGCTCCGCTGTGATGGATGGTTCCGTCAACTTGATGGGCATAATTGTCATAAACACAAAATGCAACAAATAGTTATAAAAGAGAATATATGTATACCACGTCAGAATCATAAACCGGACGAGGGCCGACGGGAACATCTATCAAGACCATGGCACTATATATAACAAACAATCATACAAGTAAGAAAAATTATACAAGTAACTATCTAAGTCATACAAATAAGATTTTTTTTCTATAAAAATGATAAGAAAAAGAGGTTCACCAAGGTGGTGTCGGCGACTAGACGGTGCGAGCGATTGACGTGGTTAGGACGGGGACGGGAAGGCACTAAGTAAACCACACCTACACATATGCAAACTAAGAAGCTAATTTGAGCCCAAATTGCATATAAATCAATAAACTACCACATATAATTACTCCTAAACTAAAATCCACAAATCACTATACTTATAAAGCATTGCAAGAGCTAATCTAGCAATGATATATGAAAGGACAAAGTTAACCTTTGTGAACACTTGGATAGATGGGGTGCTTTCAAATCTTTACAAATTTTGACAATAATGAAGGTGAGCTCAAGCAAGTGGGGAAGAAAGCAAAGAGGAAAGGGAAAAAATAGAGAGCTTCGACTCGGGCTGGACGAAGCACTATATATAATGATCTCTTTACTCCCGGTTGGTTATACAAATCGGGACTAAAGGAGCACCGATAGTCCCGGTTTATGACATGAATCGGGACTAAATGTGCTAGTGGGGCCCAAGCCTGACACAAGCTTGCCACCGCCCCTTTAGTCCCGGGTTCGTGACACGAACAGGGACTAGAGGCACGCCACGAACCGGGACTAATGATGCCCACCTATAAGCCGTTGGAACCGGGACTAATGCCTAATGATCACATTAATACCGGGCTGTTATCAAACCGGGACTAATGGGGCACACGTGAAGTCGTTTTTCTACTAGTGACCATGACGCACGGGACCAAATGGAATACCCGTTGTCAATGGCAAGCCTGGATGCCGCCATCACCAATTCACCATGACGCGAGATGCCGTCGACAACCACCATCGGCCATGGTCGTCCTCTCCACATCTCGCAAGCCGGAGAAAGCTTCAGTAGTTCGGCAGCGCTCGGAGGCGCTTCGGTGGCGGCGCGTGGAGGCACTCCAGCTACGTGGCGGCGCCATCGGACCGGAGCTCGGCGGCATTCGGGCACCATGGTGGAAGAAGCTGATGTTGGGCGTCGGTAGCGGTTCACCATGGTGGAGCTGACGCTGGGGAGGCGATGGCGCTGGTGGTTGACGGTGGTGAGTCCGACTAACGAGTGGCCTTGGCGTGCTCCGGCCGACCCGCTGCGGCTCTTGCGTCGTGCTCCAGTCAGACATCGGGAAATACAAGGGAAAACGACGAGGGAAAACGATGGCTGGAGCAGTGTATTATAAACTGGTTGATTACGAGCGGAATACAAGCGTAACGTGAACACGGGTGTAAGATTTACGACGCAGAAACGACGTTCCAAGTAGGTCGCTCTTTTCTTTTTTTGCTACGGAGGTAGTTTTAGGCTTGTAAATCGTTTAAAAATGGCAATCCAAGCGCGACCTTACTGTTCAGTTCTTGATTTGCACAAATTTAAAGTTGATTCCCCTAGAAAAACAAATTTAAAATTGATTCCCCTAAAAAATAAATTTAAAGTTGATTCAGCCTAATTAACGTTCTCCTCTGCTGTAGCTTTAGTGATGCAAACTTGCATACTGAATAAGGTTGATTTATTGGAAAGAAGCTATGCCTGGAAGTAGCTTTGGTAATACCAATGTTGCAGTTGACTATAAAATATGAAGACTTTAGCAGAGAACACACTTAGTCATTTGCTAAACAAGACCCGGCCGGGCTGTATTGATCGAGTCTTCCTTTACAAATTCAGGCTGCCTGTAATAATCATGAGGATGTTAGTTATTGGTTGCTGGCAATGGCAATAATTGACCTTCCAAATGATAAAATTAGTGTGTATTGCAAGTTAATTAACGCCCCGGCACATCTATTGCTCGTGGAGAAGTCGTCTGGTGACCCACTTGATATTTGTTAGAGAAAAGTATATTATTCGTCCTTCAACTTTTCGTGTAGTCTAGATTTGGTCCCTCAACTTAAAACCAAACAACTTGCATCCCCAACTATCAAAACCAGACAAGGTTCGTCCCTGGTCTTGGTTTTGACCGGTTTTTGTGTTGACGCACACCGGTTTTGACCGGTGCTGACTCAAATTCGCATAATATTTTCATATCCGTGAACTTTTTGAAATTCATATACTTTTCTCAAATTCACGTACTAGTTTTTACAAAGTCACAATTTTTTTGCAAAAGTAAACATATATATTTCAAATCCATGAACTAATTTTAAATTTATGTACTTTTTTGCAAATATGTATTTTTAAAAATTAGCGTACTTTATCAAATCCGCATATTTTCAATGTTCTTGTAAATTTTCCGCAAAAAGAACATAAGATGCTTATAAGTTTTTTCGCAAAAAAAAGGAGAGATGCTTATGAGTTATTCTAGATGAAAGGGTGCTTAGATGTGCCAACGTCCAAGTCATGGGGCAGTTGTACGTACAGCTCACGGAGCAGCTCGATCCTGGCAGTCAGGGTCGGATCATTACCGAGAACATGGTGGATGGTGGCTAGAGATTTACCATATTTTTGATAAGAGGCGCTTTATTACTTGATGAGTGGTTTAAGCATTAGATCAGGCCTCTGCATACTAAAATGTACACAGCCAAAAGAAGTCCACACACAGAAAAAAAAACGAAAAAGGAGGTGAAATGCCAAGAAACATCTATTGTCTGTATATAACGCCTAACACGTAGGGGGGAGCCAATCCTAAGATTATGCTGCCACTCATGTTGGATAGTATCCCTCGTCATAGCCTCCAATCATGTACAGAACTCCATAAAGAGGTTGTGGTTCTCCATACGTTGTAGAGACGACCATAAACGAAGCGTCCCGGTATATCTGTAGATAACCTGCATAATAGATGTGATTTTCCCGTTAAAAACCCTATCATTTCTACACTGCCAAAGCGACCAAATAACAGCGAGCGCTCCCACCCTGAGAAGAGTTCTAATCTTGTGTTCAATCCCATGTAACCAGTTGCCAAATATATTAGCAACACTACAAGGAGGGTTATAGCCAGAAACTATTGGGATGACTAACCATGTAGAACGAGCCAAATTACATTAAAATAACAAATGTTTTATTGTCTCATCATGCTGACAAAAGACACATTGCGTACTTCCATGCAAATTCCACTTAATAAGGTTATCTTTAATAAGAATGACTCCGTGACGAAGATATCATGGAAAGATTTTATTCTTAAGTGGTATTTTCATTTTCCAGATCATTTTGTTATTATCAACTGGCACATCGGCTTGGAGCAAGGCTATGTACATAGACTCCAACGAAAATTGACCATTCCTATGTAGGTTGCAAAGAAATTCATCGAAACCTTGTGACAATTGCACCGTGGATAACCACTGGAGCAGGGTATTCCATGATTGGAGTCTGGGTCCAATTAAATCTCTTATGAACGTCACGCTTGTCGGAAATGATTTCATAACTGTGGTGATAGTATCAACCTTGTGGCGCACAATATTATATAGAGCTGGATATTATTCCCGAAGTGAAGCATTACCTAGACACTTATCCTCCCAGAATATAATTTTCGAGCCATCCTTAATCGTGAAGGAGCCATAGCGAAAAAAATGTTTCTTCGTCGCCATTAAGCTCGCCCAAAAGTGAGAGTCCCCAGGCTTCCAGTATACCTGTTATATCGCCTTCGAACCCACATATTTTCTCTTTAAGAAAGTTTGCCCTACACCATCTTCCGTCAATAACTTTTACAACCATTTGTCTAGGAGGGCCCTATTATTAACCTCAAGGTCATGAATGCCCAACCCGCCCTGGTCTTTGGGATTAAAATTGGGGGAGAATTTCACTTCTTCGGCCAGTCTCAGTTACGCACCAAGTCCAGTTCTCAATAAATGCGTGAGTACCAGAAAAGCATGGTCATAAAAATTCAATAGGAACCTAAATTCCCCTCCGTGTGGATTTGAACCTAGGTGTTGGGTTTGTACATCCACTCCCCCGATCAGTTGAGCTACACTACCAGAAAGTAGAATTTCCTCACGGCCAGAAACCTACAGGAAAATAGCTATTACCGTCAGGAAATTATTTCCTGTCGGTCAGCCGACAGGCAAAACCCGTCAGGAATAAAATGACAGGGAAATGTGCTAATGCCCGATGGGTGACCGATAGGAAAATAATTCCTGTCGCCAGCCCACACGAAAATTTCTTGTCTCGTCAGGATTATGGAGGACCTTTTGTGACGGGTGGCCGTCAGGAAAAAGCTGAAGGAAATATGCCCTAGAGGCAATAATAAAGTTATTATTTATTTCCTTATATCATGATAAATGTTTATTATTCATGCTAGAATTGTATTAACCGGAAACATAATACATGTGTGAATACATAGACAAACAGAGTGTCACTAGTATGCCTCTACTTGACTAGCTCGTTAATCAAAGATGGTTATGTTTCCTAACCATAGACATGAGTTGTCATTTGATTAACGGGATCACATCATTAGGAGAATGATCTGATTGACATGACCCATTCCGTTAGCCTAGCACTTGATCGTTTAGTATGTTGCTATTGCTTTCTTCATGACTTATACATGTTCCTGTAACTATGAGATTATGCAACTCCGTTTACGGAGGAACACTTTGGGTACTACCAAACGTCACAACGTAATCGGGTGATCATAAAGGAGTACTACAGGTGTCTCCAAAGGTACTTGTTGGGTTGGCGTATTTCGAGATTAGGTTTTGTCACTCCGATTGTCGGAGAGGTATCTCTGGGCCTTCTCGGTAATACACATCACATAAGCCTTGCAAGCATTACAACTAATGAGTTAGTTGTGAGATGATGTATTACGGAACGAGTAAAGAGACTTGCCGATGCAGAGATTGAACTAGGTATTGGATACCGACGATCGAATCTCAGGTAAGTAACATACCGATGACAAAGGGAACAACGTATGTTGTTATGCGGTCTGACCGATAAAGATCTTCGTAGAAAATGTAGGAACCAATATGGGCATCCAGGTCCCGCTATTGGTTATTGACCGGAGATGTGTCTCGGTCATGTCTACATTGTTCTCGAACCGTAGGGTCCATGCGCTTAAGGTTTCGATGGCGGTTATATTATGAGTTTGTGTATTTTGATGTACCGAAGGTTGTTCGAGTCCCGGATATGATCACGGACATGACGAGGAGTCTCGAAATGGTCGAGACATAAAGATTAATATATTGGACGGATATATTTGGACACCGGAAAGGTTCCGGAGAAGTTTGGAGCTCCGGAGGTTACCGAACCCCCGGGAGGTATATGGGCCTTATTGGGCCCATGTAGGAGGAAGGAGAAGGAACAAGGGAGGCGCGCCCCCAAGCCCAATCCGACTGGGGAAGGGGCGGCCCCTTTCCTTTCTCCTTCCCCTCTTCCTATTCCTAGTACTAGTACTACTTCCTAATACTAGTACTCCTTCCTTCCCCTCCAAATAAGATAAGGAAGAGAGGGAAACCTACTTGGAGTAGGTTTCCCCCTCCTATGGTGCGCCCCCCCGTGTGGCCGGCCACCTCCTCCCACCCTCTTTTATATGCGGGGGAGGGGGGGCACCCTAGGAGACACAAGTTGATCCTTGAGATCGTTCCTTAGCCGTGTGCGGTGCCCCCCTCCACCATATTCCACCTCGGTCATATCGTAGCGGTGCTTAGGCGAAGCCCTGCGTCGGTGAAACATCAAGATCGTCACCACGGCGTCGTGCTGACGGAACTCCCTCTCCCCGGAGCTTTGCTGGATCGGAGCCCGAGGAGCGTCGTCGAGCTGAACGTGTGCCAAGAACTCGGAGGCGCCGGAGTAACGGCGCTGGGATCGGCTGGATCGCGAGGAGAACGTCGACTACTTCCTACGTCATCATCGACTCGGAGGTGCCGGAGTAATGCACCTTTGGGATCGGCAGGATCGCGAGGAGAACGTCGACTACTTCCTCTACGTTGTGATCGCTTCCGCCACGGTCTCACGAGGGTACGTAGACAACACTCTCCCCTCTCGTTGCTATGCCATCACCATGGTCCTGTGTGTGCGTAGGAAATTTTTTGAAATTACTGCGTTCCCCAACAAAAGCTGCCAGGATATATATTTCCAGAAATTGCCTACTTCTATTATGTAACCTTTAAATAAATGCAAACATACATCCAATGGCCCATATATAAGAAAATGCATCCAAAATAAATGTTTACATAACACATATGAGTCCATTATAAACCATCATTCAACATCCAACAACAATTGACATATCAAAAGTTGTACATGCACTTGCTCAAAAGCAATAAAAATTTTTACACATACATGACACCAATCTGATTCTCATCCATCACATTGCACAGAGCAATGACAACGAAATACACACATTTCTAAGTCACCTAGGTTCATGATAAGGAGCATCACCTACATACATATCACTTCACTATTTCAGATCCAGCAAATTGCAGAAAATTGTAAACACCTAATTAAGTTTCCTAATGAGGATGTACTACCACCAAAGAGATCCAAAATGTATGCACCATAAGATGGTCATTCGTTAGTTCCAAGTGCAGGTGGACTAGTGAGATCCTCCTCCGGATGCACAGTTGTTATCATCAATGCTCTCACCATCATTGCTACCTCCAGTGTTGCCATTACCGATGTGGTCATCCATAGTGTCGTCCTCCAAGCTAACATGGGATGAATTAGTGGTCCCCTACAAAGCCATATACAATATTAATGAGAACCAACAATGATATATATGCCACCTTGTAGAGAGTGATAACATATTCAGATATGGCACTACTTGTATCTACACTCCTGTTGCAGTCTTGACAAAAAAGAAGGCAAATTCTTAGTGATCCAGAAATTGGAAAGTATGACGTACCAGACGGCAAAGTAATCAATAAAAGAAAGACGTGTACTTTGATGATTGAGAACTGGTTTTCTGCTTTTCTTGTCAGAGAAACAAACAAACTCATAACCAGTACTCAATGTTCACTTAAGATATTGATTAGTCCGATTAAATTGGATATTTCAGAGAGGATGTTTGAACCATATGGAAGCAAAAATTAACCATTCATGTATGCGCTATAAAGTAGACAGACCCAGAGACTTAGTTAAGTCCTTGTTAGTATCACAGAATGTACAATGCCCCTGATTTTGTTGCCTATGAACTGAATATCCATACATTGTCAATGAAGTTAATTGAAGGGTTACAGTTGACTAATATCTCAGTACGTTAATGCAGTTCCAAAATCGTGAAATAAATTTTAAGATGGCATAAAAAATTACCTACGATGTTTAGTTACTCGCTCTAGAGCTATATCTCCAGCCTTTCCTTCCATGCATTATTCTCCACGTCTTTGTTGAGTAAGAAACACAATCTAAGCGGACACTTGTATCGATTCTAAGATTATTAGACATGAACACATTCTGAATATAACAGTACATTATATGGCAGAAATCAATAACCGTATGTTTGCCGGGAGATCATGTAATGGTTCCTGCAAAAAAAATGTCATGTAGTACTAGTTAGACTTCACTCTCAAACTTCTAAATACGCTGGAGATTCCGAACGACCTCTGCACATATTGACATCAAGTGATATGAATTAAAAAGATAAAATACAACAATCTTGAACTATGGATACTGAATGTATGAACCTCCTACATGTTCAGAAATATAACATTTTATTTACTATCCACATATAGAATATAAGCAATCACAAATATATCCAGATCACACAAAATGTGAAAAATATAAAAATGGAGTGCAGCTTTGTTTTAGAAATATCACAAAAAACAGCAAACCACAGATATTAAAGTCAGCTTCAAACCAACATGATAGGATGAAGATTGTAATTCAGGTAAGTAAATCATGCCCTCAAAAGAAGATTGTAATAGGACTAGATGTTGGGGCAATTGTCAGCTCCAGATTTGATGCCCAAGTGCCAATGACTGGACAAGAGGATCTGAAGTAAATCATTCCCTCAAAGAAGATCTAGCATGCTACACACACCCTTGAGTGACCAAGGAATATGACCACCGAACCAGAACACTTAAAACTTTTCATCATAAATAAGTAATTTGTCAAATAAATAATACAACAACAAATAATAAGTTAAAAACCAACACATAATAGTATTTGTGAGACAATTACCACAAAGACAAGAATGTATATTGTCAAAGTGTGAGAGATACCTGCGATACGTTTTGCCTTGCTCTTCACTGCATCTATGATATATGCCTTCCTTCCGCCATGAAGATTTATAAAGATGTGAAGCAATACCTACAGGAGACTGGCACAATTATGCAAACCATTGCTTACTTTCCAACTAAAAATATGAATAACTTGCTTATAAACCTGAACACTCACCGACAAAATGATTTGTCAAAGGATGCGATATCTAGAGATTGTATACGTCGGCTGCATCTTCAACAATGATTCGATGATACAGCAGATTCAAGCTACTACAAATCAAGCATTCAAAGGAATAAATATTTGACGTATCTACTTTCAAGACATTATACATACATACATGAAGGAAATATGCCCTAGAGGCAATAATAAAGTTATTATTTATTTACTTATTTCATGATAAATATTTATTATTCATTCTAGAATTGTATTAACCGGAAACATAATACATGTGTGAATACATAGACAAAACAGAGTGTCACTAGTATGCCTCTACTTGACTAGCTCGTTGATCAAAGATGGTTAAGTTTCCTAGGCATAGACATGAGTTGTCATTTGATAAACGGGATCACATCATTAGGAGAATGATGTGATTGACTTGACCCATTACGTTAGCTTAGCACTCGATCGTTTTAGTATACTACTATTGCTTTCTTCATGACTTATACATGTTCCTATAACTATGAGATTATGCAACTCCCGATTACCGGAGGAACACTTTGTGTGCTACCATACGTCACAACGTAACTGGGTGATTATAAAGGTGCTCTACAGGTGTCTCCGAAGGTACTTGTTGAGTTGGCATAGATCGAGATTAGGATTTGTCACTCCAATTGTCGGAGAGGTATCTCCGGGCCCTCTCGGTAATGCACATCACTATAAGCCTTTCAAGCAATGTGACTAATGAGTTCGTTGCAGTATGATGCATTACGGAACGAGTAAAGAGACTTTCCGGTAACGAGATTGAGCTAGGTATTGAGATACCGAAGATCGAATCTCGGGCAAGTAACATACCAATGACAAAGGGAACAACGTATGTTGTTATGCGGTTTGACCGATAAAGATCTTCATAGAATATGTAGGAGCCAATATGAGCATCCAGGTTCCGCTATTGGTTATTGACCGGAGACGTGTCTCGGTCATGTCTACATAGTTCTCGAACCCGTAGGGTCCGCACGCTTAACGTTCAGTGACGATTTGTATTATGAGTTTATGTGTTTTGATGTACCTAAGGTAGTTCGGAGTCCCGTATGAGATCAGGGACATGCCGAGGAGTCTCGAAATGGTCGAGACATAAAGATCAATATATTTGACGACTATATTCGGATATCGAAAAGGTTCCGAGTGATTCGGGTATTTTTCGCAGTACCGGAGATTTACGGGAATTCGTAGTGGGCCTTAATGGGCCATACGGTAAAGGAGAGAAAGGCCTCAAAGGGTGGCCGCACCCCTCACCATGGACTGGTCCGAATTGGACTAGGGAGGGGGTGGGGGGCCTTCCTTCCTTCTCCTTCTCCCTTCCCTTTTTCCTATTCCATGTGGGAGGTGGAATCCTACTAGGACTAGGGAGTCCTAGTAGGACTCCACACTTGGGTTCGCCCTACGAGGGCCGGCCTCCTCCTCCCTCCATCCTTTATATACATGGCCAGGGGGCACCCCATAGACACAACAATTGATCATTGATCTTTTAGCCGTGTGCGGTGCCCCCCTCCACCATAATCCACCTCGGTCATATCGTAGCGGTGCTTAGGCGAAGCCCTGCGTCGGTAGCATCATCATCACCGTCATCACGCCGTTGTGCTGACGGAACTCTCCCTCGAAGCTCTGCTGGACCAGAGTTCATGGGACGTCATTGAGCAGAACGTGTGCTGAACTCGGAGGTGCCGTGCATTCGGTACTTGGATCGGTCAGATCGTGAAGACGTACGACTACATCAACCGTGTTGTTCTAACGATTCCGCTTTCGGTCTACGAGGATACGTGGACAACACTCTCCCCTCTCGTTGCTATGCATCACCATGATCTTGCGTGTGCGTAGGATTTTTTTTGAAATTACTACGTTACCCAACAGTGGCATCCGAGCCAGGTTTTATGTGTAGATGTTATATGCACGAGTAGAACACAGGTGAGTTGTGGGCGATACAAGTCATACTGCTTACCAGCATGTCATACCTTGGTTCGGCGGTATTGTTGGATGAAGCGGCCCGGACCGACATTACGCGTACGCTTACGCGAGACTGGTTCTACCGACATGCTTTGCACACAGGTGGCTGGCGGGTGTCAATTTATCCAACTTTAGTTGAACCGAGTGTGGCTACGCCCGGTCCTTGTGAAGGTTAAAATAACACTAACTTGATGAAATATCGTTGTGGTTTTGATGCGTAGGTAAGAATGGTTCTTTCTCAGCCCGTAGCAGCCACGTAAAACTTGATACAACAAAGTAGAGGACGTCTAACTTTTTTTTGCAGGGCATGTTGTGATGTGATATGGTCAAGGCATGATGCTATATTTATTGTATGAGATGATCATGTTTTGTAATAGAGTTATCGGCAACTGGCATGAGCCATATGGTTGTCGCTTTATTGTATGCAATGCAATCGCCCTGTAATTGTTGGGGAACGTTGCATAAAATAAAAAATTTCCTACGTTCACCAAGATGTATCTATGAGTTCATCTAGCAACGAGTGATAGGAGTGCATCACATACCTTTGTGGATCGTGAGCGGAAGCGTTCAAGAGAACCGGGTTGAGGGAGTCGTACTCGTCGTGATCCAAATCACCGATGACCAAGTGCCGAATAGACAGCACCTCCGCGTTCAACACACGTACGGAGCGGATGACGTATCCCGCACCTTGATCCAGCAAGGAGGAGGGAGAGGTTGAGGAAGATCCAGCAGCATGACGGCGTGGTGGTGGATGCAGCAGAATTCCGGCAGGGCTTCGCCAAGCGACTACGGGAGGAGGAGGTGTAGCAAGGGGGAAGGGAGGCGCCAGGTGCAAGGGTGCGGCTGCCCTCCCTCCCCCCTCTATATATAGGGTCCCCAGGGGGGGCGGCCCTAGGAGATTGAATCTCCAAGGGAGGGCGGCGGCCAGGGGGGTGGAGTGCCCCCCAAGGCAAGTGGAGGCGCCCCCTCCCCTAGGGTTCCCAACCCTAGGCGCAGAGGGGGGCCCAGGAGGGGCGCACCAGCCCACCAGGGGCTGGTTCCCCTCCCACTTCAGCCCATGTGGCCCTCCGGGATGGGTGGCCCCACCCGGTGGACCCCCGGGACCCTTCTGGTGGTCCCGGTACAATACCGGTGAACCCGGAAACTTTCCCGATGACCGAAACTCGACTTCCCATATATAATTCTTTACCTCCGGACCATTCCGTAACTCCTCGTGACGTCCAGGATCTCATCTGGGACTCCGAACAACTTTCGGTTTGCTGCATACTAATATCTTTACAACCCTAGCGTCACCGAACCTTAAGTGTGTAGACCCTACGGGTTCGGGAGACATGCAGACATGACCGAGACGGCTCTCCGGTCAATAACCAACAGCGGGATCTAGATACCCATGTTGGCTCCCACATGTTCCACGATGATCTCATCGGATGAACCACGATGTCGAGGATTCAAGCAACCCCGTATACAATTCCCTTTGTCAATCGGTACGTTACTTGCCCGAGATTCGATCGTCGGTATCCCAATACCTCGTTCAATCTCGTTACCGGCAAGTCACTTTACTCGTACTATAATGCATGATCCCGTGACCAAACACTTGGTCACTTTGAGCTCATTATGATGATGCATTACCGAGTGGGCCTAGAGATACCGCTCCGTCATACGGAGTGACAAATCCCAGTCTCGATCCGTGACAACCCAACAGACACTTTCGGAGATACCTGTAGTGCACCTTTATAGTCACCCAGTTATGTTGTGATGTTTGGTACACCCAAAGCACTCCTATGGTATCCGGAAGTTACACGATCTCATGGTCTAAGGAAAAGATACTTGACATTGGAAAAGCTCTAGCAAAACGAACTACACGATCTTGTGCTATCCTTAGGATTGGGTCTTGTCCATCATATCATTCTCCTAATGATGTGATCCCGTTATCAATGACATTCAGTGTCCATAGTTAGGAAACCATGACTATCTATTGATCAACGAGCTAGTCAACTAGAGGCTCACTAGGGACATGTTGTAGTCTATGTATTCACACGTGTATTACGATTTCCGGATAATACAATTATAGCATGAATAAAAGACAATTATCATGAACAAGGAAATATAATAATAATCCTTTTATTATTGCCTCTAGGGCATATTTCCAACAGTCTCCCACTTGCACTAGAGTCAATAATCTAGTTACATTGTGATGAATCGAACACCCATAGAGTTCTGGTGTTGATCATGTTTTGCTTTCATGAAGAGGTTTAGTCAACGGATCTGCGACATTCAGATCCGTATGCACTTTTCAAATTTCTATGTCTCCATCTTGAACATTTTCACGAATGGAGTTGAAGCGACGCTTGATGTGCCTGGTCTTCTTGTGAAACCTGGGCTCCTTGGCAAGTGCAATAGCTCCAGTGTTGTCACAGAAGAGTTTGATCGGCCCCGACGCATTGGGTATGACTCCTAGGTCGGTGACGAACTCCTTCACCAAAATTGCTTCTTGCGCTGCCTCCGAGGCTGCCATGTACTCCGCTTCACATGTAGATCCCGCCACGACGCTCTGCTTGCGGCTACACCAGCTTACTGCTCCACCATTCAACATATACACGTATCTGGTTTGTGACTTAGAGTCATCCAGATCTGTGTCGAAGCTAGCGTCGACGTAACCCTTTACGACGAGCTCTTCGTCACCTCCATAAACGAGAAACATGTCCTTTGTCCTTTTGCAGGTACTTCAGGATATTCTTGACCGCTGTCCAGTGTTCCTTGCCGGGATTACTTTGGTACCTTCCTACCAAACTTACGGCAAGGTTTACATCAGGTCTGGTACACAGCATGGCGTACATAATAGATCCTATGGCTGAAGCATAGGGGATGACACTCATCTCTTCTTTATCTTCTGCCGTGGTCGGGCATTGAGCCGAGCTCAATCTCACACCTTGCAATACAGGCAAGAACCCTTTCTTGGACTGATCCATTTTGAACTTCTTCAATATCTTATCAAGGTATGTGCTTTTTGAAAGACCTGTGAGGCGTCTCGATCTATCCCTATAGATCTTGATGCCTAATACGTAAGCAGCTTCTCCAAGGTCCTTCATTGAAAAACTCTTATTCAAGTAGGCCTTAATGCTGTCCAAAAGTTCTATATCATTTCCCATCAAAAGTATGGCATCTACATATAATATGAGAAATGCTACAGAGCTCCCTCTCAGTTTCTTGTAAATGCAGGCTTCTCCATAAGTCTGCATAAACCCAAACGCTTTGATCATCTCATCAAAGCGAATGTTCCAACTCCGAGATGCTTGCACCAGCCCATAAATGGATCGCTGGAGCTTGCATACCTTGTTAGCATTCTTAGGGTCGACAAAACCTTCCGGCTGTATCATATACAGTTCTTCCTTAAGATAGCCATTAAGGAATGTCGTTTTGACGTCCATTTGCCATATCTCATAATCATAGTATGCGGCAATTGCTAACATGATTCGGACGAACTTCAGCTTCGCTACGGGAGAGGAAGTCTCGTCGTAGTCAACCCCTTGAACTTGCTGATAACCCTTAGTGACAAGTCGAGCTTTATAGATGGTAACATTACCATCCGCGTCCGTCTTCTTCTTAAAGATCCATTTGTTTTCTATCGCTCGCCGATCATCGGGCAAGTCTGTCAAAGTCCATACTTTGTTTTCATACATGGATCCTATCTCGGATTGCATGGCTTCAAGCCATTTGTTGGAATCTGGGCCCGCCATCGCTTCTTCATAGTTCGAAGGTTCACCGTTGTCCAACAACATGATTTCCAGGACAGGGTTGCCATACCACTCTGGTGTGGAACGTGTCCTTGTGGACCTACGAAGTTCAGTAGCAACTTGATCCAAAGTACCTTGATCATCATCATTAATTTCCTCTCCAGTCGGTGTAGGCACCACAGAACAGTTTCTGAGCTGCACTACTTTCCGGTTCAAGAGGTAGTACTTCATCGAGTTCTACTTTCCTCCCACTTACTCCTTTCGAGAGAAACTCTTTTTCCGTAAAGGATCCGTTCTTGGCAACAAAGATCTTGCCTTCGGATCTAAGGTAGAAGGTATACCCAATGGTTTCCTTAGGGTATCCTATGAAGACGCATTTTTCCGACTTGGGTTCGAGCTTTTCAGGTTGAAGTTTCTTGACATAAGCATCGCATCCCCAAACTTTTAGAAACCGACAGCTTAGGTTTCTTCCCAAACCATAATTCATACGGTGTCGTCTCAACGGATTTAGACGGTGCCCTATTTAAAGTGAATGTAGCTGTCTCTAGAGCGTATCCCCAAAATGATAGCGGTAAATCAGTAAGAGACATCATAGATCGCACCATGTCCAATAGAGTGTGATTACGACGTTCGGACACACCGTTACGCTGAGGTGTTCCATTCGGCGAAAGTTGTGAAACGATTCCACATTTCCTTAAGTGTGTACCAAATTCGTGACTTAAATATTCTCCTCCACGATCTGATCGTAAGAACTTTATTTTTCGGTCATATTGATTCTCTACCTCATTATGAAATTCCTTGAACTTTTCAAAGGTCTCAGACATGTGTTTCATCAAGTAGACATACCCATATCTACTCAAGTCGTCAGTGAGAGTGAGCACATAACGATATCCTCCGCGAGCCTCAACACTCATTGGACCGCACACATCGGTATGTATGATTTCCAATAAGTTGGTTGCTCGCTCCATTGTTCCGGAGAACGGAGTCTTGGTCATTTTTCCCATGAGGCATGGTTCGCATGTGTCAAATGATTCATAATCGAGAGACTCTAAAAGTCCATCAGCATGGAGCTTCTTCATGCGCTTGACACCAATGTGACCAAGGCAGCAGTGCCACAAGTATGTGGGACTATCGTTATCAACTTTACATCTTTTGGTATTCACACTATGAATATGTCTAACATCACGTTCGAGATTCATTAAGAATAAACCATTAACCATCGGAGCATGACCATAAAACATATCTCTCATATAAATAGAACAACCATTATTCTCGGATTTAAATGAGTAGCCATCTCGTATTAAATGAGATCCTGATACAATGTTCATGCTCAAACTTGGCACTAAATAACAATTATTGAGGTTCAAAACTAATCCCATAGGTAAATGTAGAGGTAGCGTGCCGACGACGATCACATCGACCTTGGAACCATTCCCGACGCGCATCGTCACCTCGTCCTTCGCTAGTCTCCGCTTATTCCGCAACTCCTGCTGTGAGTTACAAATATGAGGAACGACACCGGTATCAAATACCCAGGAGTTACTACGAGTACTGGTAAGGTACACATAAATTACATGTATATCACATATACCTTTAGTGTTGCCGGCCTTCTTGTCCGCTAAGTATTTGGGGCAGTTCCGCTTCCAGTGACCCTTCCCTTTCCAATAAAAGCACTCAGTCTCAGGCTTGGGTCCATTCTTTGACTTCTTCCCGGCAATCGGCTTTATCGGGCGCGGCAACATCCTTGCCGTCCTTCTTGAAGTTCTTCTTACCCTTGCCCTTCTTGAACTTAGTGGTTTTATTGACCATCAACACTTGATGTTCTTTCTTGATTTCTACCTTTGCTGATTTCAGCATTGAAAATACTTCAGGAATAGTTTTCACCATCCCCTGCATATTGTAGTTCATCACAAAGCTCTTATAGCTCGGTGGGAGCGACTGAAGGATTCTGTCAATGACTGACTCGTCCGGGAGGTTAATGTCCAGCTGGGACAGGCGGTTGTGCAAACCAGACATTTTGAGTATGTGCTCACTGACAGAACTATTTTCCTCCATCTTACAACTATAGAACTTGTCGGAGACTTCATATATCTCGACCTGGGCATGAGCTTGGAAAACCATTTTCAGCTCCTCGAACATCTCATATGCTCCGTGTTGCTCAAAACGCTTTTGGAGCCCGGTTTAAGCTGTAAAGCATGCCGCACTGAACGAGGGAGTAATCATCAGCACGAGACTGCCAAGTGTTCATAACGTCTTGGTTCTGTGGGATGGGTGCTTCACCTAGCGGTGCTTCTAGGACATATTGTTTCTTGGCAGCTATGAGGATGATCCTCAGGTTCCGGACACAGTCCGAATAGTTGCTGCCATCATCATTCAGCTTGGTTTTCTCTAGGAATGCGTTGAAGTTCATGTTGACATGAGCGTTGGCCATTTGATCTACAAGACATTTTTGCAAAGATTTTAGACTAAGTTCATGATAATTAAGTTCATCTAATTAAAATATTTAATGAACTCCCACTCAGATTTGACATCCCTCTACTCATCTAAGTGTTACATGATCCGAGTCGACTAGGCCGTGTCCGATCATCACGTGAGACGGACTTGTCATCATCGGTGAACATCTCCATGTTGATCGTATCTTCCATACAACTCATGTTCGACCTTTCTGTCTCTTGTGTTCCGAGGCCATGTCTGTACATGCTAGGCTCGTCAAGTTAACCTAAGTGTGTTGCATGTGTAAAATTGTCTTACACCCGTTGTATGTGAACGTAGGAATCTATCACACCCGATCATCACGTGGTGCTTCGAAACGACGAACTTTAGCAACGACGCATAGTTAGGGAGAACACTTTCTTGAAATTATTATATGGGATCATCTTATTTACTACCGTCGTTCTAAGTAAACAAGATGCATAAACATAATAAACATCACATGCAATTATATAGTAGTGACATGATATGGCCAATATCATATAGCTCCTTTGATCTCCATCTTCGGGCTCCATGATCATCTTGTCACGGCATGACACCATGATCTCCATCATCATGATCTCCATCATCGTGTCTCCATGAAGTTGCTCGCCAACTATTACTTCTACTACTATAGCTAACGGTTTAGCAATAAAGCAAAGTAATTACATGGCGTTGAATCAATGACACGCAGGTCATACAATAATTAAGACAACTCCTATGGCTCCTGCCGGTTGTCATACTCATCGATATGCAAGTCGTGATTCCTATTACAAGAACATGATCTCATACATCACAATATATCATTCATCATTCATCACAACTTTTGGCCATATCACATCACAAGGCAATTGCTGCAAAAACAAGTTAGGCGTCCTCTAATTGTTGTTGCATCTTTTACGTGGCTGCAATAGGGTTCTAGCAAGAACGTTTTCTTACCTCTGAAAAAGCCACAACGTGATTTGTCAACTTCTATTTACACTTCATAAGGACCCTTTTCATCGAATCCGCTCCAACTAAAGTGGGAGAGACAGACACCGCTAGCCACCTTATGCAACTAGTGCATGTCGATCGGTGGAACCTGTCTCACGTAAAGCGTCGTGTAAGGTCGGTCCGGCCGCTTCATCCCACAATACCGCTGAAGCAAAATAAGACTAGTAGCGGCAAGAAAGTTGACAACATCTACGCCCACAACAAATTGTGTTCTACTCGTGCAAAGAGAACTACGCATAGACCTAGCTCATGATGCCACTTTTGGGGAACGTTGCATAAAATAAAAAATTTCCTACGTTCACCAAGATCTATCTATGAGTTCATCTAGCAATGAGTGATAGGAGTGCATCTACATACCTTTGTAGATCGTGAGCAGAAGCGTTCAAGAGAACGGGGTTGAGGGAGTCGTACTCGTCGTGATCCAAATCACCGATGACACAGTGCCGAACGGACAACACCTCCGTGTTCAACACACGTACGGAGCGGATGACGTCTCCCGCACCTTGATCCAGCAAGGAGGAGGGAGAGGTTGAGGAAGATCCTGCAGCACGACAACGTGGTGGTGGATGCAGCAGAGTTCCGGCAGGGCTTCGCCAAGCGACTACGGGAGGAGGAGGTGTAGCAAGGGGGAAGGGAGGCGCCAGGTGCAAGGATGCGGCTGCCCTCCCTCCCCCCTCTATATATAGGGTCCCCAGTGGGGGCGCCGGCCCTAGGAGATTGAATCTCCAACGGGGGGCGGCGGCCAGGGGGGTGGAGTGCCCCCCAAGGCAAGTGGAGGCGCCCCCTCCCCTAGGGTTCCCAACCCTAGGCGCAGAGGGGGGCACAGGGGGGGCGCACCAGCTCACCAGGGGCTGGTTCCCCTCCCACTTCAGCCCATGTGGCCCTCCGGGATGGGTGGCCCCACCCGGTGGACCCCCGGGACCCTTCCGATGGTCCCGGTACAATACCGGTGAACCCCGAAACTTTCCCGATGGCCGAAACTCGACTCCCCATATATAATTCTTTACCTCCGGACCATTCCGGAACTCCTCGTGACGTCCGGGATCTCATCCGGACTCGAACAACTTTCGGTTTGCTGCATACTAATATCTTTACAACCCTAGCGTCACCGAACCTTAAGTGTGTAGACCCTACAGGTTCGGGAGACATGGAGACATGACCGAGACGGCTCTTCGGTCAATAACAAACAGCGGGATCTGGATACCCATGTTGGCTCCCACATGTTCCACGATGATCTCATCGGATGAACCACGATGTCGAGGATTCAAGCAACCCCGTATACAATTCCCTTTGTGAATCGGTACGTTACTTGCCCGAGATTCGATCGTCGGTATCCCAATACCTCGTTCAATCTCGCATCGGCAAGTCACTTTACTCGTACTGTAATGCATGATCCCGTGACCAAACACTTGGTCACTTTGAGCTCATTATGATGATGCATTACCTAGTGGGCCCAGAGATACCTCTCCATCATACGGAGTGACAAATCCAAGTCTCGATCTGTGACAACCCAACAGACACTTTCGAAGATACCTGTAGTGCACCTTTATAGTCACCCAGTTACCTTGTGACGTTTGGTACACCCAAAGCACTCCTACGGTATCCGGGAGTTACACGATCTCAAGGTCTAAGGAAAAGATACTTGACACTGGAAAAGCTCTAGCAAAACGAACTACACGATCTTATGGGTCTTGTCCATCACATCATTCTCCTAATCATGTGATCCCGTTATCAATGACATTCAATGTCCATAGTCAGGAAACCATGACTATCTATTGATCAACGAGCTAGTCAACTAGAGGCTCACTAGGGACATGTTGTACTCTATCTATTCACATGTGTATTACGATTTCCAGATAATACAATTATAGCATGATTAAAAGATAATTACCATGAACAAGGAAATATAATAATAATCCTTTTATTATTGCCTCTAGGGCATATTTCCAAAAGTAATTGCTTTACTTTGTCACTAAGTGGTAGCGATAGTCGTAGAAGCAATAGTTGGCGAAACGAAAATGATGCTATGATGGAGATCAAGGTGTCGCGTGATACGTCTCCAACGTATATATAATTTTTTATTGCTCCATGCTACTTTATCTACTGTTTTAGGCTTTATTGGGCTTTATTTTACACTTTTATATCATTTTTGGGACTAACCTATTAACCGGAGGCCGAGCCCATATTGTTGTTTTTTTTTGCCTATTTCAGTATTTCGAAGAAAAGGAATATCAAACGGAGTCCAAACGGAATGAAACCTTCGGGAACATGATTTTCTCACCGAACGTGATCCAGAGAACTTGGAGTGCAAGTCAAGAAGCAACCGGAGCCTCCACGAGATAGGAGGGCGCCTCCCCTATAGGGCGCGCCCCTGTCTTGTGGGCCCCTCGGGCGGCCACCGACGTACTTCTTCTTCCTATATATACCTACGCACCCCGAAAACATCCAGGGGCACCACAAAACACAATTTCCACCACCGTAACCTTCTGTATCCGCGAGATCCCATCTTGGAGCCTTCACCGACACTCTGCCGGAAGGGGAATCAAGCACGGAAGGCCTCTACATCAACATCCTTGCCCCTCCGATGAGTTGTGAGTAGTTTACCACAGACCCACGGGTCCATAGTTATTAGCTAGATGGCTTCTTCTCTCTTTTTGGATCTCAATACAATGTTCTCCCCCTCTCTTTTTGGATCTCAATACAATGTTCTCCCCCTCTCTTGTGGAGATCTATTCGATGTAATCTCTTTTTGCGGTGTGTTTGTCGAGATCCGATGAATTGTGGGTTTATGATCAAGTTTATCTATGAATAATATTTGAATCTTCTCTGAATTCTTTTATGTATGATTAAGTTATCTTTGCAAGTCTATTCGAATTATCAGTTTGGTTTGGCCTACTAGATTGATCTTTCGTGCCATGGGAGAAGTGCTTAGCTTTGGGTTCAATCTTGCAGTGTCCTTACCCGGATGTAAAGGGTTGCAAGACACGTATTGTATTGTTGCCATCGAGGATAACAAGATGGGGTTTATATCATATTGCATGAGTTTATCCCTCTACATCATGTCATCTTGAATTATGCGTTACTCTGTTCTTATGAACTTAATACTCTAGATGCATGCTGGATAGCGGTCGATGTGTGGTGTAATAGTAGTAGATGCAGGCAGGAGTCGGTCTACTTGTTATGGACGTGATGCCTATATACATGATCATGCCTAGATAATCTCATAACTATGCGCTTTTTTATCAATTGCTCGACAGTAATTTGTTCACCCACCGTAATACTTATGCTATCTTGAGAGAAGCCACTAGTGAAACCTATGGCCCCCGGGTCTATCTCTTATCATATTTACTTCCAATCTAATTTTATTTGCATCTTTACTTTTTGCATCTATATTATAAAATACCAAAAATATATTTATCTTATCATACTATCTTTATTAGATCTCACTTTCGCAAGTGGCCGTGAAGGGATTGACAACCCCTTTATTGCGTTGGTTGCGAGTTCTCAGTTTGTTTGTGTCTCTGCGTTGCGTTGACAACATAATTCGCAAGAGCCTCCTACTGGATTGATACCTTGGTTCTCAAAACTGAGGGAAATACTTACGCTACACTTTGCTGCATCACCCTCTCCTCTTCGAGGAAAACCAACGCAAGCTCAAGACGTAGCATCGCGCCGGTGATGATGGTGATCATGACGGTGCTTTGGAGATGGAGATCAAAGGCACGAGAAGATGATGGCCATATCATATCACTTATATTGATTGCATGTGATGTTTATCCTTTATGCATCTTATTCTGCTTTGTTTGACGTTAGCATTATAAGATGATCTCTCACTAAATTTCAAGGTAAAAGTGTTCTCCCTGAGTATGCACCGTTGCCAAAGTTCGTCGTGCCGAGACAACACGTGATGATCGGGTGTGATAAGCTCAACGTTCATCTACAACGGGTGTAAGACATTTTTGCACACGCAGAATACTCGAGTTAAACTTGATGAGCATAGCATATGTAGATATGGCCTTCGAACACTGAGACCGAAAGGTCGAGCGTGAATCATAGTAGATATGATCAACATAGTGATGTTCACCATTGAAAACTACTCCATCTCACGTGATGACCGGACATGGTTTAGTTGATTTGGATCACGTGATCACTTAGAAGGTTAGAGGGATGTCTATCTAAGTGGGAGTTCTTATGTAATATGATTAACTAAACTTTAATTTATCATGAACTTAGTCTTGGTAGTATTTTGCAAATTATGTTGTAGATCAATAGCTCGCGTTGTTGCTTCCCTATGTTTATTTTGATATGTTCCTAGAGAAAACTAAGTTGAAAGATGATAGTAGCAATGATGCGGACTGGTCCATGATCTGAGGTTTATCCTCATTGCTGCACAGAAGAATTATGTCCTTGATGCACCGCTAGGTGACAGACCTATTGTAGGAGCAGATGCAGACGTTATGAACGTTTGGCTAGCTCAATATGATGACTACATGATAGTTTAGTGCACCATGCTTAACGACTTAGAATCGGGACTTCAAAGATGTTTTGAACGTCATGGACCATAAGTGATGTTCTAGGAGTTGAAGTTAATATTTCAAGAAAATACCCGAGTTGAGAGATGAAGTCTCCAACAAGTTCTATAGCTAAAAGATGGAGGAGAATTGGTCAACTAGTGAGCATGTGCTCAGATTGTCTGGGTACTACTATCGCTTAAATCAAGTGGGAGTTAATCTTCTAGATAAGATAGTGATTGACAGAGTTCTCTAGTCACCATCACCAAGTTACTAGAACTTCGTGATGAACTATAGTATACAAGGGATGACGAAAACGATTCCCGAGCTCTTCGTGATGTTGAAAATCAACGAAGGTAGAAATCAAGAAAGAGCATCAAGTGTTCAAGATTGACAAGACCACTAGTTTCAAGAAAAGGGCAAAGGGAAAGAAAGGGAACTTCAAATAGAATGACAATAAAGTTGTCACTCTCGCGAAGAAGCCCAAAGCTGGACCAAAGCCTGAAATTGAGTGCTTCTACTGCAAAGGAAATGGTCACTGGAAGTGGAAATGCCCTGAATATTTGGTAGATAAGAAGGATGGCAAAGTGAACAAGGGTATATTTGATATACAGGTTATTGATGTGTACCTTACTAGTGTTTATAGTAGCCCCTGAGTATTTGATACTTGTTCGGTTGCTAAGATTAGTAACTCGAAACAGGAGTTACAGAATAAACAGAGACTAGTTGAGGGTGAAGTGACGATGTGTGTTGGAAGTGGTTCCAAGATTGATATGATCATCATCGCACACTCCTTATACTTTCGGGATTAGTGTTAAACCTATATAAATGTTATTTGTTGTTTGCATTGAGCATGAATATGATTTGATCATGTTTATTGCAATACGGTTATTCATTTAAAGTCAGAGAATAATTGTTGTTCTGTTTACATGAATAAAACCTTCGATGGTCATACACCCAATGAAAATAGTTTGTTGGATCTCGATCGTAATGATACACATATTCCGAATATTGATGCCAAAAGATGCAAAGTTGATAATGATAGTGCAACTTATTTTTGGAATACACATATTACTTCCGTTTGGGTCATATCGGTGTAAAGCGCGTGAAGAAACTCCATAAAGATGGATATTTGGAATCACTTCGTTATGAATCATTTGATGCTTGCGAACCGTGCCTTCTGGGCAAGATGACTAAAACTCCATTCTCCGAAATAATGGGACGAGCTACTGACTTGTTGGAAATAATACATACCGATGTATGCGGTCCAATGAGTGTTGATGCTCGTGGCGGGTATCGTCATTTTCTGACCTTCACAGATGACTTGAGCAGATCTGAGTATATCTACTGAATGAAGCACAAGTCTGAAACATTTGAAAAGTTTAAAGAATTTCAGAGTGAAGTGGAGAATCATCGTAACAAGAAAATAAAGTTTCTACAATCTGATCGTAGAGGAGAATATTTGAGTTACGAGTTTGGTCTTCATTTGAAACAATGTGGAATAGTTTCATAGCTCACACCACCTAGAACACCACAAGCGTAATGGTGTGTCCGAACGTCATAACAACACTTTATTGGATATGTTACGATCTATGATGTATCTTACCGATTTACCACTACCATTTTGGGGTTATGCATTAGAGACAACTACATTCACTTTAAATAGGGCACCATCAAAATCCGTTGAGACGACACCTTATGAACTATGGTTTGGCAAGAAACCAAAGTTGTCGTTTTTTAAAGTTTGGAGTTGCAATGCTTATGTGAAACAGTTTCAGCCTGATAAGCTCGAACCCAAATTGGAGAAATTCATCTTGATAGGATACCCAAAGGAAACTGTTGGATACACCTTCTATCACAGATCCGAAGGCAAGATATTCGTTGCTAAGATGGATCCTTTATAGAGAAGGAGTTTCTCTCGAAAGAAGTGAGTGGGAGGAAAGTAGAGCTTGATAAGGTAATTGTACCTTCTCCCGAATTGGAAAGTAGTTCATCACAGAAATCAGTCCCAGTGATTCCTACACCAATTAGTGAGGAAGCTAATGATGATGATCATGAAACTTCAGATTAAGTTACTACAGAACCTCGTAGGTCTTCCAAAGTACAGTCCGCACCAGAGTGGTATGGTAATCCTGTTCTGGAAGTCATGTTACTAGACCATGATGAACCTACGAACTATGAGGAAGCGATGATGAGCCAAGATTCCGCGAAATGGCTTGAAGGCCATTAAATCTGAGATAGGATCCATGTATGAGAACAGAGTATGGACTTTGGTTGACTTGCCCGATGATCGGCAAGCCATCAAGAATGGATGGATCTTCAAGAGGAAGACATACACTGATAGTAGTGTTACTATCTACAAAGCTATACTTGTCGAAAATGGTTTTGAAAAAGTTCAAGGTGTTAACTACGATGAGATTTTCTCACCCGTAGTGATGCTTAAGTCTGTCCGAATCATGTTAGCAATTGCCGCATTTTATGATTATGAAATTTGGCTAATGGATGTCAAAACTGCATTCCCGAATAGATTTCTGGAAGAAGACTTGTATATGATGCAACCAGAAGGTTTTGTCGATCCAAAAGGTGCTAACAAAATGTGCAAGCTCCAGTGATCCATCTATGGTCTGGTGCAAGCATCTTGGAGTTGGAATATACGCTTTGATGAGTTGATCAAAGCATATGGTTTTATACAGACTTTTGAAGAAGCCTGTATTTACAAGAAAGTGAGTGGGAGCTCTGTAGCATTTCTGATATTATATGTGGACGACATATTGTTGCTTGGAAATGATATGGAATTTCTGGATAGCATAAAAGGATACTTGAATAAAATTTTTTCAATGAAAGACCTTGGTGAAGCTGCTTACACATTGAGCATCAAGATCTATAGAGATAGATCAAGACGCTTGATAAGATTTTTCAATGAGTACATACCTTGATAACATTTTGAAGTAATTCAAAATGGAACAATCAAAGAAGGAGTTCTTGCCTGTGTTGCAAGGTGTGAAGTTGAGTAAGACTCAAAACCAGACTATGGCAGAAAATAGAAAGAGAACGAAAAGTCATTCCCTATGCCTCAGTCATAGGTTTTATAAAGTATGCTATGCTGTGTACCAGACCTATTGTATACCTTGCTCTGAGTTTGGCAAGGGAGTACAATTTTGATATAAGAGTAGATCACTGGACAGTGGTCAAGAATATCCTTAGTGAGGACTAAGAAAATATTTCTCTATTATGGAGGTGATAAAAGAGCCCATCGTAAAGACTTATGTCGGTACAAGCTTTTACACCGATCCAGATGACTCTAAGTCTCAATCTGGATACATATTGAAAGTGGGAGCAATTTGCTAGAGTAGCTCCGTGCAGAGCATTGTAGACATAGAATATTTGCAAAATACATACGGATCTGAATGTGCCAGACCCGTTGACTAAGCTTCTCTCACAAGAATAACATGATCACACCTTAGTACTCTGGGTGTTAATCACAGAGCGATGTGTTGACACCAGATTTTGGCACGGCCAATAACTTAATTAAGATGGCCTCTAATGGATAAGTGTTCGAAGTGAGAAAGTTCTGTATCATCAAAAGGAAAAACTTTGATATTTGGGCCATAGCCATCCGGTCTCATCTCTGAGGCCGAAGTTGTGTTTGAAGTACTCAAATTTTGTATTCAGAAAACTATTCAGCCGATTACTCCCCCAAAATGGCCTCATATGAGAAACTATTCTACACGGATTGTCTTCGTCTTGTCGAAACGATCGATTTTGATATAAAGAACATAGAAATCGGATTTCTTATGCAAAAGTTAGAGCCAAAACGGTGTGCTGCATAAGTTTGCCCCGGAAGTTCCGGGCAAAACTTCCGGGGAGGTTCCGGCCTAAACAGAAAGTACGCACGCGGTTCGTCCCGAAAGCTGGAATTTCAACATTATTTGCAGATTTGCGGGCCATAATTCAATCTCAAGATGACCTCGGATGAAAAAGTGATGAACTGAAGAGTTTTTCTCCATTGCAAGATCTACAACTTTGCGTTTTGGACCATCGCGATCTGAGGCCATGTGTGACCTGCAGGAGCTATACAAGAGGGCTACTTGATGTAATTTTAGCCCGGAAGTTCCGGGCTGACCGGAAGTTTCGGCCCTCGTAGTCCGAGTTAGGTTAACTTTTGATGTTTTGGACGAGATTTGATTCCTTTTCTTGTACGGAAAGTCCAGCCGCCTCATATATATGTAAGGGGTGCCGGCCAATTGAACAACACACAATCAGACATATCAATCTATCATCTTTTACCTTCATTGGCGACGAACCTCGAGCCCCTAGGGGCGATCAGGTCGACTTGGAGCAGCCCATAGCCGCCGCAAGCCCTGACGGGGTCCCTCCCGGGCAAGCGGGGCTTCGGGTCTACAAAAGCGCCCGTCGACTGTCTTGCGTATCGCGCTTCCAGCGGGTCTCCTTCGACGTGAGCTGCGGTGCATCACCCCCGGCGTCGAGGGTACACGTGACGTGTTCTAACACACTTTTTGGCGACTCCACCGGGGACGAAGCTTTGAACGGTCTCCAGCCCGTTCTTGCTACGAAGAGATCGTCATCAAGTTGCTGCAATCTACAAAGGTAATATGAATACCCAATTCCCCTTTGTTGATGCAAATAATCCATATGTTGTTGCTAGATCACCTAATGAGCATAATGTATCGGCTAGCCCTAGTTTTATCAATCATGCATCAAATTATGCGCAAGGGCCGATGCAAAACAAATTTGGTGCTTCAAATTCTTATGATTTTAGCAACATACAACATATGTATCCAAACTCGCATGCATCGGCAACCCCACAAATCCCTATGCCGATGAACAACATGATGGGTTTTGTTAATCAATTCGAAACACCTCATGTTAGAATTTCCAATGCCATGCAAGAAAGTTTCACCCTTTTATTCATCGGCAAGTAACATGCAATATACTAATCCAACCATGCCGACGAACGAGAGAATTGGCCATGCTACTACTAGCTATTCGGCCAGTTATTCTCAACCGTCATATGCTACACCTCATGACAATAATTTTTCAGCAGCATACACAACTGTAGATGTTCATAATTCGGTTTCACACCTTCCTGGTCATAGTCGAATAAATGTAAATTTTACTCGAGCAGTTGTGCCCAATATTGTAGAAGATGAGGTAGTGGTGGTTGCGTTGAAGAGTTTAGCCCAAAATAAGAGGATTAGTGCTCTTTGCCTTGAATGACATGAAAAGTGGCTATTTCCTGATTATGTCGCAATAAAAGGTAGAGTTTTGCAAGAAGATGAATCTTTGCCAATTGATAAAATTGGCGAGCAAAAATATGGTTTTACAACAATGCATATGCCTTCACCTAGTACTACATCATATTATACACCCCCTACAAAATTGCAAAGTTTCGGCAACACCCATGTGTCATTGCCAAAAGAATCTAAAAGCATTGGGGGGCGATCATATCCGGAGTGGGATGAAGTTGAGAAAAAACTTAAAGCGAATCTTGCCTCTCGCCGCCAAAAACAAATTGAAGGAGAATTGACTCAAATAAAAGAAGCATTGCCAATTGATAGTATCAACGAAAAGATGGATAATTCGAAACATGAAAGTGCTTCGGTTGAAAAAGCCGAATCAAGTAGTATATATTCTGAATCCATCAAATCGAAAGAGGCAGGCGGTATTGAGAAAGGGCATGGTAAGCATGGCAAAACAACCATGCTTGATTTTTCTGAAATTAATGGAACCTACTTCCTGCCCTATGAGTTTCGTGCCATAGAAATTGACGAGCTTCAAGGACAAGAACAAGTGGCCGAACAAAGTTTGGTTGAAGAAGATCTTCAAATTTATGATGCACGGAATCAAGAAGAAAATTGTGACGCGGTGTTGGGAAGTCATCCAGAAGCAAAGCACAATATTATTCATCACATGCAATCATCATGCTCTCCCAACAAATTTTAAGAGGTATGTCTAGCAAGTAACTTACCTATTTTCAGATTTGGTCGCAACTTTATTGTTGATGCTTCTATAAGAGAAATTATCATAAGTAATTTTGAAAGACCAATGACGAAGGGAAATTTACTTGTTAGCATAAAACTGTTATAGAACATATCGGTCAGTCTATTGTGCCATTTATAAAGACCGATAGTGACCTATTAGTGCAGTCAAAGTTTTCCCCATTGCTTTATCAAAATTTCATATCTAATTGGGTAACTTTGCTTGTTTCTTACTTGGCTTGCACTTGGTCTCAATTGAGACATGTGTATTCTAACTATTTTCGTTTCAGAAATTTAAAGCCGAGGTCAAATTCTTTTGAGAAATCTGATGCTAATATAATATCTTATCCAAAGACATCGGAGATAGAGTGCAAAACACAATGCATAGCCGAATGGGGTGATGTAAAATCTGAACCATTCGTTTGCTTAATTCCAAAGCCATTCTCACAACAAGATCGGCTAGAAAATAAAAGGTTTACCTTCGATTCAACCATGTGTGATCAAATATTTGATTTGTTGCTGAAAAATATTTACATTAGAGTTCTTGATCACCATGTGAAGCCATCAATCCAAGGACGAATGTATTGCAAGTTGCATGATTCGTCCAAGCAAAATTTTCAGGATTGCAACATGTTTCGTCACATAGTTAAATCGGCCATTGGTAAAGGACGATTAAAATTTGTTGAAACACCAAGGGATGAACAGTCTATTCCAATTGGTCCTAATGGAAAAAGGTTTTTGAATCGGCTGCTTCAAAACGATTCCTTTAAAGTTGAGAAGGTAAAAACTACCGGTGATGGGATCAAGCTTTCAAGTAAAAAAGTTGTTCAAGAGCACAATGAAAATATTCTTGAAGGCATGAGTTCTATCGAAGATACAATGAAGACGCCAAGGACTGGGGGGGGCAACAAGAAAATCCAAAGATTGATGCAAGTCAAGACAAAGGAGATAAAGGCCGCAATAAGCACAAGTGCAAGAAAGCCAATGTCACTTTTGCACAATTATTAGATAAATATCAAAAGAAGAGTGAAGAGAAAAGTGCTTATCGGCCAACTAATGGAAAAGCATCAAGATCACCCCCTAGGCGCAAACCCGAGGATCGGTATTGGCAAAATGAGAATTTTAATGCGGTATATTCATATCCATATTTTGTGCCGCCAATGCCAATGCCATGGATACCTTCCTATGCTCATGTAGATCGATATTCATCATGGGACATGTATGATACAATGGCACATTCTCCATCATATTTTAGACCATCTCACCATTGTTATGCAGCTCCAAGAAGATCAACGTTCAGTGAGCTGTCATATATTCAAGGCCGTTTCAATAAGAAAGAATCGGTCCAGAGCTCAAGAAAGAAGGAAGAGGTGATCAAACAAGTATATCAAGTTACAAAAGATGGTTGCAAGAGTGCCAATTCAGATTTGATCTTAAAGTATAAAGAGCCAATTAAAGTGTTAACATTGGCTACTAAAGGCAATGAGATGAAGCAATCAATTGTTGAGAATCAAAGTGCCAAATCTGAAGAAAAGAAGTTGAAAGTGCACAAGGTAAAACAAGAATTTTCATTAGTTCAAACAAAATCACAGCCGGGGCGCTCACTCGGCTTATCATATTGGCAAAAAAAGAAATTACAAAAACTTAGCGCACAAGAACTTGAAGAAAGGAACATGGCATGGGTTCCTAAAAGAAGTACTCAAAATAAGAATTATGTGAAAGCATCCATTACACGAAGTGCGGCAAAGATGAAGAAGGAAAAGAGTGAAAACTATGAACGACCAAGCCGAAGGTTTCAACATCTTCGGTCCACACATTATCCATATTCTTCAACTATGTCGTTGATGCATATGCCATGGAATTCTTCATCAAGTGGGATTGGTTACCCTCAATGGGCTTATTTTAATCCATGGATGCAATATAATTTTTACATCATGAAAGGGTATTACCAAATCATCATGTGTTCAATTAGCTTCACTTTGTTGCTAATCTAAATGGCCGATATATACCTATCGCCCTAAGCATATAAAATGGCCGATGGAGTGTTGACATCGTCCTTAGGAAAAGCATCGTGCAAGTTATTTTTCGGCACACAAGTTTGCCGAAAAACAGGGGGGCATGTGTTCACACCAGATTTTGGCACGGCCAAGAACTTAATTAAGATGGCCTCTAATGGAGAAGTGTTCAAAGTGAGAAAGTTCTGTATCGTCAAAATAAAAACTTTGATATTTGGGCCATAGCCATCCGGTCTCATCTCTGAGGCCGAAGTTGTGTTCGAAGTACTCAAATTTTGTATTCATAACACTATTCGGCCGATTACGCCCCCAAAATGGCCACATATGAGAAAAGATTCTACACGGATTGTCTTCGCCTCGTCGAAACGATCGATTTTGATATAAAGAACATCTAAATCAGAGTTTGTATGCAACAGTTAGAGCCAAAATGGTGTGCTGCATAAGTTTGCCCCGGAAGTTCCGGGCAAAACTTCCGGGGAGGTTCCGGCCTAATCAGAAGGTTCGCACGCGGTTCGCCCCGAAAGCTGGAATTTCAACATTATTTGCAGATTTGCGGGCCATAATTCAATCTCAAGATGACCTCGGATGAAACAGTGATGAACGGAAGAGTTTTTCTCCATTGCAAGATCTACAACTTTGCTTTTTGGACCATCGCGATCCGAGGCCATGTGCGATCTGCAGGATTTTTACAAGAGGGCTACTTGATGTAATTTTAGCCCGGAAGTTCCGGGCTGACCAGAAGTTCCGGCCCTCGTAGTCCAAGTTAGGTTAACTTTTGATGTTTTGGACGAGATTTGAGTCCTTTTCTTGTACGGAAAGTCCAGCCGCCTCATATATATGCAAGGGGTGACGGCAATTGAACAACACACAATCGACATATCAATCTATCATCTTTTACCTTTACCTTTATCTCTCTCCCTTGTTCTTCTTCTTCCTCGTTCTTGGTTCGTTCTTCTTCATTGCAGGGCGGCGAACCTCGAGGCCCTAGGAGCCATCAGGTCGACCTAGGGCAGCCCATAGCCGCCGCGCGCCCTGACGGGGTCCCTCCCGGGCGTGCGGGGTTTCGGATGTACAAAAGCGCCCGCTGGATTGTCTTGCGTACCGCGCTTCCGGCGGGTCTCCTTCGACATGAGCTGCGGTACATCACCCCTGCCGTCGAGGGTACACGGTGACGTGTTCGTGTGCGAACACGATGTGAACTAGATTATTGACTCAAGTAAAACCCTTTGGATATTAGTCACATGGTGATGTGAACAAATCACATGGTGATGAAAACTATTGGTGATAAATCACATGGCGATGTGAACTAGATTATTGACTCTAGTGCAAGTGGCAGATTGAAGGAAATATGCCCTAGAGGCAATAATGAAGTTATTATTTATTTCCTTATTTCATGATAAATGTTTATTATTCAAGCTAGAATTGTATTAACCGGAAACATAATACATGTGTGAATACATAGCCAAAACAGAGTGTCACTAGTATGCCTCTACTTGACTAACTCGTTGATCAAAACAGAGTGTCTTGCGTACCGCGCTTCCGGCGGGTCTCCTTCGACATGAGCTGCGGTACATCACCCCTGCCGTCGAGGGTACACGGTGACGTGTTCGTGTGCGAACACGATGTGAACTAGATTATTGACTCAAGTAAAACCCTTTGGATATTAGTCACATGGTGATGTGAACAAATCACATGGTGATGAAAACTATTGGTGATAAATCACATGGCGATGTGAACTAGATTATTGACTCTAGTGCAAGTGGCAGATTGAAGGAAATATGCCCTAGAGGCAATAATGAAGTTATTATTTATTTCCTTATTTCATGATAAATGTTTATTATTCAAGCTAGAATTGTATTAACCGGAAACATAATACATGTGTGAATACATAGCCAAAACAGAGTGTCACTAGTATGCCTCTACTTGACTAACTCGTTGATCAAAGATGGTTAAGTTTCCTAGCCATAGACATGAGTTGTCATTTGATAAACAGGATCACATCATTAGGAGAATGATGTGATTGACTTGACCCATTCCGTTAGCTTAGCACTCGATCGTTTTAGTTCACTACTATTGCTTTCTTCATGACTTATACATGTTCCTATAACTATGAGATTATGCAACTTCCGATTACCGGAGGAACCCTTTGTGTGCTACCAAATGTCACAACGTAACTGGGTGATTATAAAGGTGCTCTACAGGTGTCTCCAATGGTACTTGTTGAGTTGGCATAGATCGAGATTAGGATTTGTCACTCCGATTGTCGGAGAGGTATCTCTGGGCCCTCTCGGTAATGCACATCACTATAAGTCTTGCAAGCAATGTGACTAATGAGTTACTTGCGGGATGATGCATTACAGAACGAGTAAAGAGACTTTCGGGTAACGAGATTGAGCTAGGTATTGAGATACCGACGATCGAATCTCGGGCAAGTAACATACCGATGACAAAGGGAACAACGTATGTTGTTATGCGGTCTGACCGATAAAGATCTTCGTAGAATATGTAGGAGCCAATATGAGCATCCATGTTCCGCTATTGGTTATTGACCGGAGACGTGTCTCGGTCATGTCTACCTAGTTCTCAAACCCGTAGGGTCCACACGCTTAACGTTCGGTGACGATTTGTATTATGAGTTTATGTGTTTTGATGTACCGAAGGTAGTTTGGAGTCCCGTATGAGATCGGGAACATGACGAGGAGTCTCGAAATGGTTGAGACGTAAAGATCGATATATTGGACGACTATATTCGGACATCGGAAAGGTTCCGAGTGATTCGGCTATTTTTCGCAGTACCGGAGAGTTACGGGAATTCGTAGTGGGCCTTAATGGGCCATACGGGAAAGGAGAGAAAGGCCTCAAAGGGTGGCCGCACCCCTCACCATGGACTGGACCGAATTGGACTAGGGAGGGGGTGGGGGGCCTTCCTTCCTTCTCCTTCTCCCTTCCCTTTTTCCTATTCCATGTGGGAGGTGGAATCCTACTAGGACTAGGGAGTCCTAGTAGGACTCCACACTGGGTTCGCCCTCGAGGGCCGGCCTCCTCCTCCCTCCATCCTTTATATACATGGCCAGGGGGCACCCCATAGACACAACAATTGATCATTGATCTTTTAGCCGTGTGCGGTGCCCCCCTCCACCATAATCCACCTCGGTCATATCGTAGCGGTGCTTAGGCGAAGCACTGCGTCGGTAGCATCATCATCACCGTCATCACGCCGTTGTGCTGACGGAACTCTCCCTCGAAGCTCTGCTGGACCGGAGTTCATGGGACGTCATTGAGCAGAACGTGTGCTGAACTCGGAGGTGCCGTGTGTTCGGTACTTGGATCGGTCAGATCGTGAAGACGTACGACTACATCAACTGTGTTGTTCTAACGATTCCGCTTTCGGTCTACGAGGATACGTGGACAACACTCTCCCCTCTCGTTGCTATGCATCACCATGATCTTGCGTGTGCGTAGGAATTTTTTTGAAATTACTACGTTCCCCAACAATACAACCACTGAGAAAAGAGATAGACATGATCTTCACAAACGGTACATTTCCTAGAAGCACCATAACTAGCAACGATACAAATTACACAAACAATAACCTTCTATGTTTTTCATTGACATCAACGAATAGGAGAGCTAATAACACACCTAATAGTAGCTTCTAAATTTTTGGGATACAACAGCGAAAAGCACTTTCATGCAAAATGATAACAGACTAAAAAAGTCATCAAGATCATGCGGTCACGAGATCAACATTCTGCATAATAAATTGTATGAATAACTAGAGATCCTGACTTCTTTTTTGCTTGACCATGGTTGAGAATTACCATAGAAGACTGAGCAACCCGAGATTTACCCTTGACCATGTATGATTTTGCTTGCACATGGAGAGGGGGGTGGACTGTTGTCACGTCAGGGGAGGAAGCGGCGGCTTGCTCGATGTGCGACGGGACTAACCTTGATCTGGAGCAGGGAGCACGGGGTGCAAGCAACGCGTACATGGAGGTCGTGTTGGGGTGGGGTGGCAGGCAGTAAGCCGGGGAAGGTGGGACGCGGCGACGGATGGAGGTGGAGGCATAACGGCGGCTGGCAGTGGAAGAGATGGAAGGCGGGCGGCGCTGGCTGTCACAGATTGACCGGGGCCACGGTGGAGGTGAGAGGCGAGCGGCGGTGGTGGTCGGAGGAGTGGAAGGCTAGCGGTGATGGTGGAGGAGGGCGGCGGCTGCGTGAGGAAATTGGAGGAGCGGCGGCGGTCACAGAGTGGACGAGATGGGGATTTGTTCTAGGGGTTTCTATCTCTCTGGGCTCCTTTTCCCCTGTAGGCCCCACACAAGAAAACATAAGTTGGCGCGATTCTTTTCAATCGCGCACGCTACGAATTTTTGATGCCAAAGCCCGTTTCGCGGTGGTGCAATGGCAGACTGGGCCTAAAATATTTTTTCTATGGGCCGGACCCTCCCAGGAAAACAAATTTTCCGGTGGGGCGTAATTGTGCCTACAGTAAAATTGTCATTTTTCCTGTGGGCTGAAGTTTGCCCGTCAAGATAATTTATATTCCTGTGAGGCGCGTCAGTCCACACAGGGAAATACTGCACCCACAAGAAAAATACGGTTATTGGTAGTGCTAGTCTCACTCCCGAGATTTACCGTATGGCTAAGAGTATGAATTTGCTTTTCTTATAGGACGGAGAGAGTAGTAAATTAAATCTTAATTTACTTGTTCTAGTATCCGTTGTGGCCTGCAAGTGAGTGACCACATTAAGGCGATTGGCGAACGACGAGCTGCAAGTTGACTAACACGGCGAATGCAGCCAATATTTCATCAATCTCAATGTTGCCAGGATGGTGAGCGACCTCGCAGATGACCAGATCCGCTATTGCAGCCGAGTTCTCATTTTCATACATAGTGGTGATCAAAGCACAATCTCGTGCAATGTGAACTAAGGCTGTGTTTGGTTGAGCTGGAGATTCTAAAAAAGCTGTTGTGAAAAAACTGCTGTGGAAAAACTGGAAGCTGAAAAGTTGGGTACCCCCAGCTTTGAAATTTACACTAGGAAGAAGCTACAGATTCTCAAAAGCTGCTTTGAACATTTACCCTTTTAGTTAGCTTTTGGATTTTCAAAGCAGAAGTTGGTAAAAAAAGCTGAACCAAACACAGCCTATGTAAATAGCGACGTACTAGCATCTTTTGCCAAAAGAAAAAAAAAACAGACGGTGAAAATCAGGAAGTTTCATATATCGCCTCTCCTGAAACGTATATAAAGAATGATCCTTGTATACTGGTAACCCTCTGAAGTCTTGCTGAAGTCTTGCCCTTTCATTCATTGGTTGGGACGGAGCCGTTTCGTTTAATGCCACCGACCAGTTAATAGTTACAATAGGAAAATGAGTATAAGACGCTCCTTCATTGCTAAATAAACGAGACCCAGCCAGCCAGCATCGTCTCTTTTTAAATTCAAAAGCCAAATGTGTGTGCTATATAGGGCCTAATGCATTTTTCAAGACCGTCTTTAACGATTGACAAGATTAATAATGCATGAGATTTATAATGTAATAATTATATTATGAAAAGCTCCTTTCACATAGGAATTTGATGGTATGCTTTGTGTAAGTTGCATATCATATATTATTGCTCTAAGTTGACCAAAAGTTAGTCTCGGAAAACGGATTAGGCCCTATATAAATGGAAGGAGGAAGTACAACATTTCATTAGCGCCGTTAAAATCATACATTGACTATCATACGCGCGCATAGCAAAACTTAGCTTGGAATACATCTAGAGCAGGTTGATTGGAATTAATGGCGATCGGAAGGATGAGCATCTATGAAACTAGTGACAAAGTTCATCTGTAGTAGTAGTACTAATTTGATGCCCACGAGATGCCATCTAGCAACCGCTTCATATTCGTTAAACTACTTTTCCCTCCGTCCGAAAAACATTGTCCCTCAAATGGTTAAAATGAATTTATCAAACACTAACTTGATACTAGATACATTTATTTGAAAGATAAATTTTTTCGGACGAAGGAAATAGTAAGTTATAGTACCAAGATAATGGTTAGCTGAACCCATGTTCACATGTGGGCGAAGACCATAGGAGCCAGTTTGCTATGAAGAGGGTCATTACCGATGTATGGCCAGCTGTCATTTCCGTCGTCGATCATCATTCATAGTGGTTAGAGTGGAGTACTCGGTTCAACATTTGATCAGGTCCACTTTAATCGACTATTCTATCTATTAATCTATATCGTGCCTAATGCGTTTTTCGAATATAACTTTAATCACATGTTAAAGCAATAATATATGACATGCAGATTACAGAAAGCATACTGCCAAATCCATGAGGCCTCCCCCGCGGTTGACCCGAGAGAACACATCTGCCAACTAGGGTTCCCCATCTCTGCCGCATCTCCCATCTCCGCTGTCGACGAGCGCCACCGGCAATTGGCGGCGGGGGGGCTCTCCTCTCCTGGCTTGAGGGTGGGGGTGCGGGGTCTCCTCTATATGTCAAGGCCGTGAGGATTCAAGTCGTCCCCAAGTCTAGCCCATTCCCACGACGCCCTCGTCTCGTCGGCGGAGTCTTCTCTCTGGCGGGATCTGGGAAACACCGGCGGGTGCAGCCATCTGGTGGCGGATCTAGGAGCCCATGCCCAGATCCAATCAGCGATGGAGGCGGCTGGCTTGGGGATGGACGGCGGCCCCACGGGATACGGTGGCCAGGTTATGCCGGTAAGGTGTGGGCAGGGCTGATCGGCACATCAGCCCAGGCCGTGGAGGCGCTTGGGGTTGTTGCTGGTGGCTGTCAAAAGGTGGCAGTCTGGTGCACATGCTACTGGACGGAGATTCGGGGAGAAGATCCGGGTGAAAACCTGCTTTCGGCTATTGCTAAAGCCAGCGATGGTGGCGCTTCCTGCGTCGTCTACTTCTTGAAGACATCGCTGAGGAGAAGCTCCAGACTCCCTCCGCTAACTCTGGGGGAAACCCATCATCCTTTGAGGTGTGCATTGGCTCGAGGGACCAGTGGACGGTTACAGCGGTTGAGCAGCATTTGATGTGATACGTTGACGTCGTGGAATCTCGGCGTCGTGGTGCTGCAGGGCCTCGGCGACAGATGCTTGATAATGGACACGTGTAGGGAGGAGCTTTTGTCTGCTGTTGTGGGGGTGTCGACGGTAGGCCTGACAAGATCGATGTGCCGATACCTGCTTTGAAGATGGATCGGTGGAAGACGATGGCGGCAGCCTCTATGAGTGCGTCGGACCGGTGTGTGCCCCAGACACGGGGATGGCTTTGTTGGGGCCTCAGGCTTTAGATGTTAGGCTGGTGTGAGGTCTGTTTGGTATTGGACTTGAAATTTCGGCACCCGTTCGTCAAGTGGATAGGAGTAGCGACATATGTTGCCAAAATGATGGCTTCAGACTTACTGTTGTCTTGCTTTGTAAAGTCTATGTGAATAATTAATAAAATGGTTGCATGCATCGCCTAGATGAAAAGACCGGAGGTCATCTTTCTTTTTGAAAAATAATACCGTCAAATCCGTTCAATCTTTCTGAAACGTTACTATATGAAATGCAAGTGAAAAGGGAATGCTCTCGAGGGCGCGGGAGTCTTTTTTTTACGTGAAAAGAGCTTACAGTGATATAGTTTTCACATTGTATATTTCATACACTATTAATCTTAAATTAGTGTAACTAGTATTGTAGTACTAGTTACCTTGATAGTCTGGGCATTGGGCATCAGAAATACAGAAACTCACAAGCCATGTATGTATGGCATCGGTGGTTGCGGCAAGAGTGGACGCGCGTACATTAAAAAATTGCAACCATAATTAATCGCCTCGATTAGAGGACAAGATCCGGTTTACTCGCCTAACCCAAAGGTGCTTGCTTGCTAGACAGGTAAACTAAACTATACATACATGTAACCGTTTGAGATCTAAACTCCGGAGTACAAATATATCAGGACAGATTATCACTGTCCCAGGGAAGCAAACAGGCGGGCACACTTTCTGGCCAGGACTTGTTTTGATTCTAAGAGTAGTTTTGATTGGTCGGATGTTACTTCTAATTTCTTATTATCACTGGTACTTCTTGATGTAACATTGCCACGTTATAAATAAAAATGCCAGCAGGCCTTCCTTCAAAAAAAAAAACAATTCTCAATATACTCACATGGGCTCGCTGTCCCCAACTCACAAGCTGATAAAAGGGGTTTCGCTATAAGAGCACTGCAAAATTTCCCTGTTAGTGGTAGGACAAAGGTGAGATGTGTTAAGAGTTATATTTAGTATTTAGGATAATCCGGTATTAGATAGAAATTATTTTTATCTTATTTCTAGGAGAGGAAAGCCTTGTACTCTATGTAAACCGCCAGACAGGCTTAATACAGTATCCAACGCACAACGCAAATGGTCTCTCTCTCTCCCTTCTAATACGATATTAGCCCAACAGATCCAAATCATAGGCGACGCGTGACGCTTCCTTTCCGTGCCGTCTCCATGATCGCTGTCAGAGGCAACGCTGCCGGTACATAGGGTTCGTCCGCCGATCGTCTTGACCGGCTGGTCTAGAGAGTTTTTTTCCCGATCGTTTGATCCAGGTTTATCTCTCTCCCGCCGATCGCATTTATCGGCGTTTTCTCTTTTGTTTTCTGATCAAAGATTAGTTTGCGTCGCCCACCGCCGCCGTCGACCTCTGCACGCCTCTACTCCGACATCGGTGCGTCCAACCAGCCTCCACTCCGACCCGACGGCCTTGCGCGACATGCCAACCCTCCGCGCATCTGCCGCCCGTTGCTTTGCACTGGCCGTCACCGCCTTGCTTGGACCGGGACTTCTTCATCACCAACTGCCTCCGCCGCGTATGGACGATCGTCTCCGTATGGTGCTGTGTTCGCAGCTTGGCCTGGCCAGTGGCCACATGGGCGCCTGTGCCGCATTGGCCGCTCGGGCTTAATTGCTCGGGCACCGGCGCCGCGTTGGCCGCTCAGGCGCGCGCTGTTCCTGCCGGCCGTCGTCGTCGGCTTCGGCTTGGACTCCGCCAGCACCCTGCCTTCACTGTGCGGCGTCCCCGACCTCGCGGGCGATCGGATTGATCATTTGCCGCCTTTCGATCCGCCTCATGTGTGCGACCGATCTGGCCCGTCGGTTGCCCGCACCTCCAAAGATCCCGTGAAGACCACCCTCGAGTACAGCATGTCCCTCTACCGATCAAGCATCGGTCTGCCGTTGTGTCGCCCCGTCGGGTCGCAGCCCCGCCGCCCCATGGTTCTCTCCGCAACTGCACCGACTCGCCTGTCGCCGTTGCATCACACCCCTTTGGGTCGTAGCGCTGCGGCACGCTGTCCCCGCCGTCTCCCGAGACCGTCCCCGCGGTTACACCGACCCGCTGCCGCTGCATTGCCCTTTCGGGCCGTAGTACTACGGCACGCGGTCTACCCCCCCCCCCCCCCGAGACCGTCCGCTCCAGGACGTCTCCGTGGCTGCACCGACCCTCGCGCTGCTATTTCTTTCTCAGGCCCGCATGGGATGAGTTCCCAGTCCATAGATCGAGAGAGTTCAGAGTTGGATCCGCTATCCATCATGCCGGAGAAGGTGGCTAGAGTTTGGTCTACGATGCGGAGGAGGGTAAATATATGTGGGGTCAGGTTGGGCCAGCGTTGGTCAGGTTCGACGTGACACATGTGCCTGGACGTGTCGGGACCTCCTCATATCTGTCATAGATTTGTACTGGATATGAGGAGTGCCGGTTAACCCAAACGTATAAGACCAGTTTGGGGCGAGCAGTTAGGTTATGTTTTGGTGACCCCTGAGGACGTTTAGGGGACTTTGAAGAGCGAAACTGTAGATGCTCTTATTTTGTACATTTTGTGACACAGCTGGCATCCATGTGCATCCGGCATTCTAGCCTGTCACCACATGGGCCTAACATGTCGTGGTCGACTAGCTAGCCTGGTTAATTACGCAGGAGAAAACCTATCAATCAAATAAAAAAATAGTATTGGAAAATTAGAATATAAGGTGGTGCTGGCAAATTGCTGTTGATAATTGAGCTGTACGAAATGATAAAATAATTCTATTTGTTAATTTGTTGTCCAATCTTCCCTCTTTAGATGCACGGCAGTGTCCCAATGGTATTTTTTAACATCAAGATGCTTAGCGACAGCGGTGATAATCTCTCCTTGTAGTTGTGGACCGTGCTTGTCATTACCAGCATAATAAAGGTCCAACCTTCCCCCGACTGCGTCGAACATTGCCATTGGTGTAGTTCCTTAGCACAAGTCTCTAAATCCACACAGCAGAGAGGGGGAGAGAGGGAATGGAGGGCGCGGCGCAGTCCATTGTGAGCAATGTTGGGCAGCTGGTGGCCAAAGAGTTTTGGCTGCTCCGCGGCGTCGGCGGCGAGGTCGTTGAGCTGAGGGACGAGCTGGCCACCATGAACGCCCTCCTCCTTATGCAGTCCGAAGCCGATGAGCATGAAGTGGACCACGTCGTCCGGGAGTGGATGAAGCAGGTGCAAGAGCTCGCATGTGACGCCGACGACTGCGTCGATCTCTACATATTCCGCATCAAGCGCCGTCCCAGCGACGGCTTCCTCGTCAAGTCCAAGCGCCTGCTTGCGACCCTTTTTCCTCGTCGTCTGCTCGCCGGTGACATCAGAGCCCTCCGCTCCCGAGCTATAGCCATTAGCAAGCGCCATGCTCGTTACAGCTCTAGCCGCACGGTACTAGACCACTATCGTTCTTCGTCTGTAGACCCGCCAGTGACGAAGCTGTCGGCACAAACGCTTCGCGCTGGCCGTGCCGATGCGAACGACCCTGATGAGTTCGTGGCGTCCTAGAGAAGACACTGATCGACATGGTGGAAGGTGGAAAGGATGACGACAAGCTTAAGGTTATCTCCATCGTTGCAGTGGCGTAGCCAGCCCAATACGCCAGGGTGGTCCATTGATAGAAATATTTACATAAGATTATTTATTTTTAAAGAAATATTTTTTTACTGCACTATATACAAGCTATGGGAAATACCAGGGTGGTCCATGGACCACCCTGACCACCCCCTAGCTACACCACTGCATCGTTGGGTGCGGAGGGCTCGGCAAAACTACGGTCGCCTTCCAAGTTTGCCGGCAGCTGAAGACCAAGTTCCAGTGCCAAGCGCAGGTGTCCGTGTCTCGGGCGTTTGACAGCAGCAAGGACCTGCGGGGGTTGCTGAAACGCGTGCTTTAGCAGATTGTGAAGGTGAATGATAAAGGCATCGAGACAGAGAAACTGGATTCCGTGGGTAACATGGACGGAATGGATGTGGAGGTGCTGACCAACAAACTCAAGGAACTTCTCGAGGGCAAGAGGTAAACATGCTTGTCAAATCATCTATATCACTTTTTTTACCTATATATCTACGTAGAGCTTGTCGTTAACTCTATTCTGAATATAGAGACCAAGAGAAAAAAAATACCCAATATCTATAACAAGAGATTGGGTATTTCTATCTTTTCTTTCTTAAAAAAATCTTTTATTTTAGAAGAAAAACATTATCCGTTAATAGATGGAATTTCAACATCAGCATAGTCTAGAGGGAAGTGTTGAGCATTATATTCGTGCATTACTTTCATTTCAAGTTTAGCACGATTGATGATATCAACCTAGGCATTAATAATGCAGACTTGACTATCAACTAAAGATTGGTTGAAATTGAAATGGTTTAGGTTGATGAAAGCCATAGTACTATACCTAAAGCAGTGAACCAGATTCCTACTATAAGCCAAGCAACTAAGAAGAAGTGTAAAGAACAAGAGATGTTGAAATTAGCATACTGGAAGGTTAATACTAAAAGTCCAATATGAAATAGAACATAATTCATAAATGGGCCACACCCATTAGATTTACATAACCACGCCTAACAAATGGTACCTGTTAGATGTATATAATCAAACCTATATAGGCCACATCCCTTAGATCTATATACTTATACCTAAATATATCATATCCATTTGATCTAAATATGTATACCTAAACATATCACTTATATACAAATAGTGGCACCTCAAATGATCATATGTTAGATCTACATAACTGTACCTAAATAGATCACAACCGGTGGTTTCTCGTATCTAGAGAACACAACTGATAGATCATCATAGTTGCCCTTAGACAGATTTGACATGAAAAATAGTTTTCAAGTGCACATATTATTACTTGAACTTGTAGATGATTAGTACTAAACACATTATACATGGTAGACCTTTGTATTAAGAAACCACATATGATAAATCATAAACGTTGCACTTACACAACTCTCACCACATGCATCGGTAATAATCAAATGCAATAGATAGATACATGATTTGGAACTCCTTCCAAAAAATAATGCCAATCGAAATCCAAATATTCGTCTTCCGCTGTATAGACAATTAGTACTCTCAACAACATACAAAATTCATTAGGGAGATAAGCAAAAGGAAATGGTTGAAAAATGATTAAGCACTATAGCATGAGCATCGACTAAGGAATATGTAAATGAGCGTTAACGGTCACACCTGAAGGCTTGAGGGCATGTTGGTCATTGATTAGTTATTTTTTGTTTACATAAAGATTTATCGAGGTTAATTTCATTGGTGCCTCATAGCGTTACAGTAGTATGTAAGTAAATATTTTGGTCGGTCGACCAAAGGTCTCTAGACATGCTTTACCTAGCTTCGCGCTCGCTCAAATTGAGTAATAGCCCTACTCCTAATTTGATAGGATTATCTCTTCAGACAGAGTATGATGAGGGCTACAATAAATTGATCGTCTAAGTTGGTGATACCTCTAAGGCTACACGGGCAAATTAGATGAGATGTGCTAGATCGCCAGGGCTTCTATCTCCAAGGGTGTGGCTTGTGTAGAACTCTCCCTCTCTCATGCGCTCGCTTAAATTCCATTATACACTAGCCGAATGGCAGTGGCTCAACATGTACGGATAGGAAGACGGGCTAAATGGGACATGTGTGTGTCACTGGACACCAATTGGCTGTAGGAAGGTGTGTCGGTGTGGGATTGTACATTGGCGTATTGCGGGGAAGTTAGAGGGGGTGGCGCCATAGTGGTAGCGGTGTGTGGCGGTGACATGCGGCACAGTGATGATGGGGGTTAGCAACTCAGTAGGACGACGCAACACTGGTGTGGCCAGTTGGGCACGGGCCACAATAATGAGCGCGCAAAGGGGCCAAGGGTTGCGTGTGGAGTTCCACTGGCCGGAGCCTAAAAGAGCTGTGTGGACGGGGATAAAGTCGCCACAAACGTTTTTGTAGTTGACGGGAACGTCTCCTCCTAGTGAATGCACATCTCCAGAAGGCGTGAAATAAATCCAGCAAAATACGACCACGGGTGTCAAGTCTAGAACTTGAACCCTCGTACGTTAATTAGTTTCACCATAAACAACCTAACTATCTGAGCTATGCTCAATTCGCTTCTGCAATCCAGTTCTGAATTGCGACAGAGAGAACCTGATGTAGCAGCAGTGGAAGGTGGGAACTGCATGGAATTGGATATTGTTTTTTTCAAGATAATTGTCACATCGTTTTTCATAATGACACATATGATATGCGTTGGTAAGCTGTGAATTAGCTGAAACTTTTTCAGGCCGGTTCACTTTTTTTAGTATGGTTATGGTTTAAAAGTAAATGGCTAATTTCTTTTGTGTTGCAATAGAGCGTACATAGTCCAATGGTTCAACACCGATCGTGTCTGTCATATACCTCATAACTATCATATTCTAGATTTTTGTAAGATATCAATTTGAAGTATGGGTAGGGGAATTCAAAGAAAATTTTGATATAGGTGAGGTTGTTGTACAATTTATTTGATTCTTATATTGGTAGGAAACATGAGGGAAGATTTGTGTTGATTCGATTGAGTTAATGCAGGACGTGGGAGAGGGGTCGCGTATGAGAGGGTAAAAAAAGGGGGAGGGCAGGGGTGGAGGCGAATGTATAACTACCAACACCCCTTTTATAGTAGGGATTTCGAAAACATTGTGAAATCCATCAAATGACAAAAAGAATATTTTTGCGAAAAATTTCGAACTGCTTATCAAAACAATGCAAATGATACATTTTTGGGAATACATTAATGCGATCTTATTTCTTCATGAGAACACTCTTTCTAGTTTGTTACGTTTTGAGAGAAGTTGTGAAAATGCTTTGAGTGTTTCTGAACGCCAAATCAATGTATGAAGTACCACCGATGAGCAAATGAACTCCGCCAGCAACGTGCAAGTCACTAATTTCCGAAACATAAGAACTGCATGTGATGGACAAGTGAATTGTAGTAACTAGGACTGTATGTGAGGGAAGTGGACCGTGACACGAAAATGAAGTGAATTAACAAATTTTCTTTTTCCTTTTCTAACTTCTTTATTACCAATGGCATATTTACTCAGTGAAGCACAACAGTTCGCAAATATGGACATATGCGGTTCACCCAGTGGTCTAATTTTAAAAATTAATTATAGTATGGTCCTTGAAAAATTACACAAACACCCCTCAAGACAACAAATAGATTACAATCATATCCCACGCACATGGACGATGATGTGCACTCGTCGGCGGCCAGCCATATTGTCATGCAATCTTGAGTGTACCCCCGACCTCGACGCACGCGAGGGCAACAATGGCTTCAGTTGTTGATGATGGTGTAGATCTCACTGGATGCAGCGAGGTGGATCACCTCGTCCTCATCACTACTAGAAAAAGGGCTATAGATGGGATTGACACTAATGGCGCACCAGACAAGGGGTGCGCCATTAGTACTAATAGCGCACCACCTTCTGATACGCCATTAGAGTTGAAACTACTAATGGCGCACCACTTTCTGATACGCCATTAGAGTTGAAACTACTAATGGCCCAAGATGCGCCATTAGTATCAATTTTTTTTTGAACTAGTGCGCCTGTCCAAACATACTAATGGCGCATCCAGACACAGTGCGCCATTACTAGTTGTAACTAGTAATGGCGCACCCGTCGGAAAGTGCGCCACTAATGTTGTTTTTTTATTATATTTTTTATTTCTTTTTTTGCAATACTACTAATGGCGCACTGTTCAACCAAACTAGTAATGGCGCACTGTAGATCAGTGCGCCATTAGTATGTTTTTTTTTTGCAAAACTACTAATGGCGCACCGCCAGAAGGTGCGCCATTAGTAACCTGGATTACTAATGGCGCATTTAGTGCTGGTGCGCCATTAGTAAGTGGGCAGCAACAAGATATTTTGGACAGCCTCTCCTACCCACACTCACTTTCTCCCCACTTCATTCTCTCCACCTCCTCCTTGTCTCGGTGCCTCCTCTTTTTCACCTTATTTCCACCATAGATTCATTCAAATTAAGTGGTTAAATTACCTTGTTTTGATAGGTAAGTAAGGGGAAGCTATATTTATGTTGTTCTCCCTACAACAATGTGCACATGCACTTTTTATGGCCTAGCTAGATCTATGTATGTTCGTGGTGTTGCATATGTTTGTGGTGTTGCATATGTGTTTGTGTTTGGAGGTGTACCGGTATTTGAAATGCGATAGTTGCCAATATTTTGCCGGAATGTTGATTCATTTCCATTTCAAGTAGAATTTTGGCATTAAGCATTCTTTTGGTCCTATTTTTAGGAAAGTCATGCCAAATTTTTTCTTGGTTCTAAAATATCGTTTTGCTCTACCCCACAAAGTATTGATGGTCCGCACGATGACCGAAGGCATCGTGAATAGGTTTTGAGGTCCGCGAAGGCCGAGATGCTTCAAAAGAACGAGACGGAGATAAGATGTCCGTGTCGAAGATGCAAGCTGAAGAGCCTTATTGCGGACCCGGATTCCGGCAGGTGCGGGACCACCTGCTCTTGCGTGGTTTCATGGATGGCTATCGGTGGCAAGGTGATGAAGATGACTACGAAGTCGTCCATGGGGGCCGGGCAAGAAATGAGGAAGGGCAGCAAGACAACCACCGCGGCTCGGGCGGGCGAGAAGACGAAGAATCCCCAGGAGATGATCACGACGGTGATGCTGTACACAGTCATCATGTAGAAGATGCAGGACATGATGATGAGGAAGATGCCGGAGCAAACGACGGGCATGATCATGAAGATGATGATGCCGGCGGAGCAGACGACGCTGGACCATCGATGGGCTGGGTGCAGGACCCTCATATTCAAGAGCTGCTTCTCAAGCGGACGGATAACGCAAGAGCTGCCGCCCGAGAGAAAGCCAAGATGGATCAACTTGAGTTAGACGCGGTTACTCCATTGTATGAAGGATGCAGGCCCGAGGATACCCGCTGAAAGTAACGCTCATGGCTCACGGAGATGAAGGTAAAACACAAAATGACCGACGCATGTTTCAACGAGAACATGTCGCTCGCACGAACGTCTTCCCAAGGGGAACAAGTGCCCGACCAGTTTGGAGGAGGCGAAGAAAATCGTGTGTCCTCTGGATTTACCGCACGTGAAATACCATGTGTGCATGAACAATTGCATCATTTATCGGGACGAGCACGCTGAGTCTACCATATGTCCGGTGTCTTGGCGTCACTCGATACAAGAAGAGGAAGAAAGCTCCTCGAAAAGTGGTGTGGTACTTTCCGATCACTCCTCGTCTGCAGCGGTATTTCACGGACCCTAAGATAGCAAAGCTCCTGCGTTGGCACGCCGGATAGGGAGGAGAAGAAGCGAGAAGATGACGCAAATGATCCGGAGATAGATAAAAAGACAAGATGCTGAGTCACCCTAAGGATGCGAGCCAGCTGGCAAGCGTTGAACTTCAAGACTCAGAATTTGGGAACGATCCAAGGAACATCGTGCTGGGCGCGAGCACCGATGGAGTCAATCCGTTTGGCAGCCGTGAGAAGCACACATAGCACCTGGCCTGTGTTTGTGTGGATGTACAACCTTCCCCTGGTTGTGCATGAAGAGGAAGTACATTCACATGAGTATGCTAATTGAAGGGCCGAAACAACCAGGGAACGACATCAATCATGATCTGGGGCTGCTGAAAGAGGAGCTTGACACGCCGCGGAAAACGCCAGCCAATACGTGGGACGCCGCAGAAAGAATATTTCCCTATGAGAGCCGTGACTGCTCACGACGGTGCACGACTATCTCGATTACGGATATCTCGCGGCAGGTAGTCCACGGATTTTACGGATGCGTAAGGTGCATGGATGACACAACGTATCGCCAGCTAGATAGAGATCCCGGGTCTTGAAAACCGTGTTCATGGGACATCGAAGGTGGCTTCAGCGGCGATGACCCGTGAAGGAAACGCAAGGATCTGTTCGATGGTGAAACCGAACCCCGAAAACGCCCGTGTAAGAGGAGCGGCGAGGAAATAGACAAGCTGTTGAAAAATTGGAAAGACTGCCCACTGCCGGGAAAGAAGCAAAAGGCGCCAGAGCGGGGAAAGAAGCAAAACGCGCCAGAGCCGCTGCTGGAGGTATGGAAAACGAGGTCTGTTTTCTGGGACTTGCCGTACTGGAAGATCCACCGTGTGCCTCACAACCTTGATGTCATGCATATCACGAAGAACGTGTGCGAGAGTCTGCTTGGTACCCTTCTCAACATGCCAGAGAGGACCAAAGATGGGCCGAAAGCAAGGGCAGACTTGAAATCAATGGGCATCAGGCAGGAGCTTCACGCTAATGATGATGATGATGATGATGATGAGGCGAAGCAGGACACAGAAAGTCGTCGCAAAGGCCAAAAGGCCAAGAAGACCGGAAATGACTACCCTCCCGCGTGCTTCACTCTAAGTCAGGAGGAGATCGAGCAGTTTTTCACCTGCCTCCTAGGAGTAAAACTTCCTTACGGTTACGCCGGAAGATAAGCAGATACCTAGACCCAGCGACGAAGTTCAGCGGGATGAAGTCTCACGACCGCCACGCGTCGATGACGCAGATACTTCCAGTTGTAATCCGTGGGATCATGGACGCGCACGTCTGTGAAATGCTATTTGGCCTATGCAACTTTTTCGACATCATCTCTCGGAAGTCGATTGGCGTGAGGCAACTCAGAAGGCTACAGGAAGAGATCGTGGTGATACTATGCGAGCTTGAGATGTACTTCCCGCCCGCATTCTTCGACATTATGGTGCATCTGCTGGTCCATATCGTGGAGGATATCATCCAACTTCGGGCCGATGTTCCTGCACAGCATGATGCCGTTCGAAAGGATGAATGGTGTCATCAAAGGATACGTTCGGAACATGTCACGTCCATAGGGAAGTATAGCCAGGGGCTTTCTGACCGAAGAGTGCATCTCCTACTGCACGAATTATCTAGGCATCGAGAACCCCGTTGGTCTGCCCGTCAACAGGCACCTCGGCAGGCTCGCTGGATGGGGTCACCGTGAGGGTCGCCACGAAATGCATGTCGACTTTGAGGGTCGACTCGCCGACTTTGAAAGAGCAAACCTAGTCGCGCTACAACACATAGACGTGGTCGATCCTTGGGTGGTAGAGCACAAAACCTTTATTGAGAAGACGTATAATGACCGAGGCCAACAGAGGACGGACGGAGATATAATCAAAGAGCACAACTCATGTTTCACGCGTTGGTTCAAGCAGAAGCTTCGCCATTACCCTTTACATGAAGATTCTTCCGCGGAAGAACAACTCATATTCACCTTGTCACAGGGCGCCGAGCACAACCTGATGACCTATGAGGCGTACGATATCAATGGCTACACATTCTACACCGAGGACAAGGACATGAAGAGCGATGGTTATCAGAACTCCGGGGTAACGATGGAATCCTACACCGGTAAGGCCAAGGACAGATACTACGGAAGGATCGAGGAGATCTGGGAGCTGAGCTACGCAAGAGAAGGTGCCGATGTTCCGTGTCGATGGGCCAAGAGCGTCCTAAAAGAAGACCGATATTTCACCACCATGGTTATACCCGAAGCCAAATCCAAGACCGCGCATAAGCGTCACCCTTGAAAAAATGAGCCATGGGTACTGGCTTCCCAAGTGGACCAATGCTTCAGATTACCGACCCGCCAAAGCCCGGTCGTGTTGTCGTGAGGAGAGGCAAAAGGAAGATCATCGGAATGGATGGAGTAGCCAATGAGCAAGACTTCGACAAGTACGGCGACCGAGGATCGAACATGACGACGATGATGAAGTAGCAGCATACACCACAAGAAGAAGCAGGACCACCCTACCTAAAAGACGTCCGTTCCACAGAAGAACTCCATTTGCGAAAAAGAAGGGCAAGAAGATTGTGAACAGATAGCTAGCTAAGATCGATTGTATTTAAACCGTAGCCTTCATTTCTCGATTGTATTTCATGGGCACTTTTTGAACTATCATGAATATTTTTAAATTTCATGGACACTCGATCTCGATCCTCCATCTCGATCGCTATCCCACCTCGCCAGATCCGGCCCCCTACGCCGCCGAGCAGCCCCAGTCCACCCCGCCGCCGCCGACCCCCGCACCCTCGATTCCCCTACTCAACCGCCGCCACGACCCCCGCACACCCTCCCTACTCAACCGCCGCCGCCGACCCCGCACCCCCGCACCCTCCCCCGCTCCACCGGCATTACTGTTTGATGATATTTTAAAAAAAATATTACTGCCTTATAAAAAAAATATTACTGTTATGATTTAAACAAGTTTGAACATATTTAAACACAAATAAGTATCAAACAACATTTTAAAATGCATAAAAAAATTGTGGAGCCTGGGAATCGAACCCAGGACCTCCTGGTGTGAGAACTGGCTGTTGACCAGTCGAGCTAGTAGATGGAACTTGATATGGATCAGGTCAGGTGGAAGATAACCTGTTGGCTCGAGCAGAAATCAAAAAAAAAATAATGGCGCACCAGGGCGAGGTGCGCCATTAGTATGGATGTACTTATGGCGCACCGAGGGTGGTGCGCCATTAGTATTGTGCCGCCCCCATCCATATCCCGGCCCAAACCTATCCCCTCTCTCTCCCTCACCCTCGCCCTCGATCCCCTTCCCCTCTCCTCTCCGTACGCCGCTGCCCCGCCGCCTCGACGCCGCCCCGACGCCGCCTCGACGCCGCCCAGCGCCGCCTCGGCCGCCGCCCGTCATCCTCGTCTCCGCCCGTGGCGCCCGGCCTTGTGACGCCGCCCTCTCCTCTCCCGACGCCGCCGCCCCGCCGCCCCGTCGTCCTCGTCTCCTCGGCGCCGCTCTCCCCGTCGCCCCACCTCGTTGGACGCCATCGCCCCGCCGCCCTCGTCGCCGGTGGCCCGGACGCCGCCCCGTCAACACCACCGTCGCCGGAGCACCACCACCACCCGGACCTCGTCGCCTCCCGGACCTCGTCGCACCACCACCACCCGGACCTCGTCGCCCCACCTCGTCGCCTCGTCCACACCACCGCCCCCATGAGCTCCCCCTCCTCCTCTCCCCCTCTCCCCCTCGCTGTTCAAATCTGTTCAAATGGCATGATTGATTGATGACATGAGTATGATAAATGCCAGCTTGATTGTATGTTTGTTGTTACTGCATGATGAAGTTTGACTAGGGTAGTAGATGACATGATGAGCAAATTAAATATTATCATTGAGTCACTAATAATCTGGTGTATTAGTTGGATGGATCCCTTGCAATGTAGTGTCTCTGTTTTCGGATTGATGTACGTAGGTGACAGATACATCAGTAGCAGCAATGTAGGCAGATGTAGGTGAGAAGTAAGTATCATGTGCAGTGCATCACATTGACATGGGCTAAGAACATTAATCAGGATATGTAGTAGCTCATGTGCTTAATAAACTCCATCGTTAGAGGGTTAGTAGGGGTATATCATGAACATTTACCTATGCCAAGTTGGTTGATCAAAGTTATGATCTGACGAAAGCCAAGTAGTGCACTTGCACACAACTTGGTTGTAATTCCTATCGATGAGTTACTTGATTGTTTTGATATGGTCTAATTTTGCATGCATGGTTTTGCATTTCCTTTTTCATAGATAGTAGCATCTTCGCTTCTTCTTTTTTATATTCAATCGAAAAGGAACAGGATTAAAGCCATTCTTCATGCATGTTGTCTCTTGAAAAAAATACTGATGGTGATTTGTGCCCGAGAGGAGATGGTTTCACAGGGTAGGTGACAAGCTGATCACGTCGTTGTATAACTCCTTTGTTATAGCTCAATTTGGTTCAGCTAGCTGTATCTAGGATTATCCATGCAACGAGTGGTCAAAACCAAGAAACTAAGAAAAACTGCACTTGCCAAACATCTCTATAGTTTTGCTAAAACTGAGAAAAACTGCAGTTTTTAGAAACCAAAGTATTCATTGCCCACACATTGGAATACCGAGGTTTTCAATTACCATGGTTTTGGAAAAACCGTGTTGCCAAACTAGGCCTTAGCAGTTAAGTCTTAACGTGGTTTGCATTCATTTGCAATTACACTTGTTTTTGCCTCCACTTGATGGAGCCGACAGCTTCCGTTTACCTGAAACGAGTCTTCTTGTTTTGCGGTGCTCATTTTTTTCTAAGTGCACTGCAGTACTTGTTCCTTTGTGCACCATAAGTAAAACTAGCTAATTTTATGAAAATGTATCATGTCACTGTCCGTGACTCTCTCTTTTTAAGTCCACATTCTGTTGGTGGCTCGGTTAACTCCTAGGGTTTTAGCAGTTATGTATAAAAAACATTCTGATCCAGTATTGCTTGTAGTGGTTTGTCCAAAATGTTGAATGATACTGCTTGGAGATGCATATATTGTTTCACCTCTTCACATGCCAATGTATTTTCCATGTTGTGATGAAGGCCTTTTTGCCTTGTCCACCGAGAGGCCCTTGAATTTGCTGGAATGTCGATTAACTTCCGCTCCAGCAAATTGGTATTTATATGTCCTATTTTCAGCAAAGGTCATGCTGAAATTTTCCGTGAATTTTAGCATGACTTTGCTAAAAATAGGACATATGGGGTACTTGTGACTAATGCATGGGCCGGGGTACTTGTGACTAATGATGAAAGCTTAGGCTTTTAGGGTGCCTCGGCGTCGAAAAACCCTCAATGACAAAAGCTTAGCTTTTAGGATGCCTCGGTGTCGACAAACCCTAAATGATGAGACCATGATCTTGTTCCTTGACAATAACCAACTTTTTGACCAAACTTTGTTCCTATTTAGAGAGAAACATGGCCAACAACGATGAGGCCGGGGTTCGGGCGGCAAGGCATTCTGGGAGCTGTCCCAGGAGATGGAGGAACAAGCTCACTTGTATGAGGACGCCGCCTTCCCCACCGATCCTGAGACCACTGATGGTACCGCCGAGGATGACCCCACTGATGCCACCACTGATGGTGCCGCCGAGGATACCACCACTGATGATGGCGGCGCACGCACAGATGGCAGCCAACCGAAGAGGAAACGGAAGGACTGGCGCCGACCGTGCTCCGCACCCTCAAGGAGGAAGTTATCAAGTGGACTCGATGGGAATCCAACGGCGCCCGAACGAATAGTCAAGGGTACTCGCTTCAGCTCGGGTGCATTCTCCGGAGCACCGCCTCGATCAACACCGAGAACCCGAGGCATCCTGACCGAGGGAATTTATGCAACCTCCTCTTCACGAAGCTGCACGAACGATACAAGTTCCCCGCTGAATTTGAAAACACAAGCCTCAAAGGTAATAAAGTGAACAATGCTGCCCTCACGAAGATGAGCAAGGCCCTGTCTATTTGGAAAAGCAATGTGAAGAGAATGATCGAGAAAGGTGAGAGTTATGAGAAGATCAAGGAGAAAAGTCCTTCGATCACCGAAGATGACTACAACGACTTCAAGATCAATTGCTCAAGCACCGCAAACTCCGAATCAAGTCAGTGGGGGAAAGAAATGCGGGAGCTGAACTTAGGGGAACACAAACTCGGTCCCGGCGGTTACAGAGTGGCGGAGCCTATATGGGACAAGGAGGACGCGGAGCGTGCCGAGCAAGGCCTACCGCCCCTCTTCGATAAATACGGTGACAAGCAGACCAGGAACTTTGTCAGGGCCCGGTACAAGAAGGACCCGAAAACAAAGGAGCTTACCACGGATCCGAAGACCAGGGCGCTTGAGCTTGTTCTGGTAAGGAATACCACCCCCGCGTAATTAGCTCCATATGGTTGCATTCTAATTAATGAAGCCAAATTTCTAAATGGTTCACATTCCTTCCGCAGGCGACTGAAAGCAGTAGCGCGGGGTCGACTAAGAGCAACCCTTGGGACACCACTCTAAATAGGGCGTTGAATGTAATGAAGAACAAGGATAAGCTCAATAAGCCGATGCTCAGCTGGTCGTGTGGCCAGCAAAGGCTTGTCCACAAAATGGGGGTCATACTATACCGCTGGTGTGCGGAAGGAGAAAAAGACCAGTTCGGAAAGCCAGGCGCACGAGGTTCAAGAACTCAAGGCACAGGTGGCGTGGATTCCGGAGATTGTCCAAGAGCAGGTGCAATAACAACTCGGAGCGACGATCACCGCCATTGTGCCTACCTTGATCCAGGGGTTGAGTGCGTGGATTGCGGGCGGCCAACAGGCCGCCCGATTCCTAGCTTCACGGCCAGCAACTCGCGAGAATGCGATGGCGGGGCCATTGGTGTCTCCGGCGGAGGCGGCATTGGTGTCTCCGACGCCGCACGGGAGCTTAATGCACCGGGTGTACGCCGCCGGCACCTTCGCAGCAAGCGGCCCCTCCGTCAACTGCACGCTGCCGTTGGCGGTGCCTCGACAATAGCCGAGCTCGACGCCATCATCATGGTAACTAATTAAGCCTCTCGGCCGAGGACTTCATCTCCTTCCCTTTGACTGGGCATCCCTGACGCCCAACATGTTTTCACAGGGCGCCGCCGACGTTCCGTGCACTCTCCTGCACTTCGTGACCGACGAGTTGGTCGATGTGGCCAAGGGCAAAATCGTTCAACCGGGCAACCCCTTGTTCCACGGTACCCAGATGCCACCCAACTTGTTTAGGGTTGAACTGGTTCGGGTGCTGCCAGGCTGCGACGAGTTGTTACCTCCGATTCGACCTGTCGGGGCCGACGATGATGACGTGATGACCCTCAGCGCCTGCCTGAGCTGGCCCCTGCTTTGGCCGAAGAGCCAAATTCGTTTGGGGGCGGGGGACACCACCCCAAAGACAACACCGCCAGTCGTGCCGGTGCCAAGTCGGCCCCATGGAAAGACCGCCGCAACGGTGCCGGACATCCCTATGCCACTGGATCCAAACATGCGCGATCAGTACTTTGCCGAACATGGGTACGATGGCGACTTCATGGGGCCTCCTTCTAAGAACCCAACCCAAGAAAAGACGTGCGCGATCTAGCTGGTACCGCGGAGAAGCCAAGTTGCAACAGCGCCGCCCGCTGCTCAGCTCTCGGGAGACGCCTCAGCTGCCGACTTCACCGAGCCTCGAGATAGGCGAGAGGTGCGAAATATTATCAGCCCAAACACACTCAAGAATGCGGTCTGTGAGCAGAACTCGGTCCCATTACAGGAGAAGAAGAAGGCACGCAAAAGAAAGACTAACAAGGGTGCGAGCCAGCCGGCACCGAGTACGATCCATGCTCAGGACGGACCACCTTCACCTGAGGAAATCTCGAGGAGGGTGCATGTGGCGGGTAGGGCGATGCTACCGACAAATATGCTCAATGCTGCAACCGGTGCTATGCGGAGTCTGCATGACAGTGTTCTTTCTTTGGAGAAGCGGCGTCTCAGAGAGAAGGATGTGGCATACCCGATTTTCGCGGCCAAGGTGCCAGAGGGCAAGGGCTTTGTGGATAACTCCATCGGGCGTACGATCGTCCTGCGGTTTGATGACATCCACGCTATGATGAACCTTCAACCGCTGCACTACACCTTGTTCGGCTATTTTCGCTGAGTATGGAGATGCGGATCATTCGCGACAAGACACCGGACATCGTGATAGTCGACCCCTTCTACATGTGTGCCAAGAACTTGGGCAGCGCTGGGGACCGGCAAGTCGCGAGTTCTTACCTCGAAGGCGTCATTCTGGCAAACCAAGATAAGGTTAACTTCCTCGTGCCTTACTTTCCTGAGTAAGTCCTCCCCTCAACCGACCGTAACATATGAATTCTTAGATTTCGATCGTTTTTCTTTTAACATTCCGTGTTTTCTGCAGTGACACACATTGCACGCTCATCCTCCTAAGCCCCAAATATTCCATGGCCACGTATTTCGACCCGGACCGTCAGTCGAACATAGACTACATAAATGTCAAGAAGGTTCTTGATGATGTTCTCCCTGCCACGCCAAATCTAGAGGCACCTTCACCAGGCCTATTCGTAGCACGGCAAGCACGTGTTCTCCCACAATACGACGCTCTGCTGCGTCAAGCAGCGCCGGGCGGTCGGCGGTGCCTACTACGCCATCCATCACATGCGGGCGATCGTGCGGGACCATCATCAACTTCTGCTACCGAGTAAACTCAAAGATTGGGCCGCGGCGTGTCGGCAATCCAGGACGCGGACATCGACAATAATTCTTTCGCATCCAATGGAGTTTGCGGAAATCATCCATCAAGATGTCCTTCGCACCTCGGGGCAGTTCTACCTCGAAATCAACCGTCCAACAAAGGACATCGACACAATGCTACAAATGCAGGCTGACAACGCCTGTTCTTTCATGACTCCCACGATAGACGGCGGCTTCATCCACGCTCCGGTCCCTTGAGTCGAGTCGAAAGCAGTGATGCTGTGTCTAGTTCTGAAACATCGATTGGCTCATGTTGTAATTAAATTTTAATGAACTTGTAGTATGTCTCTTTGGTTTCGAGAGTCGTTCAACTTAGATGTAATCGATGCTATTAATGTCTTGCTTTTCTCTTCCGATCGGTCTGTTGCATACTTATATATTGCTTATGTATTGTCTGTGAATTGGTACTAACGTTTCGTTTGGCTAGTGCATAGCGATGCCGCCGTATGTCGTGTACAAGGGTAAGGTTAACGGAGTCTACGACGACTGGGAGGAGTGTCGGAGACAGGTTCACCGATTCAGCGGTAACAGTTACAAAGGGTACACCACTAGGGCCGAGACCGAATCTAGATACACCCGCTATCTAGCGGGACAGGGGAGGGAGCGTTGGAGGAACCGGATGAAGACGAGTTTCATCGTGATGATGCTCATCGTGATGACTGCAGCTCTCTTCTATGTGATGGTAGTTTAGATGATCGATATCGACTTGTAATGTGAAGACAAACTCGCTACTCACGGTCTCGAGACTTGTAATATAATGTTCTATCTTTGTTCGGTCTTTTCAATTCGGAGACTAATATGATGAATTGTATTCAGAGACTAATATGATGAATTGTATTCAGAGACTAATCTTCTATTGTATTCGATGAATCTGTTGTTGATGTGTGCTGTCTATATTTTGTCCAAATATACATTTTGTAACCTGTGCAAAAAACAGAAAATAAAAAAAATAAAAAACTTAATATTCATACTAATGGCGCATCACATCACAGTGCGACATTAGTATGCCAAAGGATACTAATGGCACATCATTAAACAGTGCGCCATTAGTATACCGCGCATCTTGCTGTTGTGCGCCATTAGTATGCCAAAGCACCTGGGTATACATGGCCCCCTAGAAGGCATACTAATGGCGCATCCAGTGGTGCGCCATTAGTATACCAGATACTAATGACGGCGTGGCACTAATAGCGCACCACTAATGCGCCATTAATGGCCAAATTAGGTGCGCCATTAGTAGGCCTTTTTCTAGTAGTGTATATGGTCGGTGCGCACTCAGCGGCCTCGTTGTCGAACTCATGCTGGGGTAGTAGAAGATAGAATGAGCCACGGATTCAACGGATCCGGGCGTTGTCCGGGATTGGTCGGTGCTCTCAACCCCTTTGTGGTGGCTGGGAGGGCATGTGAGACATTGCGCTGGCTGGAGGGTAGCCAATGATATTGGAGATTGGCGAATTGGGGGCAGGTCGTCCAGGCGAAGGGGCGATGTGGGAGAACAACGTTTGGCATTGGGGCTAGCCGACGAGCGTGGCGCCTTGGGGAAGGGGTAGACCTGACAGTAGGTAGCGCTGGATGAAGGCGGCTCATGGTGGGTGTTGTTGGAGGAGGGCTGCGACAGATGGGGTGGTTGCTGGAGCTGAGGTGCATCGACGCTGCTAAGGATGGGTGAGGGTAGGGCTGGACATGAGCCGAGCCGAGCCGAGTTCAGTCCGAGCCTGCCTTTGGCTCGCCTAAAGCGAGCCGAGCTCGGCTCGGCTCGTTGGTTGAACGAGCCCGTTTTGGGTGGCTCGGCTCGTTTTGCCACTGGCTCGGCCCAGCTCGAGCAGCTCGTCTGTGCACTGCTAATGTGTGTACAAGCATGTGCAGTGTGTGCTTGCGTGCGTCAAGGCAGCCGATGCTTGGCTAGGCACCATAGGAGGGACGAACGGCGGCATTGCCGTGTCCACCGTCGGTGCCGCGAGCAAGCTGTCGAGTGTCCAGCGGGGCGAGGACGACGGCGGCATCCCGCGCGGCAAGGAGGACGACAGCTGCGTGCCTCACATCCATCCATTCATCCCTCGCGTGCGTGAGCATTCATCCATCCATCGATCTAGCCTCACATCCATCCATGCATCCCTCGCGTGCGTGTGCAGCCATGCAGGGGAGCTTGTGTGTTGTCTGCCGTCCGTGCGCCTATGCAGGGGAGCGCGCGTGAGTGCAGAGCGTGTGTGCGCCAGCTACTGCTAGGGATGGGAAGGAAGGAGAGACTACCTGCTCGTCACGTACAGCGAGAAACCATTGCAGGAGCGTCTGCCTGCGTTCGGGGTGGTGAGGAATGGCCGTGTCGCTCGTCTCCATCGGTCCAGTGTTGCGGCGCGGCGAGGAGAGGGATGCGGCGGCGCTGAACAGAGAAAAGGAGGGACTGCGCTCTCTCTGCGTCGCTCGTGCCCTACTGGGACGAAGGCCGATGGGAATTGGGCTGAGCCTCGAGCGAGTCACCGAGTTGGACCGGGCGAAACTCGGCTCGGCTCGGTTGGGAGTCGGGCCTCATTTCACAACTCTGCTCGCTCGTTTATCCTATCGGGCCGAGCTGTAATGGGCCGAGCTGGAGCGAGCTTCGGGGCGAGCCGAAAAGCTCGCTCGTGCGTCCAGTCCTAGGTGAGGGCAGCCAGGGAAGGAGATGGGATCTACCAGGGAATGGGTGGTAGTAATTTGTAGTACTACATGGAGGTGGTCAAAGTCGAGATAACTCAACATTCCCCAAAAAGAAAATGTACTCTTAGGACGTGAGTAATTCTATAATACTCCCTCTGTTCACAATATAAGATGTTTTGGATACTTTAATATGGACCACATACTGACTGAAATCAGTAAACAAACACGCTACAAGGTAAGGCATCTCATAGTTGTGAACATAGGGAATATTATGCTTACAACTACTTGTAACCTAGAATTTCAATGATGAAACCAGGTACCTCATTGTGCTCGATGATGTATGGACAGTAGCTGTGTGGGCTGCAATCCGGTCCAAATTGCCAGAAAGCAGATGCGGCGGCATAATTATTGTGACAGCTCGGACAGATAGTGTGGCGCAAGCATGCAGTGGAGCAAGTGTATGTGAAGACCACATATACCATATGGAGCCGCTCAACTATGAAGACTCGAGGAATTTTTTTGTGAGGAGAGTATTTGGTATTACAGAAGGTGGGCTCAACTATGAAGACTCTATCCCCAATAGTTTGAGGGATGAAATTAAGCAAATTTTGAAGACATGCAATGGGCATCCATTAGCCATTGTTTGCATTGGAGGCCTTTTAGCAAGCTATAGATGGCTAGATAGCAAAGTTATGCGGGAAAACATTTGTAGATCAATGGGTTCACCTATGGAGAGCTGGCCAACCGCTGCTGGAACAAGGAAGATCATTGTGCTTAGCTTCAATTACCTGTCTCGTGAGCTCAAGCTTTGCATGATGTATCTTAGCATTTTCCCGGAGGATTATCTAATCAGCAAAATCCGGCTCTTGAAAAGATGGATTGTAGAAGGATTGATACCTGAGAAGCCGGGGCTTACTTTGATGGAGACTGCTGAGGCCTACTACAATGAGCTAGTGAATAGGGGCATGATTGACCAAGCTGGCTGTATAGTTACCTACTGTAATAGGGTCGATATGTGTAGGGTGCATGACATTATGCTTGATGTTATGGTGTCCAAATCCCTAGAAGCTAACTTTGTTAGCTTGGTGGGCATTCAGTATGAAGGGATGTCATACAATATAGTTCGCTGTCTCTCCATTCATGGTGCAGATGGGGGGAACCAGTATGGTCCATCCAGGAAAATGGTGAATAGAATTGAGGGGATGAACGTGCAGCATGTCCGATCACTGAGCACATTCCGGTCTGAAGGCCACAAGTTGCTGCTAGATCAGCTAGGGAAGTTCAAGCTGCTGAGGTTACTTGATCTGGAAGACTGCAAGGACCTAAGAAACAAGTATTTGAGGTACATTTGCAAGATGTACCTTCTTAAGTTCTTGAGCTTGAGGGGTACAGATATCAGTATGATGCCTCGTGAAGTCTGTGATCTAGAGCATTTGCAAACACTTGATGTCAGTGACACTCTCCTCGACACGCTTCCCAAAACTATCATAAAGCTGATCAAACTTGAGCGGCTGATGTTCTCCAACAGAGAAAGGCTGTTGACCCTATGGATACTGCCCAAAGGAATCTCAAAGATGAAGGCATTGCGTGAGGTGAGTAGGCGTCGAAAATATTGAGGTTGCCATAGAGATCGGTGATCTACAACAACTGGAACAGATATTTGTTTATGTCAACACAAGTTCCAAGCAGGGCAGGGATATTAGACGAGAGCTAAACCTCTCCCTAAGCAAGACAGCATACCTTCAGTGGCTCCACGTGGCAGAACTGCAAAATGTCCACAACAATGACATGGACTATCATCCCCTGCTGGATCTTGACATGCCACCACAGCTTTTGCGGTACCTTAGCTTTGGTGGATTTATTCCTCGGATTCCCGACTGGGTCGGTTCACTTGCATTTCTTGCCGAGTTCACTATTTCAAGCACAAAACTTGCTGGCAACCAACCATTTGAGGTCCTTTGTAAAGCTCGAAACCTGAATCACATCACGTTTCAGATGGATTTTTACATTGACAGAGATCTGGTTGCATGCAGTGCCCACAAGTTTTCTTCGCTCAAGAGCGTAAGAGTCATCGCTGCTGCTGAAACTCCCAAAATGTTCAGTTTTGAGGAAGACTCCATGACACAGCTCGAGATACTTGAGGTGGACTTCGGAGACTGGCAGAAGAGCATTGTCGTCATCAAGCACTTGACGAACCTTAAACTGGTGCGACTCAGTGGTAGCAGCAATAATGCTTCACTGATGGAAGTAGCGGAAAAGCTGAAAGAAGAGAGTGATAGAAGAGGCAAGTCCGACGACTACAATCAGCGCCCCTTCACGGTTGGAGTGAGATACAACTGATCGTACTCTCCTCTGTTCTTCCTTCACGTGAGACGATGGTCTTGTTGGGCTTGTTTGCTGTGTTGTCTTGGTCGATTTGCTGCTGCTGCAGGTTTACATCAGCACTGTTCTTGAAGCAGGTGGGGCGCATGAATTGTCCCTGTACCATCTTTTTTGTGTGTGTTGTTGTTGTATGTTGTCGTGTAATGCTGGAGTCCCACCTGATAGAATTTTTATGTTTCGTTGAAGTATTGTAATAAAGCATAACAACCCATGATTTTCATTCATGAATTTGGACATGGACGAATACGACTTTGCCTATGTATTTTCACTGTCAGTTCATAATTGTGTTCATTCTTTGGGTGGTACGCTTAATTTCCAGAGTTTTCGTAGAGGAATACTATGCCTAGCTAGTACTCTCAGTTTTTGTTGTTGATTGTATTCGGTCCGAATGTAGTTCCTCGGTACTATATTTATTAGAAGCAAGGCGCATATTTGTGTCATTTCCATTCTCTTCTCCTTTTGCTTTCGCAAATACTCCCTCTGTCCGGAAATACTTGTCATCAAAATGAATGAAAGGGGATGTATATAGATGTATCTTAGTTCTAGATACATCCCTTTTTGTCCATTTTGATGACAAGTATTTTCGGACGGAGGGAGTACATTTGAACACTTGAGCTGGACGAAATAAACAAATACAGATCTGGCCAGTTGAGCACTGGTGAAAACTTCTGTGATCGCAAGTTTGGTGACAGCTAACATGTCTATTTCATCTGGATGAAGCCGGTGTTTCTATGAGAAAAGGGAAGGGAGCCACTCTGAACTTGTGTATAATGACAGGCCCAGCGTCTCACTCAACTCCCATTGGCTGGGTGGACTCTGTTCAAAACTCAAAGATGGAGAATACAGAGACAGTTAAGTGAAGAAGAAAGAACCGAGCACACACAGTGGTTTTTCAGTCCAGTTCCCACAACGCTGGGAGCCTTTCTTTTCTTTTTATTTGTATTAAAGAAGAGTGGCTTGGCTTCACACTGCCCTCCCTTTCTTTTACCGAAAAAGGCTTTCGCCCCGCTTTATATATAAAGCAATGATTAACCACAGCCCAAGTATAAACTCATCCCACGACAACACATGCACACACCCACGACGGGATATATAGGCATTGAGCGCAGCAACACCACCCCTACCACTACTCCTTTTCAACATGTTGACAACCCAACAGTACCATAGGACATGCATTGCTGCACACCTATACCACGCACCATCGGCTAATACTCTGCTCATGGCTACAGTGCACCTCTGCTTACTCTATAGATTAGACACCTAGCAGCAGCTGTAGCCTGTAGGTGAGGTCATTGCTATGACTTGTGCTTACACAATTTGCATCGAGTCAGTCTTACAAACATTATTAACACACACAAATGCACACTCATCAGTTTGTACTCCCTCCGTCCCGAAAAACATGTCGTGAGCACAGTTCATTCGCAATTTTACAGAAACACCCTCATGGTTTCAAAACCGTATCAAACGAGTCCTCGCCCCAGTCTTCCTCCTCCGCCGTCGCCAGCGGCCGGCGTCGCCCAGCTGCGCGATTCGCCGCCCACCAGGAAGTGCTCCGCCACCATCGCGAAGTACCTGCTCCGCCGCCTTCGTCGCCAGGTACTGCTCCGCCGCCGTCGCCCAGACCTGCGCCGCCGCAATTACCAACGGGCGTCGCTGGAACCTCCCGACACGTCCTTCTCGAGCTCGCGCGCGTCCTCCTCGAGCTCCCGCGCATCCTCCTTGAGCTCCGCGCGTGCGCCTGCCGCAATTCCTCCTGGCCGCGATCCTCCGCGCGTGCGCTGCCGCAATCCCTCCTGGTCGCGATCCCCTACGGGCTTCGCCGAAAACTGCCTCCACGATCCAGTGGACTAGGAGTTCGCGCGCTTCCTCCTCGATCTCCAGCTCGTCCTCCTCAATCTCCCGCGCGAGCCCGTGCTGCTCCTTCTTCCCTACCCACGCGCCCGCCGGTGGAGCTCCTCTGCCCATACTGCTGCTGCTTCTCCCCCGCCGGTGGAGCTCCTCTGCCCATACTGCTGCTGCTCGTCTGCCCAGCTGCCGCCACAGCTCCTGTTCATCAGGAAGAAGAAGGTACTGTAAGGAGTTGCTCCTCTGCTCCTTGTGTTCCGTCAGGAAGAACAATGTTAACTGAATACTGTACTCTCCAATGTTAACTGAAGAACAAAGAACAAAATGAAAGTAGCTTGAAGATTTCAGTGTTACAAGTCAATGTGGGCGCTACTGAATTATGCTTGTGTGGATCAGCCGCTAGACATCATTTTTATCGTGGGTTTGCAAGTGCTACATCGACTGGTTCACTATGTGGGGATCGGCCGCTCGATCCAAATGAAATTGTGAATTTGCAAGTGCAGACTGGCTACTTGTGCAGTGCTCTATTTCAGTTTCAGAACCTGAAATCTTCTTGCTGACTTCTCCATGGAGTTATTTGCTTACTTGTTAGAGCATAGTAAGCCTATTATTTGCAAGTGCAGACTGGCTACTTGTGCAAGTGCAGACTGGCTACATTTCACATACATTTTGGAGGACTCTTACTAGCTTCTTGTTAAATCTGAATGAATGATCTGTCCTGAATATTTGGAGTACATGCTTAAGTGCCATTTACTATGCCATTTCATCAAGTGCTAGTAGAATTTTCCCCGACATGTCTGAATGTCAGATCTATTTTATGAAGCTGGCTTATCAAGCTATATCAAGGAATGTAAGCTTTTCTTTAAAAAAAGGAATGTAAGTTGAATAGCATGAACCAAAGCAAAACTCTAATAAAACTGTCCAAAACATGACACATGAAAGATGTCTAATAATCTAATGCAGGTCACAAACTCCATTGTTAGGTTTACATACAGGAACCCAAATGATGCTGAATTGCTTGCTGACTACGGTGATTATCAATTGCGAAAATCGAATCACAATCTGAAGAGTCAGTCAGGTGTTTGTACTGAAGGAGTAGGCTGAAGATGATTACAGTTTACATACAGCACAGGAAATCACAAGCTTGCACAGGCTGAATAAGGCACCACCTCACAAGATGTCATAATTTTGTTAAATATCTAAACTCGGCCATAATTCAGTTGAACATGCAAGGAAACATTTAAATATCTGTACCTTGATGCAGACTAAAGGGAGTAGGTTAACTGATTTGGTCATGTGGCTGGTCAAACTGTACCATGCCAAAGTATTTCCTGTAGAGAGAAAAAACAAAAATAAGCAAACATAAATTGATTGGAATGTGTTGTAGTTTCACTAGGAGTAGTTTATATGCAAAGGTAATAAATCAGTTTTGATTCTATTGACAGGAGTATATTTTTCTCGACACTTTTCTACCATAGGCATGGTACTATGAGCAAGTAAAATTCAGCAAAACTACTCTAACTAGAGTAAAATTCTGTGAACTACTCTAACTAGAGAAAATGGCTTATGGTTAGAGCAAAGTGTTTGGCTGCCATGGCAGCCTTTCTATAAATGATGCCATGGCAGCCATTTGTAGAAATGGTCCCATGGCACCATTTCTTGTTTGGTATCGTGGCAACCAAACTAGAAATGGTGCCATGGCACCTATTTCTTGTTTGACTTGCATACTCATTTTGTGTGTGTATATTCTTGTTATGGTACCATGGTGTACTCATCTTTTGTCATTGATGGCAGGAACACATAAATATGGATTTGAACTTGATGCCTCAAGAGGAAGAACATGAAACCATTGATTTGAACTTGATGCCTCAAGAGGAAGACGATGAAGGCATTAATTTGAATTGGGTCCCTGGAAAGGAGGAACCTCAAGTGGCAGAGAATGGAGATATGGATTTGAACTTGATGCCTCAAGAGGAAGACGATGAAGCTATGAATTGGATGCCTCAAGAAGATGAAGCTCAAGAGGATGAAGCTCAAGAGGAAGAGGATGAAGTTATGTATTGGATTTTTCAAGAGAAAAGAAGAGAATTGTCAGATAAGGAGAGGCATGGTGTTTACTTTGCCTTGCTGGTAATCGAGCTCAGAGATGGGTCTGTTCAACCAGACGACAAGCTGCTAGTCTCAAACCTGTTGGACATAAGTGTACGATCTGTTGAAAGAATCTGGGAACTGGCTAAAAAGCAAATTGCCGATGGCAAAGAAGTAGATGTCTCAAGCAAGAAGCCAGGAAGATCCGGCCGAAAGAGAAAGGAGCTAGATCTAGAGAGGACCTCAACAATCCCACTAAATAAAAGAAGGACAATTCGATCTCTGGCACGGTCTCTAGGTGTGGCCCGATCGACCCTACATAAGAGGTTCCAGTTGAATGAGCTCAACCGCATCACAAGCACCGTGGAAGCCTCACCTCAAGCTAGAGAACAAGCTTGCGAGATTGAAATTTTGTATGTCCATGGTCGATGACAATTCAATCTCAACTTCTCGGGCTATGTTTAAACCAATGACGAATATGGTTCACATCGATGAGAAGTGGTTTGACATGACGAGAGTGAAGAATAGTTACTATGTACTTCCAGGAGAAACTGAGCCGAAGCGCACCATGTCAAACACTCACAGCATTGGGAAGGTGATGTTCCTAACAGCTGTTGCCAGGCCTCGATATAACAATGAGGGGGAGCTAACATTCGACGGGAAGATTGGCATTTGGGCATTCGTTGAAGAGACTGAGGCGAAGCGGACAAGTCATAACAGAACAAAGGGAACAAAACTGTTGACATCAGTGAAAGTAACTAGACCTGTGTGCAGGGATTATCTAATCAATAAGGTTATCCCGGCAATTCAGGATAAGTGGCCTGATGATGACGAGGGAGCAACAATATTCATCCAACAGGATAATGCAAAGCCCCATGTCCTTCCCAATGATGTAGCTTTTCGAGAAGCTGTGGAACAAACTGATCTTGACATCCGATTGCTATAACAGCCCCCAAATAGCCCTGAGTTAAATTGTTTGGACCTTTGCTTCCATACCTCTCTCCAGTCTCTAACCGACTGCAGGTCACCTACAAACATCCAGGAACTGGTACAGGGTGTGGAAGAGGAATTCGAGAACTACGATCCCGACAAGTTGCACAGAAGCTTTATCACATTAGAAGCAGTTATGTTTGAAGTTATGAAAGACAAAGGAGGAAATCAATATAAGTTGCCCCACTTGCACAAGGATCGCATTCAGAATGCTGGCAGGGAAATCATCAGTGTATATTGCGACAGTCGGGTAGTTGTTGATACTAGGGCCATTATAGAAGAAATGGAAATTGCAATAGGAAAAGAAAATGAAAGGAAAGAATTGGCTAAAGAAGGGAAAAGAAAGAAAAGTAAAGGGAAGGGAAGGGAAGAAGTGGCCAGAGAAAGAATGTAGTCAAGAGGGGGCAAAGAGGCCCTTATGTCATGTAGTCAGGTGCTCCTTGTGTATCTCTTGTGTAATCTTGTGTCAAGAGGGGACAAAGATGCCCTTATGGCATGCCCTTGTGTATGCCTTGTCTAATCCTTGTATATCAACTCCTTGTTGGAATTTATTGGAATTATCTGGGTTATTTGGATTAAATGAATTATCTAGGTTATTTGAATTAATTTGGGTTATTTGAATTATTTGAATTGATTTGGATTAATTTTAGTTATTTGAATTAATTTGGATTAATTTTAGTTATTTGAATTAATTTAAAATATTTGGATTTATTTCAATGAGGCATGCTAATGTCACAATCAGTATATTTTTAAGGTTAGTGGCAAGCAAGGCCTTTGCTAATCTGTATGCTTGGCAAGCAAGGCCTTCGCTAATCCCATATCATCAGTTAGATGATACTCCAAATTGCAATCTACTGATGATATGAGATTATCTTCTACTGCAATTGCAATCTAGCTTTAGTAAAAAAGCAAGAGTCCCTTGTATGGAGTTAACTAAAAACTGAACATGTTCTAAAGTTTTGAGTAAGCTGGAGTGGTACAAAAGCAAGTCTAAAGTTTTGAGTACATGCTGTAAAAATTTCTACTGAATTTACTCCATGTTCTAAACAGAGTACTCCAATATTAATACAGCAATCTGCCATAACTACTCCATGATCTTGAAATCTGAAGTCCAAGAAATCTACCAGAGTACTCCATGATGAGTACTCCAGGCCATTGTCTGAGACACAATTTGAAATTTGCCAACACAATTTGTTCTACTGGATCTACAGTAAATAAATTTGAGAACACATTTTCTTTAGTCCCTCACTGACAACACAAATTTTTTGGATGCATTCAACTTGAACATGGAGTATTTTCAGCAAAAAAACTTGAGTATGGCAGCATTTTCTGCAAAAAAACATCTTGAGCATGAAGTATAAGGGGTATTTTCACCAACTTAGAGAGAGTATTTGAAAATTTGGTCACTACAGGACCACTACACTACTCCAGGTCACTACTGTTCAGAAACAAACTTGGAAAGGTAATAAATCAGTTTTGATTCTATTGACAGGAGCACATGAATAAGAACTCTGTCTAAACATTCAATTTATACGTCAGCATTAAACTGTCTAAATACTCCTGTACAGTACTGTGCCATTCAGTTTATTGACAGGAGTATTCAGTATGCTATTGACAGGAGTAGTAGTATCTCAACAGGCAGTACTCGCTGCTATGGTGCGGCCGTGGAAGCATGAAACAAGTTTAAAAACAAATTTAAATAATGCTGTGATTCAAAAATTAAATGGAAAAAGCTCAAGATGATTAATCATGACTACTGTCACATGACAGATTACTCCTGTACAATATTGTGCCATTTTATAAGTGCAGACTAGTTCTATAAGTGCACACTAATTCTAGAAGTGCAGATGTTTAGTTGTGACATTATACAGGAGGAATATTCAGTCTAATTCAGCAGTTGAGAATGCAGTTGTTTAGTGCAGTTGAAAATGCAGCAATTCAGGAATCACCTGAATCAATTCAGACCACTGCTGAAGATGTCCTTGAACTGCCACTGCTTCCACCTGAAGATGTTTCATAGTTCATTTCAGAAAATAAAAAACGAAGTTTCAGAGTTCATTTCAGAAAAGAAAAAACGAAGTTTCAGAGTTTGGAGTTGGGATGGATGGGGTGAGGGGCGAACCTGGGCTTGCGCCAGCGGCCGCCCTCACGGAGTCGCCGACGCCGCTTCTCCCCAGAAATAGAGTTTGCGGCGAGCTGAGGGGCAAACCCCCGGTAGCCGCACGAAGACGAGCTCACGGAGTTGCCTCCCCACCCCGCAACGCACAGAGGGGTTAACGCACGGAGACGAGCTCGCTGACGTCGCCCATCGGCTTCTCCCCGGAGACAGAGCTCGCGCCGCCGCTCCAGTCACTGGCTGCGCCGCCGGCTTGTCCCTATCCTCGAATGCCTGTAGAAATCTAGGATGATGAAGAAGAAATTGGGTGGACATGGCCCGAACAATCCAAGAAGATAAAAGAAGAAATTGTATGGGCGCAGTAGATCAAAGGAAGGAGAAGGGGAAAAAGGAGACCTTTGACTCCGGCGGGCTACTTGGTGAGCTCCTCCACCTGCCTCTTTGCAATCCGCCGAGCAGCCGCCGCGCTAGGAATGCGAGAAAGGAGTGCGCCCCACTGCCGTGCCCCGGTGAGGTAAACACATGGCCGTCGGACAGGAACGACAGGAGGATCGACAAAAAAAGCGCGTGCTTCACGTTGGGGAACGAGGCGGGGAACGATGCGGCATGGGGCGTGAGGCGGGAGGGGTGGTGGCAGCGGGGGCGGTGGCGGAGAGGGGCGGCGTGGGGCGGGAGGAGCGGTGGCGGAGAGGGGCGGCGGGGGGCGGCAAGGCGGCACCCGTCGTCGGGTTCGGCCGGGAGAGAGTGAGAGCGAGAGCGAGGAAGAAGAGGGACCTCGGGTTCAGTCGGGAAAACGTGGAGGGCTAAATTGCAAATATCCACTCGCGACATGTTTGAGGGAGTACAAGTTTAAAATCATCATGCAACCACCTGGAGTCGGACTTTTAGAGTTCAAAGCGTTGTACACAAGTTGTGCTCCGGCTACGTTGTTACTCTCCCTTTTTCTTCTTTTCCTTTCCTTTTGGTCAGACTGTTGGTGGAATGTATAATAAACTAGTGATACAGAAACCGGTAAAGTGGACGCACACCCCAACCTTCCTGTTCTGCGACTCCAGGATGGCTAGAAAATTCCACGCTCCCGATGATGGTTGTTGTTTTACCAGCCAAGACGTTCAAGATGATTTCTGCTCCTGCAATTCCGACGATGACGATGGCGATGCATGATGATCCACCGACGCTGCTGGTTTATTTGTTCAGCTCTGTTAGTGTTTTTTTCAATCTTTCGTCGTCCTCTTCAAGGGTGTTGTTTCTTTCTGTTAGAAGGGAGAGAGGGATTTGCTGGAATAGTTCGTTGTATTGCTTGAGCCTCGTGGGCATATATATAGGAGTACAATGATCTATTTGGAGTACAAGACACGCCAGAACAAATCCTAGTCTATCTCGTCTTTCCTAATAATCACGATACTCAACATCCCCGCAGTCACAACGGTAGCGACGCAGACGGTGAGACTGGAGAAGAATCCGAAGGCAAGCTGACGGACACCCCCCACAGTCGTAACGGTCGATGCATCGCGGAGTCGTGTCTGGAGTGAAAACCGACGAGGTTGCTCAAGCAAGGCGGTAGCCCTTTGTGCCGTTTGTCGATGTAGCCGAGAGCGTGGGTGGTGGAGCCGTGGTCGAGGTAGCCGTGCGAAGAATGCCGTGGTCGATGTCGAATCGGGGAGCCGGTGTCGAGGATGTTGCCGTGGAGCCGCGGGCCCAAGGGGGCGCCGAGTTAGCATGGGCGCAATGATGTCGAAGTAGTGGTGCGCCGGGAAGAAAATGTTGTTGACGACGTGTCGCGGCGGGTTTGCCAAGCCTGGGGACACATCGTGGACGAAGGCACGCACCGGTGTTGCCAGCACTGGGCATGCGTAGCCGGACGAAGACGAAGTTGACGAAGCGCCGACCAGGCTTGCCAAGCCCGGGGACACGTCGTGGATGAAGGCACGCATCGGTGTTGCCAGCACCGGACATGCGTAGACGGGGGACCTGCACGAGTTGTACGCCATGTCAGAAAAGTCGGATGGGCCAGCAGAGAAGAACTCGACGGCAGTGGCAGCGTCCATCGGCACAGGGTCGATGTCACCAACGGTGGTCGGAGTAGACGAAGTGGTCGGGGTAGATGACGGCGACGCTATTGACGGGCTGGTGCTTGGACGAAGAAGAGCGGCGACGGCGGCTAGGTTAAGAGTGTGGCGGCGGTGCTCGAAGTAGGCAAAGAACTCTGACAGCATGACGAAGACCGGGCGGACGGTTGCATTCCCGTGCCAGGGGAGACTGTGCGGCGCATACCACGGGAAGTCGACGTGCGGGGACGGTGAAGTGGACCGCGGGCCGCGGCGCTACGGCCCGAAGGGGCGACACATCGGCAGCCGGTCGGGGCGATGGCGGAAGACCTCGGGGCGGCGGCAGTGACTGCGGGGCCGCGGCACTAAGGCTCGAAGGGGCGGCGCAGCGGCTGAGCGCGGGTCGGTGCAACCACGGGGACGGCCTCGGGACGGCGGCGTGGACCACGTACACGCCGCTACGGCTCGGGCGGCATTTAGCGGGCGCTGGGGTCGGTGCAGCGACCGGACGGCCTCGGGCGACGGGGACCGCGGGTCGCGGCACTACAGCCCGAAGGGGCAATGTAGCGGTGACGCGGGTCGGTGCAGCCATGAGAGAACCACAGGGCGGCGACGCTGCGGCACGACGGGGCGACGCAGCGACAGCCCGCTGCTCGATCGGTAGAGGGGCGTGCTGAACTCGGGACGGTCTTCACGTGGCCAGGTCGGTCGCACGGCGTAGATGAGGTGGATCGCGGTGGCGGGCGGGTGATCAATCCGATCGCGCGCGAGGTCGGGGACGACGCTCGACGAAGATGGGGTGGCGGCGGAGTCCGAGATGAAGCCGGCGACAGCGGGCGGCAGGGCGGCTATGATTGAACGCCGCATGGCGCGAGGCCGCTGGATCGGGGTGATGCAGGAGTCCCGGTTCGAGTAGGGCGGTGACGGCCGACGTAGATCGACGGGCGGGCCGGCGCGCGAACGGTGGCAGTGAAGGGCCGTCGCATGACACGAGGCCACCAGGTCGGAGCGACCTGCGGGCAGACGCGCGGACGCGTGAGGCCGCCGGGTAGGGGCGACCAGCGGGCAGACGCGCGGACGACGCGCGAGGCCGCCAGATCGATGAAGAAGCCGGCCGATCGCGTCGGTGTTGGAGTAGAGGCGCACGGGGTCGACAGCGGCGGTGGGCGACGCAAACCGATCAAGATTAGATCAGAAAACCAAAAAAGAAACCGCCGATCAAGATGACCGGCGGAAGAGAGAAAACCCCGGAGCAAGGGCTCGGGGAAAAGACTCTCTAGGGCAGCCGGTCAACACGACCGGCGGACGAACTCTAGGTACGGGCGGCGCGGCCCCCGGCGGCGGTCATGGAGGCCGAACGCCCCAGGGGCGGCGCGCGGGTGCAAAAGCGGCGGCGGCTAGGGTTTAGAAGCCGGAAACTGATACCATGTTAGAAGGAAGAGAGGGATTTGGTGGAATAGTTCGTTGTATTGCTTGAGCCTCATGGGCATATATATATAGAAGTGTAATGATCTATTTGAAGTACAAGACAAGCCAGAATAAATCGTAACCTATCTCGTCTTTTCTAATGATCACGATACTCAACACTTCCAATCTGACTTATCATTGTGCTAGTCGATAGTTTCTGTCTTTTTCTAAACTTTTTTTTGGAAAAAGAGGTTAAGCCCGCAGGCCTATGCATCAATCAATGCCAACGACCATCTTTATTTATTATTCAACATAGGTCTAATAAAAATATACATCAAGCCATCCGAAGCCAACACTTACACCTACAAAACCCAATAATATGGAATGCCCTCATTCTCCATATTTAAAACCGGCATCGTCGATCCATCCATATAATGTATCGGAACGTACAGCCGGTGCAGCAGACCTAAAGCATACACCACATTCACACGTTTTAGATGCCGCCATCATCATCGAACCGCTGACCCATCTTCAGGAGAGTGATCTGCATCATCTGTGCCAGTCCATCCATCCGTCGATGCCACCACGGCGCCCAACCGCGCCACCACCCCGCGCTCGTCCGTCCAGACGCGATGGTTCTGGAAAAACTGTCGTGCGTAACACCTACCGACCAGGCATGACTTAACATCTCCACCGAAAGCTCCGTGCAAGACGAAGCCGCTCCACCTCCTGCCTCTGGCTTCGAGCACTGCTTCACAAACGATGCTCCCAAAAGGAAAACGACACCACAGTACCGTCATCGTCCGATCTGGAAGACCATATCCTAGGGTTTCGGCAGTAGCAGCACGAGTGGGTCCACAGTCATTGCATGACGATGCCTTCATCAAAGTAACGTCATAGAATGCAACCATCACCTACCATCGGCTCGGTTTTCACCGGCAACTATGTGTTCCCGACTCGCAGCCGGAACTAGATGACGGATCTCGAGATATGATCATCCAGCCTCAGGCCAACCACCTCCAACGAAGGAGATGGCCACCCCCGCCGGCTGCACCGGCCAGATCAGATCTAACCGGATGCGCCGCCGACCAGTCAACCATGGCCATATACCCCTCCTGATCCGCCCTCCCCACGAAGCCGCCGTAGCAACGCCGAACCGCCGGAAAAGACGAAGACCGAAGGGAGATCTCGCGCCACCGGTAGCTCGAGATCGCGGGGCTGTAACCTAGATCCCCGCGTCCCCATCACCGGCAGCGCCCGGGCTTAGCCGGGGCATGTCTCTGGGGACGACGGGGTGGAGGAAAGGGGGGAGGGGGCAGCGGCCGGGGCGCTGTGGTTGGCCCTATTGATCGCCCTGGAGGGAGCGATACGAGGGAGCCCTCTGCTGAAGAACAAGGGAGCGATAAGGGGCTCAATACGTCCTGGCAGTCCTAACAGCCTAACTGACAAGCCACCTATAGTTTCTGTCTGGTCACCAATTATTTCTGACATCGTCTTGCTACCTGTAGGCTCTGTTGTATCACTCTGCTCTCATGAAATCTCGCAGTTACTACTTAGGCTGTGTTATATATGCCCCTATTTCTCAATCTGGGCTAGGCTGGACAGCTGGAGCATGACACATGATGAAATTGCAAGTGCAAGACGAGTCCTCAAATTGGCATGCCGTTTGTTTTTGCAGAAACGAACATTTCTGGTATGATCCTTCTTTTCTTCTCAGAAACATGCAGACTTGTGTGAAATGCAGTGTCGATAATGATACATGTGTAATATTTAAGGCACAAACGTTTGTTGAGCCGTGCTTCATGTTCGAACTGCTCACGTGGAACCTTACCATCACTACTTAGGCTCTGTCACATACAAACCCCACTTTCTCAAGCTGGAAGATGGCTCCTAAAATTTCTCTCATGTTTGTTCAGCCCACTTACATATACCTGCATGTGGCTGTCAACTGACGATGCGTATTTTACTCTTACAGTCTCTCTTCTCTTCTGTTTTGTTGCTAGCCTCTAACAGAGGAGATAAGCTGCGCCGATGATGTGTTTCTAGTTGATGACCGTCTCTTCTCCGTTCCATTATTTGCTTCTTCGTCCGCCTTGATTGACACCAGACCAGCTGCATGCTCGCCTTGGGAGTCTCCTGCCTGTTCCACTCCTGCTGCATTCATGTACCTCTTGGATCAAATCTCCCTCCTCCGCTTGTGTTGTTTAAGTTTTGGTTTCTCAAGATGTTAGTCTCTCTTTCTATTAGTCATTGTCCGTTTCACTGGATGGTGATGACGACGATGATGATACAGCCCTCTTTTACCTTGCCTATTATGGTTCCTCTTTTGCTTCTGCAACTCCACCTTCAGACATCATGTGGGTACCGCTCAAACCTCCTTCAATTTGTTTGGTTCCATGTGATTTCTCACAAAGTTTGTCAGATTTTTGTGCACACACAACTATTTTTGTGAATGTGTTTAAGAGGTTATGCTCGTACTACTGAACTACTGTTGAACAGAATAATGCACTTTTTTTATGACTTGCAGTTGATTTCAGGCTTGCCTTATAGTGTAAACTTTCCCAGGCTGCATCCTGCTGGTGGGTGCCTTTTCTTTTACATCCGTGGTCCTCTGCTTTGATTTTTCGCTTGACATTGCCTTTATTTCTAATAATAATCCATTTCGCAGCAGAAAATAAACATATGGCTTGTTTCTTAAAGATAAAGTCCTAGGTACTTGAGCGTTCACTGTTTAGAAGGGTGGCATTTTAAAATGTCCGAAATGTTGATATATAGGACCAACTGGCTGTAGCAACTCTGCCTTATAGATGACATTTAGCGCCGAACTTCTCGATCTGAAGTTGTTAGAGTACGTTATGGCCCCGTTAGTCTTAGGGTTAATTAGAGATAAGGATCGCTTACTTAGGGGTCAAGTAAGCCTTACTTGGGAGTCAAATAAACCTCTCTATATAAAGAGAGGAGATGTATCAATCTAATGAAGCAAGAATTAAGAAGGAAATCCCTTCCCTCTTGCCCGACCGTGGGCAAAAGGCCCCCGGCCGACCCTCTCACGCCCTCCTTCTAGCAGCACCGTAACAATTTGGTATCAGATAGCTCAGTTCCGATCATGTCTTCGCCGCCGCCCACCCCGTCGCTTTCGCTGCCGACCGTCACCACCGCATCGCTGGCCATCTACACCGCGCCGCTGCCCTCCCCGTCCGCGCCGCTGGTCGCATCCTCCGGCGCCGCCACCGCACCACCGGCCTCCGCCTACACCCCGGAGGAGATCACCAGGGTCCTCAACGACCTCGTCACATCCGTTCAGGGGATCCGGCTGTACCTGGAAAGCCCCTACGGGCCGCCGCCGCCCCTGCCGCCGTCCGCCGCCATCGGGCCGCCGACCCTGCCGTGGTACTCGCCGCATCCAGCGGCCTCTGCGGCGTTCGCTGGGACGCTGCAGCCCCAGCTGCAGCTGCCGCCGCCCCGCAGTGGCCGCAGTGGCCGGCGTCGGCTCCCGCCGCTCCAGCTCCCATCGCCGTCCCGCTCTGCCGTGGCTGTCGTGGCAGCCGCCGCGCTGGCCGGGCCACTGCAGCAGCCGCTGCAGCTGCCATCCATCGCCACCACCGCCCAATCCTGGCTGCAGTGGCAGCCGCCGCTCCTGGCGGCCTATGCCACGCCCAGCGCTCCGCTGCCGCTGCCCGGCGCGCCACCGCAGCAGCCACCACCGGTCAACTCCGGCCCCGCATCGACCGCGCCGGCAGGAGTCCCGCTCCACCAAGTCCATCCCCCCCCCCCCCCCCGTCACCGATTCCTTCTTGGATCGCTACCCGCCACGTGTCGGCGACGGTGAGGCTGCAGGCTGCTGCGCGCGGCCTCCTAGCGCGTTGGCGTGTGCGGGAGATGCGTGGTCTGCAGGTGCCGCTCCTCCAAGTTGCCCTTTGCTGCGCAGAGGACCTCAATCTCATCCGCTGCGTCGGGGATCTTGGGCATGTGGTTTCCCCCAAGGGCGGCGGGCCTACTGTTTTTCTCGCGGGCAGCAACCTCAAAGTGTGCGACATCGGAGGTTGGGGGGGGGCGCACCCCTCCTCGCCATTCTCCATCGCAAGCCCTCCACTCTTCCCTGTGCGGTGCAGACCAACAACCGTCCAGCAGGGATAAGGCATGGTGTCACCGACAGCAGCGCACCACGTAGCACCACTGCATTCCGCCACCGGCCGCCGCGAGGGCGCCTCTGCTGGTCACTCTTGCGACCACTTCCAGGTGGTCATCCACATGCACTCCTCTTGTCCAGGTGGTGGCCATGGGATCCAGGTGGCTATACACGTGCACGTCCGACGTGCGGATGGTGTCCACTTTTTGTTAAGGGGTCCAAAATAAAGCGTCCCAGTCCATTTCAGGTTGAGAATAATAAAACAAGCCGAGATGTAAAAGGCTTGTTTTTAGGTGTTAGGTTTGTGTTGCATCGAGTCATGGTTATAAGTTGGTTAGGCTGCAGCTCGAGGACAAGCTGCATGTCCAGATGGGGTGTAGTGTTAGAGTATGTAATGGGCCTAATGGGACCATTAGTCTTAGGGTTAATTAGAGATAAGGGCCCCTTGCTTAGGGGTCAAGTAAGCCTTGCTTGGGAGTCAAGTAAACCTCTCTATATAAAGAGAGGAGATGTATCAATCTAATAAAGCAAGAATTAAGAACCCCTCTCACGCCCTCCTTCTAGGAGCACCATAACAAGAGTGAATCAATATCCAATCGTCGTGTCCTCCGAGGGACACTGAATAATTTCGAGTGGAGATGGAAGCCATGGGTTCACGGTGCGTTAACTGTCGACAGTCGAAGCACCTCCAACGCATGAAGTGATCAACCACATAGACATAACTGGTCAGTTGAGCAAAGAAACAATCCATTCTCTTTTTGTACCATCGTACATGTTCTTCATGTATATACAAGTGCAGTTTCTGATGTTGTTTTCAGCTTGCGAGCACATCATACATTTGCCGATGAAATGAACTAATGCACATGCTCTGTATATGCATTTCAGATGTAAACAAGACGCCGTCCAATCGACTTGTGGCATATCGCACCATTTGAGTTCAGTTCTGAATCGTGGAACATGCATTGGACTACACCACACAAGATGCTGCTGCTAGTTATGCTGCATATGTCGTTATGCCGCAATCAACCATCGCATTCAGCTTTCCGGTTATGTTTTCCGCTGATATGCATCCCCAAGCCTTGGCGAAGGAGCAATCTACAACCTGGTCTCCAGATCTATGATCGAGCATGCAAGATGACAATCAATTCTTCAGACATATTCCCTCCATTCCGATTTACTCGTGGTTTTACTTCAAATTTGAACTAAAACCACGACAAGCAAATTGGAACGGAGGGAGCACCATGGAATGGAATGGATGACTTACCTGAGGCACAGACGTGCAAATCTGAAGACAGTCTTACTTTGTTTTGGAACGAAGGCTCGAGAAGAGCCCGGCTTTGAATTAACAAAGCCATCAACCGGCCAGGCGTACAAGACTGCAACTTACAACAAGAAAGAGGAAAGCGGAAAGAAAAAGATACAATGTGCTCAACAGAATAACTCGAAGGCAAAGAGCACACCACTCTTGCCATCGAATGACGCAAAGCCAAAAACTAGCTAACCTACGGAGGCGCCAGGAGGAGGGCACCACCATTCATGATTTGTGTCGCTGGCTGCCACCAAAGGGATCAAACAGGGCACACATGATCTGACTCCGCCACCGCAAAGGGTCCCTACCCTACCACCCGGGTTCGACGGGTGCCGCACCGGCGGCCGACGGAGTGATTCACCCTAGAATCCAAATCAGAGTGCCCCGGCTGCCAAAGGAGAGGCACCAGGGACAGACCCACATGAAACGGAGGACCGATCACCAAAATACCCTCATCGGCAGCAGCAAGGCAAAACACCGGACGAGAGTTATCGGGCGCAGACGCTGAAACATCAGAGAAGGCCAAAAGGATGCGACACCATGCCCCTGGTCAAGGATAGGAATCGCCACGCTGAAGGCCTACCGCCGGTATGGCGGCAGGGACCCCAATCCCCTCGAACCTGCGGCTGGAACCCTCCACACCTTGACCAGAGAAGGATGCCGTTGATGAAATCAGGCCATCATTTGCCGCCCTCGAACCACACCCAACTCCACCACCACTCGAGCCATCCTCGGACGACACCCTCAGGAAGGAACACGCCACCAAAATGTTGGGGAACGTAGTAATTTCAAGAATTTTCCTACGCACACGCAAGATCATGGTGATGGCATAGCAACGAGAGGGGAGAGTATTGTCCACATACCCTCTTAGACCGTAAGCGGAAGCGTTATGACAACGCGGTTGATGTAGTCGTACGTCTTCACGATCCGACCGATCCAAGCACCGAACGCACGGCACCTCCGAGTTCAGCACACGTTCAGCTCGATGACGATCCCCGGACTCCGATCCAAAGCAAAGTGTCGGGATGAGTTCCACAAGACGACGGGCGTGCAGGACGATGATGATGCTCTACCGGCGCAGGGCTTCGACTAAACTCCGCGACGATATGACCGAGGTGGAATATGGTGGAGGGGGGCACCGCACACAGCTAAGAGATCCAAGGGATCAATTGTTGTATCTCTGGTGCTAGCCCTGCCCCTCTATTTATATGTTGAGCCCCGGGGTCGAAACTTGGAGCAAAAGCCTCCTCAAAGTCAGTTTTGCCCGAAAGGCAAGAGTCCCACTCGGACTCCAGGACCAAACGCCACAATCCTTGGCGTCTGGCCCAGACGCCATGGGCCTCGGCGTCTGTCCTAGGGCCAGACGCCAGGGTCTCCGGCGGTTGGCCTCGGCCTCCAAGAAACTCCTTTTGCACCGACCTAAAGCCTCATGGGCTTGACCCCTTGGTCTAAACATATCATCCAATATATGAATCTTTACGTCTCGACCATTTCGAGACTCCTCGTCATGTCCCTAATCTAGTTCTCATCGCTTTGTGATTAACACCCAAAGAGTACTAAGGTATATATGATCATGTTTTGCTCGTGAGAGAAGCTTAGTCAACGGGTCTGTCACATTCAGAGCCGTATGTATTTTGCAAATATTCTATGTCTACAATGCTCTGCACGGAGCTACTCTAGCTAATTGCTTTCACTTTCAATATGTATCCAGATTGAGACTTAGAGTCATCTGGATCAGTGTAAAAAGCTTGCATCGATGTAACTCTTTACGACGGGCTCTTTTTTCACCTCCATAATCGAGAAATATTTCCTTAGTCCTCACTAAGGATGTTCTTGACCAATGTCCAGTGATCTACTCCTAGATCACTATTGTACTCCCTTGCCAAATTCAGAGCAAGGTATACAATAGGTTTGGTACATAGCATAGCATACTTTATAGAACCTATGACTGAGGCATAGGGAATGACTTTCATTCTCTTTTCTATTTTCTGCCGTGGTCGGGATTTGAGTCTTACTCAATTTCACACGTTTGCAACACAGGCAAGAACTTTTCTTTGACTGTTCCATTTTGAACTACTTCAAAATGTTGACAAGGTATGTACTTATTGAAAAACTTATCAAGCGTCTTGATCTATCTCAATATATCTTGATGCTCAATATGTAAGTAGCTTTACTGAGGTCTTTCTTTTAAAGAACTCCTTTCAAATACTCCTTTATGCTTTCCAGAAAAATTATACATCATTTCTGATCAACAATATGTTACTCACATATATTTATCAAAAAGGCGCTAGTGCTCCCACTCACTTTATTGTAAATACAGGCTTCACCGCAAGTCTGTATAAAACTATATGCTTTGATCAACTTATCAAAGCGTTTATTCCAACTCCGAGATGCTTGCATCAGTCCATAGATGGATCGCTGAAGCTTGCACATTTTGTTAGCTCCTTTAGGATTGACAAAACCTTCTGGTTGCATCATATACAACTCTTCTTTAATAAATCCATTAAAGAATGTAGTTTTTGACATCCATTTGCCAGATTACATAAAATGTGGCAATTGCTAACATGATTCGGACAGACTTAAGCATCGCTACAATTGAGAAAATCTCATTGTAGTCAACACCTTGAACTTGTCGAAAAACTTTTTGTGACAAGTCGAGCTTTGTAGATAGCAACACTACTATCAGTGTCCGTCTTCCTCTTGAAGATCCATTTATTTAACATGGCTTGCTGATCATCGAGCAAGTCAATCAAAGTCCATACTTTGTTCTCATACATGGATCCTATCTCAGATTTCATGGCCTCAAGCCATTTCGCGGAATCTGGGCTCATCATCGCTTCCTCATAGTTCGTAGGTTCATCATGGTCTAGTAACATGACTTCCAGAATATGATTACCGTACCACTCTGGTGCGGATCTTACTCTGGAAGACCTACGAGGTTTGGTAGCAACTTGATCTGAAGTTTCATGATCATCATCATTAACTTCCTCACTAATTGGTGTAGGAATCACTGGAACTGATTTCTGTGATGAACTACTTTCCAATAAGGGAGAAGGTACAATTACCTCATCAAGTTCTGCTTTCCTCCCACTCACTTCTTTCGAGAGAAACTTCTTCTCTAGAAAGGATCCATCTTAGCAACGAATAACTTGCCTTCGGATCTGTGATAGAAGGTGTACCCAATAGTTACCTTTGGGTATTCTATGAAGACGCACTTCTCCGATTTGGGTTCGAGCTTATCAGGTGAAAACTTTTTCACATAAGCATCACAACTCCAAACTTTAAGAAACGACAGCTTAGGTTTACTGTTAAACCATAGTTCATATGGTGTTGTCTCAACGGATTTAGATGGTGCCCTATTTAACGTGAATGCAGCTGTCTCTAATGCGTAACCCCAAAATGATAGTGGTAGATCGGTAAGAGACATCATAGATCGCACCATATCTAATAAAGTACGGTTATGACGTTTGGACACACCATTACACTGTGGTGTTCTGTGTATGGAGTAGTGAAACTATTTCACATTGTTTTAATCAAGGCCAAACTCAGAACTCAAATATTTTACCTCCGCGATCATATCGTAGAAACTTTTATTTTCTTGTTACGATGATTCTTCACTTCACTCTGAAATTCTTTGAACTTTTCAAATGTTTCGGACTTGTGTTTCATCAAGTAGATATACCCATATCTGCTCAAATCATCTGTGAAGGTCAGAAAATAACGATACTTGCCGTGAGCTTTAACACTCACCGGATCGCATACATCAGTATGTATTATTTCCAATAAGTCAGTTGCTCGCTCCATTGTTCCGGAGAAAGGAGTCCTTAGCCATCTTGCCCATAAGGCATGGTTCGCAAGCATCAAGTGATTCATAATCAAGTGATTCCAAAATCCCATCAACATGGAGTTTCTTCATGCGCTTTACACCAATATGACCTAAACGGCAGTGCCACAAATAAGTTGCACTATCATTATTAACTTTGCATCTTTTGGCATCAATATTATGAATATGTGTATCACTACGATCGAGATCCAACAAACTATTTTTATTGGGTGTATGACCATTGAAGGTTTTATTCATGTAAGCAGAACAACAATTATTCTTTGACTTTAAATGAATAATCAGACATTACAATAAACATGATCAAATCATATTTATGCTCAACGCAAACGCCAAATAACATTTATTTAGGTTTAACACTAATCCCGAAAGTATAGGGAGTGTGCGATGATGATCATATCAATCCTGGAACTACTTCCAACACTCATCGTCACTTCCCTTCAACTAGTTTCTGTTCATTCTGCAACTCCTGTTTGAGTTACTACTCTTAGCAACTGAACCAGTATCAAATACCGAGGGGTTGCTACGAACACTAGTAAAATACACATCAATAATCTGTATATCAAATATACCTTTGTTCACTTTGCCATCCTTCTTATCCGCCAAATACTTGGGGTAGTTCCGCTTCCAGTGACCAGCTCCATTGCAGCAAAAGCACTTAGTCTCAGGCTTAGGTCCAGACTTGGGCTTCTTCACTCGAGCAGCATCTTGCTTGCCGTTCTTTTTGAAGTTCCCCTTCTTCCCTTTGCCCTTTTCCTTGAGACTAGTGGTCTTGTCAACCATCAACACTTGATGTTTTTCTTGATTTCTACCTTCGCCGATTTTAGCATCGCGAAGAGCTTGGGAATTGTTTTCGTCATCCCTTGCATACTATATTTCATCACAAAGTTCTAGTAACTTAGTGATGGTGACTAGAGAATTCTGTCAATCACTATCTTATCTGGAAGATTAACTCCCACTTGATTCAAGCGATTGAAGTACCTGCACAATCTGAGCACATGCTCACTAGTTGAGCGATTCTCCTCCATCTTTTAGCTATGGAACTTGTTGCGAGACTTCATATCTCTCAACTCGGTATTTGCTTGAAATATTAACTTCAATTCCTGGAACATCTCATATGGTCCATGACGCTCAAAACGCCTTTGAAGTCCCGATTCTAAGCCGTTAAGCATGGTGCACTAAACTATCAAGTAGTCATCATATTGAGCTAGCCAAACGCTCATAACGCCTGCATCTGCTTCCTGCAATAGGTCTGTCACCTAGCGGTGCATCAAGGACATAATTCTTCCAGGCAGCAATGAGGATAAACCTCAGATCACGGATCCAATCCGCATCATTGCTACTAACATCTTTCAACACAGTTTCTCTAGGAACATATCAAAACAAACATATGAAGCAACAACGCGAGCTATTGATCTACAACATAATTTGCAAAATACTACCAGGTACTAAGTTCATGATAAATTTAAGTTCAATTAATCATATTACTCAAGAACTCCCACTTAGACAGACATCTCTCTAGTCATCTAAGTGATCACGTGATCCAAATCAACTAAACCATAACCGATCATCACGTGAGATGGAGTAGTTTTCAATGGTGAACATCACTATGTTGATCATATCTACTATATGATTCACGCTCGACCTTTCGGTCTCAGTGTTCCGAGGGCATATCTGCATATGCTAGGCTCGTCAAGTTTAACCTGAGTATTCTGCGTGTGCAAAACTGGCTTGCACCCGTTGTAGATGGATGTACAGCTTATCACACCCGATCATCACGTGGTGTCTGGGAACGACGAACTTTGGCAACGGTGCATACTCAGGAGAACACGCCTTGATAATTTTTAGTGAGAGATCATCTTAAAATGCTACCGTCAATCAAAGCAAGATAAGATGCATAAAGGATAAACATCACATGCAATCAATATAAGTGATATGATATGGCCATCATCATCTTGTGCTTGTGATCTCCATCTCCGAAGCACCGTCGTGATCACCATTGTCACCGGCGTGACACCTTGATCTCCATCGTAGCATCGTTTTCGTCTCGCCAACTATTGCTTCTACGACTATCGCTACCGCTTAGTGATAAAGTAAAGCAATTACATGGCGTTTGTATTTCATACAATAAAGCGACAACCATATGGCTCCTGCCAGTTGCCGATAACTCGGTTACAAAACATGATCATCTCATACAATAAAATTAGCATCACGTCTTGACCATATCACATCACAACATGCCCTGCAAAAACAAGTTAGACGTCCTCTACTTTGTTGTTGCAAGTTTTACGTGGCTGCTCCGGGCTGAGCAAGAACCGTTCTTACCTACGCATCAAAACCACAACGATAGTTCGTCAAGTTGGTGCTGTTTTAACCTTCGCAAGGACCGGGCGTAGCCACACTTGGTTCAACTAAAGTGAGAGAGACAGACACCCGCCAGTCACCTTTAAGCAACGAGTGCTCGCAGCGGTGAAACCAGTCTCGCGTAAAGCGCACGCCAGTAATGTCGGTCCGGGCCGCTTCATCTCACAATACCGCCGAACCAAAGTATGACATGCTGGTAAGCAGTATCACTTGTATCGCCCACAACTAACTTGTGTTCTAGTCGTGCATATAACATCAACGCATAAAACCAGGCTCGGATGCCACTGTTGGGGAACGTAGTAATTTCAAGAATTTTCCTACGCACACGCAAGATCATGGTGATGGCATAGCAACGAGAGGGGAGAGTATTGTCCACGCACTCGTGAGACCGTGAAGCGGAAGCGTTATGACAACGCGGTTAATGTAGTCGCGACGCCTTCACGATCCGACCGATCCAAGCACCGAACGCACGGCACCTCCGGAAGTTCAGCACACGTTCAGCTCGATGACGATCCCCGGACTCCGATCCAGCAAAGTGTCGGGATGAGTTCCACAAGACGACGGCGCAGTGACGATGATGATGATGCTCTACCGGCGCAGGGCTTCGCCTCAACTCCGCGACGATATGACCGAGGTGGAATATGGTGGAGGGAGGCACCGCACACGGCTAAGAGATCAAAGGGATCAATTGTTGTATCTCTGGTGCTAGCCCTGCCCCTCTATTTATATGTTGAGCCCCGGGGTCGAAACTTGGAGCAAAAGCCTCCTCAAAGTCGGTTTTTCCCGAAAGGCAAGAGTCCCACTCGGACTCCAGGACCAAACGCCACAATCCTTGGCGTCTGCCCAGACGCCATGGGACTCGGCGTCTGCCTGCCAGGCCGACGCCAGCGTCTCCGGCGTTTGGCCCGGCCTCCATAAAACTCCTTTTGCACCGACCTAAAGCCTCATGGGCTTTACCCTTGGCCTAAACATATCATCCAATATATGAATCTTTACGTCTCGACCATTTCGAGACTCCTCGTCATGTCCCCGATCTCATCCGGACTCAGAACTCCTTCGTACATCAAAACATGTAAACTCATAATATAACTGCTATCGAAACCTTGTTGCAAGCGGACCCTACGGGTTCGAGAACTATGTAGACATGACCTAGAACTATTCTCGGTCAATAACCAATAGCGGAACCTGGATGCCCATATTGGTTCCTACATATTCTACGAAGATCTTTATCGGTCAAACCGCATAACAACATACGTTGTTCCCTTTGTCATCGGTATGTTACTTGCCCGAGATTCGATTGTCGGTATCCAATACCTAGTTCAATCTCGTTACCGCAAGTCTCTTTTACTCGTTACGTAATGCATCATTCCGTAACTAACTCATTGGCTACATTGCTTGCAAGGCTTATAGTGATGTGCATTACCGAGAGGGCCCAGAGATACCTCTCCGACAATCGGAGTGACAAAACCTAATCTCGAAATACGCCAACCCAACATGTACCTTTGGAGACACCTGTAGTACTCCTTTATAATCACCCAGTTACGTTGTGACGCTTGGTAGCACCCAAAGTGTTCCTCCGTAAACGGGAGTTGCATAATCTCTTAGTTACAGGAACATGTATAGGTCATGAAGAAAGCAATAGCAATATACTAAACGATCAAGTGCTAGGCTAACGGAATGGGTCATGTCAATCACATCATTCTCCTAATGATGTGATCCCGTTAATCAAATGACAACTCATGTCTATGGCTAGGAAACTTAACCATCTTTGATTCAACGAGCTAGTCAAGTAGAGGCATACTAGTGACACTATGTTTGTCTTTGTATTCACATATGTATCATGTTTCCGGTTAATACAATTCTAGCATGAATAATAAATATTAATCATGAAATAAGGAAATAAATAATAACTTTATTATTGCCTCTAGGGTATATTTCCTTCAGTCTCCCACTTGCACTAGAGTCAATAATCTAGTTCACATCATCATGTGATTCAACACTAATATTCACATCTGTATGTGATTAATACCCATAGTTCACATCGTCATGTGACCAACGCCCAAAGGGTTTACTAGAGTCAATAATCTAGTTCTCATCGCTTTGTGATTAACACCCAAAGAGTACTAAGGTATATATGATCATGTTTTGCTCGTGAGAGAAGCTTAGTCAACGGGTCTGTCACATTCAGAGCCGTATGTATTTTGCAAATATTCTATGTCTACAATGCTCTGCACGGAGCTACTCTAGCTAATTGCTTCCACTTTCAATATGTATCCAGATTGAGACTTAGAGTCAGCTGGATCGGTGTAAAAGGCTTGCATCGATGTAACTCTTTACGACAGGCTCTTTTATCACCTCCATAATCGAGAAATATTTCCTTAGTCCTCACTAAGGATGTTCTTGACCAATGTCCAAATTGATCTACTTCCTAGATCACTATTGTACTCCCTTGCCAAATTCAGAGCAAGGTATACAATAGGTTTGGTACATAGCATAGCATACTTTATAGAACCTATGACTGAGGCATAAGGAATGACTTTCATTCTCTTTTCTATTTTCTGTCATGGTCGGGATGTGAGTCTTACTCAATTTCACACGTTTGCAACACAGGCAAGAACTTTTCTTTGACTGTTCCATTTTGAACTACTTCAAAATGTTGACAAGGTATGTACTTATTGAAAAACTTATCAAGCGTCTTGATCTATCTCAATATATCTTGATGCTCAATATGTAAGTAGCTTTACTGAGGTCTTTCTTTTAAAGAACTCCTTTCAAATACTCCTTTATGCTTTCCAGAAAAATATACATCATTTCTGATCAACAATATGTTACTCACATATATTTATCAAAAAGGCGGTAGTGCTCCCACTCACTTTATTGTAAATACAGGCTTCACCGCAAGTCTGTATAAAACTATATGCTTTGATCAACTTATCAAAGCGTTTATTCCAACTCCGAGATGCTTGCACCAGTCCATAGATGGATCGCTGAAGCTTGCACATTTTGTTAGCTCCTTTAGGATTGACAAAACCTTCTGGTTTCATCATATACAACTCTTCTTTAATAAATCCATTAAAGAATGTAGTTTTTGACATCCATTTGCCAGATTTCATAAAATGTGGCAATTGCTAACATGATTCGGACAGACTTAAGCATCGCTACAGTTGAGAAAATCTCATTGTAGTCAACACCTTGAACTTGTCGAAAACCTTTTTGTGACAAGTCGAGCTTTGTAGATAGCAACACTACTATCGTTGTCCGTCTTCCTCTTGAAGATCCATTTATTTAACATGGCTTGCTGATCATCGAGCAAGTCAATCAAAGTCCATACTTTGTTCTCATACATGGATCCTATCTTAGTTTTCATGGCCTCTAGCCATTTCGCGGAATCTAGGCTCATCATCGCTTCCTCATAGTTCGTAGGTTCATCATGGTCTAGTAACATGACTTCTAGAATAGGATTACCGTACCACTCTAGTGCGGATCTTACTCTGGAAGACCTACGAGGTTTGGTAGCAACTTGATCTGAAGTTTCATGATCATCATCATTAACTTCCTCACTAATTGGTGTAGGAATCACTGGAACTGATTTCTGTGATGAACTACTTTCCAATAAGGGAGAAGGTACAATTACCTCATCAAGTTCTGCT